>CM076583.1:199822425-200422425 GCA_034641835.2 Pinus albicaulis
CTTGGAATGTACCACACACAAGTTAACGACAGCTGCTATGTTTTACGACGTAGGAACACGTCTCTAGCCTAGACCTTCTAAATGTTATTGTTATGGTTCCAATGCTTTGCTAGGTAAATTGAGATAAATTTTACGTTGATATTGCTTAACAATTTTCCTTTCAAAGGTTCACCGCGATGATGTATTGTAAATTCCTAAAATTCAAACTAAGAATGATAAACAATATTTCACTTTAGTTTCTTCAATGAAAATCCTAGCTACTAGAGGGAAATAGAAAACAATTTGCGAGCAAACAAACCAACAAGCACAAAATAAATGCAGATTTCCTAATTGTTCCATTTGCAAAACAAACGAGCCACTACATGCAATTGAAAGTTTTTATTTTCAGTTCCTTTAATGTTATGGATGCAGAAAAGAAACTAAGTGCAGTAAATCAACAAAACAAATGCCTTTTACTTTTGAGAAATGAGGCAAACAACAATTTCTCTTTTGAAGGAAAAATGAGGAATTTAAAAATAATTTCTCCTATCAAGAAATGAAGATTTTACGACAATTTCCTATTTCAAAAGAAAATGGATCTAATGCGACAATGAAAATACTTTGAAATTAATTCGTTAATGATAAATAAAAATGCTTTGAACAAACATTGAACAAATTTTCTTTCAAAGGAGGAAGAAGTAGATAGATACACTGGTTAATATGAGGTTCAAACTTTTCAAAACACATCATAAATCAAATTGCAAAGAAAAATTCAATGGAATTTGGATGGTTTCAGGAGGCAACGCGAGCTCTAAGGAGAGACAGTGCTTTTCAACGTAGGCCTGGAAGGGAGACAGTGCTATGCAAAGCATTGTGTCCTGTCCAAGAGTGCATTGGACATAGTGTATAAAGAAAAACACAACTTTTTAACACACTTATTTTGAAAATTTAGATTTCAAAAAGATTAATATTTGTGAATAACAACTACTGGGTGACTAAACATAGAAAATAAGAGGCTAAAACACCTAGGAGAAAGAGAAATTTCCCCAGTGGAGTCGCCAATTTTTTTGGACAAAATTGTGAATTACAGATAAAACACACTTCCCTAGATAGGTGCTAATCTATAACAACAGATTAAAGACTATATGACTACTTTTCCTAACTAAGAACATACACACAAAATGGATTAGAGGCTTACTTGGAATCCAAGTGCTTCCAAATGATTCCTTATGTTGCTTCCGTTGTAGCTTCAAATTCTAGCCGGCTGTGAAAAATATTTCCTGCAAGAATGAACACTAAACAGCAGAAGATAGAAATAATACAGTTGTCCATTCAAGCTAGTTTGCTAAATTAGTAAATCATAAACCATATACATCAACTAAGATCTTGCAATATGGAAAATCAAAGCCAATACAGATGCATATAGGGAAAAGTAAGTTGTACTCTTTATTAATGATAGAAGGGGAGGTTACAACCTAGTGACTGATTTGAAGTGACCATCTCCAGAAGCATCCCAAGCTCATCACAATATAAATCTCTCTAGCAGCTGTTACACAAATCTAACTCTCAATTGAAATTCCACCAACATTTCTCTACTCAAATTCTTCCTTATCAAACACTAAGATCTGTGCTCAATTTATAGAGGAGTTGAAGGTAGTTTAACAATCAATGACTTTCCAATAATAGGCAAGACACATTCCCAATCTTGTAGATGTCAAATGGACACTTGGATTCAAATCTTGACACGTGAACTCTTCTATAAGGCACTGACCAAGTGGAGATTTCAGAACAATGAGAATTTCACTCCCATTGTGACCAACGCACTTGTGAATGTTAGGAAGTGCTTTGCAGAGCAGCCTTGCATGGGTCTACCTACATATGCAACGCACTTAGTCCCTTTATAGGCAGCATTGATGCGCTCTCATATGATATATAATGAGCTTCAAATCTTGGAAACCTTTTCTTGATGAAAGTCATGTATGATTTGTCTTGTTCTTTGTCTTAGGGCATGTAGAAAATTGAAATGATAGGGGATGATAGACCCTATTCATTGGTCCTGGAGATAATGCCCAGTTAACCAGGTCATTGGGAATGATTCCCAAATTGACCTATAACAAAGTCCATTGTTGTTTGATTTTTAACGAGTCCAGTGAAGGTAAAACTCGACATATTTTTCATGTTTAGAGAGTTTGAAAAATAGGCAAAAAAGAAAACTCCAAATGTTCATTTTCGTAGATAACCTTTCGAATCTCAAAAGGGAGAAAAAAATACTCAAGATAACCCCTTAGAAATGTTTGAATAACATATTCCTTTTTCTTCAATAGTCCATTCCATTTCGTAAAAGGGTTAAACTTATACATAGTGGACATCTTTCCATTTACTTTAACAAGTTCAAAAAGGAAAGTGGTCGGAGTTATTTTCATATTTTGGGAGTCTAAAAAGAGATGAAAGAGGACTCCAAGGGGTTCATTTTTTGTAGGTTTATAGAGCCCTAAAAAGAGATAAAAATATACTCCTTGGTCAAACTAGCATGTTTAAATCATAATAAAACACCATTAACAATTGTCTACATGCTCAAAACACCACAAAAAGGATTAAACATACATGTTACATAGTAAAAATGAAGCATATCTAGGTCATAAAATTAAATATGAATACAATAATGCAGTAAAAGACCATAAATACTCCAAATGACCATTCATTTTTACCATTTCACATTTACCTTCAACAGTGAGAGTTTTGGAGCACTTTTTCCCTCAATATTTTGTAGTTGATTGCGGCTAATCCAGTGGATCATTTTGAGTACCTTTGCTTCCATGTAGGATCTAAAACCCTTCTCTTTCCTTTTATGGTCCATTTTTTTTTTTATTTCATGGCAGGTTTTGAGCTTTTGAGGGCTCTGGGGTTCCAAAAACATGCATGAGGACAAACACACCCCCCCATGTCAAAATCTAAGTTGCACCTAGGAAAATTATCACTGCTGGGAGAGTTGGAATGCTCTGGTTTGGACTACAGGGGTGTGTTTTGCGTAAAATTCTCAATGGTCTATTAATTTTCGCTTAAATTTTGTCAAATATTTTGCATGAAAAGGAGCCTAATGAATCCTTTGTTGAAGTTCTAAGTGTTCACTAGCACAAAATGGCATTCATTTGGCGAGAAAGAGAATATGAATAACAATATTTAACTGTATAAAATGATCCTACCACTATCCAAGCATTGAAAAATTTTGGATTGTTGAAATTTTGCTCGCTACCTAACATGATTCAATAGATGGAATTGTTGAAATATCTTGTTCACTCATGGGATGTTCAGGTACAAGCGTTCAGGTTTGGGGAACATTTTTTCAAGATAAAGGTAGAGGATATCTATTTTCTTACAGGTTTATCAAAGAGGGGTGCCGCCATCTCTCTCTTAGGCAGCAGGAGTGGTGGGGAGGCCATGGAATATTATACCAATACCTATTGTATACCTCGAGCCCAGCCTACAAGGGATGGAAAGATAAATATCAAAGATGTGACCCAGTTACCTTTGAGAACTATCTTGCTCATCATCATGAGATGATAATATATCTCGACACTCCATGTAGCAAGTAGATCATACATGAAGTATGGGATAGAATCTCTAGAACCAACAATGTTAAATTGGAGTGAGGGTGTATAGATCAATATGAAGCAACAACAAACTAAAGTGAAAGAGGAGAAGTTAAAGAAATTAGATTATGTTCAATAATAATATATTTTTCTCTAGAAAGGGTGCTACTACTTCAGGCTCATTAGGTTATGCTCGAGCCCATCGATGTGATGATCCCATGAATGAGGCAGTGGATAGATAATATGGCCCGACATGCAGCTCCGTTGGTGATCGGTTTCTCACCAACCTTCTTTGGATGGCTGCGCAAACGGTTCATCAGGATTGATGATTATCCTTATGCACGGATGGATTTCCATGATGGTCCTGAGATCATGCTTCCTAAGGATGATTAATGGGATGCTTCAGGTTAAAATATTTCAACCATTAATTTTTTTAAGTTTTACAATATTTTTGTGTCCTTTATGTTTCTGAGACTAAACTATTTGATGTTTCATGCATATATTTGACCAGTTCAACCGATGGGTTTTTCATATCTCCATCGTGCAGGAGGACACATTGTAATGCGCATCATATCAAGCATAGTATTTTTTGAGGTACAACCCATTTCTAGGTCGTTCGAGTGGAACTCCATCAAAATTTACTAACTTATAGGCCCCATTTGCAAGGAATTTCTAGAAAATGTATGGAACCAATCAAATGGGTTGGAAATTTCTTAGACCTAACTTATCAACCTCGTGGTCATATAAAAGAACTAGGTATCCTTCCAAGAAGACTCGATACTTGAAAATTTTTTCATATTGTGCCTTGAAACGTATTTTATGAGCCGCATTGGCTAAAGCATCATCGCGTTAGGTTTAATCCAAATGAGTGAAATGTAAATGACACTCCTCCTCTACTAAGGTGGCAGGAAGAATTTTGACTGCTAGTTTCAATGATGGAATTTCACACTCGATGGGGAGGATCACTTCCAGACCATAGAACAACTGAAACAGTGTGAATCTAGTAGTAGTCCTATCTAAGGATTGGTATGCCTAGAAGGAAGCGTAAAGAAGCAAGTGTAAGTCTGATTTATGGACCCCTCCCATACGTTGAAGCATATTTTTAGGAACTTTGTTGATAGCATCAATTTTTCCATTAGCTTGTGGATAGTAGGGGGTGGAATGTTCATGCAAAAGTCCAAAATTAGCAGCTAGTTCGGTCATCATGTTATTCCAAAAAATCTTTTTGTGATTCGTAGCTATCAGTTGCAGTACACCAAACCTAGAAATAGCGTGGTTGAAGAAAAAGTATGCAACTGTTTCTCTAGTGTTGTTAAATGTAGGCATCACCTTGGCCCACTTAGTAAAGTAGTCAACAACAACAATACTATAACCATGCCCCCTGGTAGATTGAGGGTTAAATGTCATAAATTCAATGCCCCATTTTGCAAAAGGACCAACACTAATGACAGGATCCAAAGGTGGCACAAATGACACTTCTAGACAGCAACGATGTAGTCAGGAAAGATAGTAGGCCAAAACTAGCCAGCACATAGGATCTTGTACGTGGTAGTGTAAACAGATATATTTCCACCACATTCCCATGAATGGAATTCGTTAATGACTTTCTCAACTTCCGCAAGGGTGAGGCACCTCCATAAAAATGTACAAATACCATGATGATAAAGGGTGTCACCGATAATGATGTAATTTTGGGATTTCTATCGAATACATTGTTTTTCATCGCGAGAGGTATTAGACCAGAAAGTATGGGTCTGGAGATAAATAAAAAAATATCCATACCACGGGTCATATGACGAAATTAGAAACCATGACTTGTCATGAAGATAATCTTCATATGTAGATGCAGAATCAACGGAAGGAAGTTCACACATAAGCTCAGTGAAAACTAGGGATTTATTTAAATTGGATTTGATGAAATCTAGGTCTAACTTTTAGAGAATAACAATATATTTAGATTACTTCCCCCCCAGCAATTGACGTGAAAGACGACCGTATTTTTCCCAAGAAAGATGTAATGGAAAAATATTTGGATGTCTTGAATGGCTGCCAAAGCCAAATTTTCTACATGAGTATTATTTATTTTGGTAACATTGAGGTTGCGAATCAGATAATAAATTTGATGTTCAGTACCAATATCATCTTCTTGGACAAAACCATTTCTATAGTAGAAATGGTAGAAGCTAGGTACAAGAAATAATCACGCTGATAATCAGGGGGGTATAGAAGAAATGCCTGAACTAGTACATTTTCAGGGAATAAAATTCTTTCTGAGCAGTGTCATCCCAATAATAGGGTACCCCTTTCTTCAGTAAGTGAGTGAATCCTTTGGTCAGCTCATTGTAATTGGGGATGAACCTCCGTAGGAAGTTAGCTTTCCCTTTGAGTGTTTGTAACTGAACGAGAGAAGAAGGTGCAAGAAAGTCGATGATTTCTTCCACTTTTATAGGATAAATATGAATTCCTTGTTTTGAAATTAAAAAAAACACACAAGATAACCAGAACCAACACGGAACACACATTTTCGTGAGTTAAGTAGAATGGTAAAGTGTGTGCAACAGAGAAAAATATCCCGCAGATGCATCGGGTGATCAGTCTGATGTTTACAATGGGCAGGGAGATTGTCCAAATACAATTGTATGATGTGTTTAATATCATCAAAACCATAATCCAACGCACATTTAAACGTGGCACCCGTGTTCTTCAAGGTGAATGAGAAATTTAGATAAGAAAAAGTACCCCAAGGACAAATAAATACAATCTTAGGTTGGTCCCCTGGGAAAATTTTGATTTGATTATAATCAGAGAATCCATCCATGAATGAATAGATCTCATAGGCTTTTCAGTAATCAACAATCTGGTCGATGAATGGGGTCAGAAAGTTGTCCTTGTTTGAGAAATTTTTCCTTGGGACAAGCATGATTCACATCCCAGTAATTGACACATACTCAGATCGTGCATTGTTTCTTCATGAAAAGGATGATGTTCGATACCCAATCAGCTAAAGGAATGGGGTACTAGCCTGAAGAAGCTTTTCAACCTCGTCCTTGATCCCAAAAGCATTCTTGGGATGAAACAGATGGAGGCGTTGCAGGACGGGTTTGGCATTAGGATACATCTTAATCTCATGTACTACTATGTTTGGGTCGATGCATGAAATCTCCTCATAATTCCAGGAAAATACATCTTGAAACTCATGAAAAAGCGCTCTATAAATATTGATCTTAGATGGAGAGAAAAATTCTCCAATGTACATATTTTCAACAATACCTCGTTTCACAGAAATATCAAGAGGTATCATCTCCTCAATATTCAAAAGGTTCTTTTTAGAGTTGACCTCATGAATAGAGATAAAATTCATAAAATGTTCGACAAATTTGGGAAAATATACATCACTGATATTATCCTCAATGGAATCTAGTAAGGAGGAACAATGATGATGTTCGTCCCATGACCCATCATTAGTCATCATGATCTCGATGATGTTTCATCGATAGAGAACTTGTGAGAAAAAGGGTGAGAAGTTGTTCTATAATCCAGCAATAGATATACCAAATTAATCGAAGAGAAGGTATAATCCATGCAAGACGAATAAATGGATTTGTAATCTAGATCAATGGAGCTAAGAGGAATTCAATTGCCAAAACCTTGGATGTTTGTTTCATCAGGTAAAATCCATGTATGAGTCAAGATAGTAGATGATGATATAATGTTGATATAAGAAATAAAAAAAGAGTTGTCGGGAAAGGCAAGAGAAGGGAGTGAAAATGTTCCCATAAGCGATGAATCCTTCAATAATCCAACCCAAACATGCTGATAGGATTGTATGGATTCCATTACAAGAGGTACAGTTCCAATAACATGAGAATCATAGGTGAAGAAGGTAAGTTTATCTATGGCTAGAATGACACCTTTATGAGGAAATGAGATCACAGAAATATGTTGAAACTATGGAAGCCATAGAATAAACCCATGTATGTCCCATTATAATATTGTAATTGAGAGGTCTATCAATAACTTATACCTCTATAGAGAAGTTTTTTCCCCCTAATTCTACTTGAAGGGAATTCAAAATCCCACAAGGTTTGTATCTTCTTTCATCGAAAGCTTTCAATTTGGTGGTCGATTGACTCAGTTAACATTAACCAATCGCCCTCTAGCAAGACATCGACATAATGCAGGTTGATTGCTCCCTCATAAACGATAGAACGATGAATGTTCTTAACACAGATGACGACTTGAAGTATAAAATCTAATTGATCTGGAAGCTGAGGGGTATATTTTTCATGAGAGAAAACCTTTAGGTTGGAATCTAATGGATCAACACATATGATAGTTGATAACAAGGCCTTTTTTTGGGTGGGGAATTTTTGAAACACCTCAAAAGTTGACATAGCTGATGGAGACTGAGCCAAGTCTTCAACTATGTTATAATTTTGGATAGCTCTTGAATGAGGGTTGAAAGTAGACTTATGAATAACACCCTTCAGAGGTTTGATAGTCAATTATGTGGGAATCACAGGTGGAGTAGAATCATATGAAGGAGATTTTGAACTGGTAGTTTGATCATTATCTTTTTTTTTTGGTGGATCCACATTATCGTATTCCTTATTTTGAGCAGCCACCATGACATCTAATTTCATCTTTGAGGATGGAAGAATCTAACATGTGGTAGAGGAAGAAGGGTCTCAGGAAATAGGCCAGTTAGCACAATAGAAGAAGTAGAATATTTACAAAACTGGTTCACTTCATCATAGTGCGGAAAATCATGTGTAATGTGATCCTTGTTGAAAATTAAGCATGAGTAATGAGGCTTTCACTTGTCATCGAAAGACTGAATTGTTTGTTTATCTTGCAATGAAGGATCTTTTTTTTCTTAACATTTAATTTCTTCTTGCTTCCAACTTTTTGTGCAGACTTTCCTTTGTAAAATGAAATGACATTTATCTTAGAAGCAGAAGCCACAGGAGGATGGGATTGATGGTTTTGAGAAGATGTGGTAAGAGAAACACCAGATGGTTTACTCACTGACTGCGAACTAGCATAACCAATCACGTCATTAACAACAAGAATTATTTACCAAGTGAAGGAGGAACAATATTTGAAGTCCTTTGAGTGGTCAATATCTTATCATATAGCGTGCTTGATTGGGTATAAACAAGGTAAAAATATTGTTCATGAGAAATAACTTTCTCTTGGGTCACAACTCCATCTTTGGCCACATATTCTATTATGGGTGACAATGGAGATTTGGTGAAGCATTTCGCTATCAATTGACTGGGAACATAAGTCTTGACCAATCGATGGTAATGCCTCCACTCATGAATGTGATCTGAGATGTGGGTGGAATCTCATTGTTTGAAATTAGTCAATAGATCCATCCTAGTTTCATAACTAATGTGTAACTATAAATGTGTGAGGAAGGTGGTGGCTAAAGTGTTGAAATAATGAATCAAATATCTAGGTAACTCAATATGCCATTTAGTTTCAATACCTCTAAGTGTTTGTTGGAAAATATGAAGTCGAATGGAATCATCATTAAGGGAGTTTAAAGAGCACCACAAACGATAATTCATAACGTGTGTCGATGGGTCTTCTCCTTTATTCCCATTAAAGTTTTGGATATCTGAAGGAGATTTTGTGGGAATAATTAGCCACCATGGCAAATGATTGATTCGAGTTAAATCTCACAATTCAAGAGTGGCGACAAAAGGAAAATGTCGGTTAATGTTTGGAGGAGGATGGCTTGGATATGAAGGAATAGCTTGAGCACAAGGCACTTGCATCCCTGGATAAGGGGGGTTCTGATAATAACGAACCTAGGTACCAGGATAAGGAGGACTCTGATAACCAGTATACAAGTGACCATGTTTCCCAGCACCAAGGTGATGATAAAGTTTTTGGAATGGTTGGGTTGGGATTTTTTGGCCTTGAAAAGGCACCTAATATTGACCTTATTCTTTCCTGATGGGATTTTACATTGTCCCATGATAAGGTGGGTTCGGTTGGGATTGCTTCATACTATGAATAATCTATCCTATCAAAATTTGAGGAGTACCTTTTCAAAGCAGTTGATAATGTGAGGTACCATGTACTGGCTCTGTAAGTGGGACTTGGAAAGTACTAGATACCATTGGAAAATATTGAGATGAAACAAAAACCTATAAAGGTTGCCTCACATGTATTTGAGCTTATTGGGGTGTTGACGGATGGATTGGACTTTGAGAAAATGGTGCATGTTGAGGATTCAAAAATGGGTATCAATATGAACCAAGTTGAATTGGAAAATTAGGTTTCTAAACACTAGCAACCATTCCACGATAATGAGGACTATAACGAGGTTGATTACCAATTTGAGGTATACCAACAATAGGTTATCCCCTTGCCAAAGGAGGAGGGTATTATGGAGGAAAATATGATCTAGATAAAGGATACCCAACATAAGGAGAGTTATGTTGTTGAAGGTAACCTTTCTCATTGACATAAGGGCCAGCCTGTTGCCCAATCGTAGGTCTAAGCAAAGGAGGAGGAGGAGGAGAAAACTATGTGGCACTCATATGAGAAGTACCAGATGATATTCCCATATTGGATGACATAGGATAGGTCGAAAGACTGGAAGCCACACCAAAAAATATACCAAATAAAGACTGATAGCTTGGTGGGACAGACATACCATCATACAAATGTGTTTCTGGTGATGTCGCAAACATATATGTGGAAGAAAAATTTGATGTATTGACCATAGTGGTGGACATAGGTTGAGTATTTGGATCAATTCCAGTCATGGTTAACAACTCTGATGAATATTGTTGTGATAAATTCATGGGTGAGTATAAATAATCACAAAAAGGATTTTGTGTCAGAGTTTGAAGAGGAAGAGGGTCGGTTTGATAAAAATTAAGTCCTTCCCAATGAACAAGAGTAGAAGGATGAGGCTATTATTACAGTATTTATTCAATAAGCACAAGTTCTTCAGGTCAAAGTTATAAGGTTATGTCTAAGAAAAAGGAAGAGAAGAGGAACGTCTTGAAGTAACAAGTAAATATGGGTGAGGCTCCTCAGGCTCAACAACATCATGAATCAAATTGTATGACTGAGGAAATTCAAGTTCAACAATCTTAGGAAACAAAGTTTCACGGAAATATTTTTTGATTGTGTCAATTTCACCATCAAGAGTAGATGTAATCTCGGGCTTATAACTCAAAGGGACAGATGATTCTCGCAAATCAATATCAAGAGGAGGGCCAAAAGTGGTTACCGATGTTCCCGATTCAATAGTTTCTCTCTTCTTGTGCTTATTACGATGACCAGGAGTATCCTATGGTGGACATGGATGATTATTTTTCATTCTACATGAACGACAGGGTGGGGGAATTTTTTCTTCCACATTATACAATAAATTTTATTAACACAAAAATAAATAAATCAAAAAGAGGCTAATATAGAAATAAAGGATTACCAAGCAACCATGAACTACAATATACACCTTGGTGAACCAAGGAATTAACGTACGACAACCAATCTCCCTTAATGATGTGTTCAGTGTATCATGATATACAAGGCGATA
The DNA here is from genome assembly GCA_034641835.2 of Pinus albicaulis. Classification (NCBI taxonomy): domain Eukaryota; kingdom Viridiplantae; phylum Streptophyta; class Pinopsida; order Pinales; family Pinaceae; genus Pinus; species Pinus albicaulis. The sequence continues at coordinate 199,833,562 of CM076583.1, forward strand.
GACTCAGTTACCTATGGATGGATAACAACATATACGGGACTCCCAAAATATACTCGATGGTACGTGGGAGTGAAATCCGCAGTAGTGTTTTCTAATGCGTAACTATTTTTATGAGAGTGTTCCCTTATACTTTACGTGTGTGGAGTGTCATCCAGTATACCCAAAGTTACGTGTAGAACAATCCTACACATTCAAATATGTGGAACAGGATATCACCCCCGAGATGCAACGCTAGAAATCAATGACAACTCCTACGTTTAACAACACTGGAACACGTCTCTATCCTAATCCTATATGTGTTTTCGTTAATGTTACAAATTCTCCTTAGGTTGATTCAATAAATTTCATTGTTTATATTTGATTAAGTTTTAGTTTTGGGCTCACCATGGATGTCACCTAAATATCCTAAAATGATAATCTAGCATGATAAAATGGAAATATTTCTCTTTTAATGAAAATCTAACTAAGGGATGAAACAACTAGTATGCATCATACAACATGCAGAAAAAAGGATGCAATATTTAATTTCCATTTCAATGTGATTGTTTCTACACTAATGCACATACAAAATCCTAAATTCCAAATGCAAAAAAATTTCTTTTCAACACACTTAAATTTCTAAATGATGCAAAACTAATATGCAAGTGTTTAAGTGACTGATTGAAATACACTTTTCATAATGAGGACTAGAAAAAAAAATCATCCAAGCGATCAATGAAAAAATGAAATCAATTTGCAAATGACCATGTTGCATCTAGATTTACAAGAAGATTTTTCTCTGTGATCTCGTGTCCAATCAAATCCCCAAACAGAGAAAAAAATAGCAGCAGAACAATAATAAAGCCCCAACCCTGAATGATCAATCATGCAACAAAAAACCAGTTCTATGCTATAGAGAAATGAGATCAAACCTGGAATCCTCTATGATCAGAGAATGGTTTTGAGTTCGATTCATATCTTGAACTCTAATCGAGTGATCTACCACATACGCACCTGATCTCATATCCTTGCACATAATCAAAACCAATCAAAGTCAACAAGTGATCTTCCTCGGAATATTTTTATTTCAAAAGCAATATAATCGACCATCAAATATGTTGAATACACATTCATATAAGGGGAGGAACATATGTTTACATTAATCATGAAAGATATTACAATGCTTATACCTTCACCTCAAATATTCCTTTCCACAATCTGGTAGAGTTTCCCCACTATATCCAGGAAGTGAGCATGAATAGAAACATACAAGTTATAAATATCCCCCAATCTCTCTCACAAATGGAAAGATAGCAACATAAACTAGTATCGCTCTCTAAAACTAGTATAACTCTCCAAACTAGTCTGATCCTCTCAAATAAACTAGTATAAGTAGTCAGAAGAGAGGTCCCAAAAGGATGTATGTATATTCTTAGAATGAAAAGAAGTTATAAAAAATTCTAACTGATCAGTCCTGGGTAGCTCGAATAGGTGAGAAATCGAACTCGTCTCCTATGGGCTAAGGCACTCTAGAAGTGTTCCTTGGACATTGGCACAGAAAAGGATGAACAAGTCCCTGGATGCATGCACACGGAAGGCTCGATACTATTTGGAAGGATATAGACACACACAAAATCCTTCATCCATGCGTCCAAGGGTGAAACTAGAGAAAAATGAGTCTCGTGTCCGGAAAAATTCAATCAGTCACGAGGACTAAGGGTCACAGATCTAGGGAGAGTAAAATAAGTTGATAAAAGAATAAATGGCAAGAACAAAGAAAAATAAAAACTGATTCTCACCAAAGGGAATCAAACAGAAATGATAACAAAATGGAAGCTTAAGGAAGACCACAAGACACTCAAGGCTTAGGGAAGGTCAGCTAGAAGTAGGCTTATCAAAGAGACACCTAGAAAGAGAAGAAAAATTTGCAAAAACAAGGGTCAACATTGGTGCAGAATAGGAACATGTGCTCTACAACACTGGGACAAAGTGGGCATGAGTGAGGTGCAAGGCTCTATCAGAGGCACTGGGGGAGCATTGTTCCTAGGATAGATGATTCTAACACAAAAATTCCAAAAATGGCTCAATGAAATCACTTTCTAGGTCTACTCTTGACTGGTTAAAGAAGAAAAGGTTTATGAAAGTGGTAATAAAACACAATTGACAAGGAAAAATACTGAGGTAATACATAGAGCCCTAGTGGAGTCACCAATTTGTTATACGATATTTACGATGGCAAATAAAAGTATCTCCGCTATATTCGATGGCCAACCTAGAACAACAGAGAAACAAGGAACCCAATGTTTTCCTTAACGTAAATAGATGATGGAATGAAGCCTACTTGGAATCTATCGCATGCTTTTTTCCTTCTTCAGCTCGAATGCTCCAATTCCAACTCCAATTTCCAAAACTAGAACTTGCACAGTCAAATAACACAATCCAAGAAACTACGAGATATATGCAGTATCATCTAAGTACTCTATTCAATAAATCAACATGGTATCGAAATAAGTTAAATAACGAAATCAAATAGAGGAAAACAAATAACTCTTTTCATTAATATAAATGGAATGGTATTAAAACCACAAATAGATTTTGATCTTGTAGAAGAGCTCCTCCAAGTTGCCTTGTCATTTCCTTTTCACAATATGCACCTCCAATCACCCTAAATGCATGGAATGTTAACCTTTCACCTCAACATCATAAGGGTAGAATCACTCTAAAAAATCCAACCCCTTGCATATGCAAGGTAGTAAATATATAGATGAGTGGGTTAAGTTGGGAGTTCTTATCCAATTAAAAATCTAAGGTTTTAGATCCACGGTAGATGAGAGGATGGGATTAAAGGATAAGGGACGGAAAGTCCAAAGAAGGATGATATAGGATCCAAAAATTTTATCCAAGTTAAATGATTGTAAAAACTTCTGGAAGATTATATAAGAGGAAGCTTCCATAAATTCGCTCTTTTTCTTGAATTTCTAGAACCAATGCAGGTGCAAGGGGGAGCAACTTGTAGGTCATCAACGCTAGCCACAGTGCAGCAACTTGTAGGTGAAAGTTGTCTAGAGGAAGGCCATGGAGAATTGGTACTAAAATTGGCTCAGATGAGGTGGCTTCAGGAAAAAATTATGGGAAATTAAATAGGTTCACCTAGGGCTTTGTTAAATGATTTTGATAAGGGGGAATACAATTTTGATTGATCCCATTAGGAGTCCTAATGGTTAGATGTGAAAAAATGGCCTAACACTCAATTTGAGCTTTTGATTGGCAGAAGATGTTAGATCTAAGTGAGGTGGCCTAAGAAAAATCTCAAGGTTTCAGGGTGGAGATGGTTTTTTTCGGGAAGCCCTCGACATGTGGGTGGACAAAGGAAATTTCCTCAAGGGATGATGAAGGAATTCTGCGGCATCCAAGCTTGGTTTGGTTTTGTGATCTCAACATTGGTTTAGGTGATATCACGGTATGGTGAGGGTGGAGGTGGTTTAACCTTTGGATTCCCTTGGTTTCTTAGGGATAGGTTTATCCCATGAAATCCAACATTCATTCTTAGAATATGGCATGGGGGTGATTCGTTAAAAGAAATATTTAGTTCCGCCGAATCTATGGTTGGGTGGTACTTGGAAGTCCTGGACCTAGTTGGATTTTTCTTATGTTTAATAACAGCTAATTTTATCTCTCTTTAAATGAGTAAATGTACTTGTTATTATGTTCATTTAATGGTTTTTATATCATTTTTATTTATCTGGTTATATGTTGGTTATAAGAATAGTTATATGACAAATCTTAATCATGGATCTCTTCATGTCTTTACCTGTAACTGAATGAATAATGAATACAATACCTAATTGGTGTTATGAGAACTACTATGAGAAGGCATTGATCCTTCTTGTTAGACCTCAGATAAGTTTCCAAACCATTATGTTTATATTTGTATTCATGACTTGTAGGTTGCATGTTTACCAAGTGTTTTATGGAATGTCAGTCCCGATTAGGAGAGGTCAGATCAAGTCCTGGTTCAATTTTTGGTTTATAATCCTTTTTTCTATGTCATTCATATTTTTTGGAAGTTTCGCAGAGTTTCGGGAAGAAGGCAAATCCTTAGCCTTGAAAAAATGGATCAGAATTTAGGGTTTTTGGCATAGAACTGATTGGAAAAGCCCACCATCACTAGCAGGTAGTCCTATGGGAGTGAATGGAGAGCTATAGTCTCTTGCATGACTTAGAAAGGGAGTGTTTGAGGCTCCAGTTCAGTGAAAAAGAGAGAGTTGTTTCAGGGAATGGACACCTAGAGGGGTTGGGTTACTCGTGGAGGTCTTGTAGCACCGATGGGAAGTCAGTAAGGTCTTAAGTTGTCAAATCCATTTCCTTAAGGTATTATAGGAGGTTTATTCTTATCATAGTTATGATCATCTCATTTTTACCCCGAGTAAACTGGTGAAAGTTGGTAAATGTTAGAGGACGCATTACAAGGTGGTATCCGAGTGGGTTGCGCTCTCTTTGGGTAAAGTCTAATGTGTCAAGGTTATGGTTTTCATGCATGGGGTCATGGTATACAGTTGGTATGATAATTCATGATGGTGCATGTTGTTATGTTATTATATGGATATGCTTATGATTATACATGTACATGGTAATGTGGATTGATCTTGCAGATGAGATAATCCTCCCCTCAACATCAATGAGGTATGGATTTGATTTTGGTATCTATTTGGTTTATCTCAAATGATACACTTGCAAGAAGAACATAATCAAAGATGACTAGCAATATGGTAGACTAGAGTTCAATTGACTCTCCCTACAAATAAATTGGGAAGAAAAGAGAAGAGTATTCCCCTGGTATAGTAGATACATTGAGGATCTTGAGGACATAGATCATAAGTTTCAAAGTAGACAATGACAAGTTGTTTATGGCTCACGAAAGGCTTGCAAGGGCTCAAGAGAAGTAGGTAGAGGTTAATGTAGTAATTCTTCAGAGCCTGTCATAGTTGCAGAAATAGGGACATATGAGGATCAATCAAGAGAAGGAAGAGAAATCCAATGGAGCCTATGGTAGCAAATCTCGATCTAGATACAGGTTCGATAGAGGGGACAAAGTTAGAGGTGTAAGATCATTGAATACACCTAACAGGAGGACTGGTGAGTCTGGGCATCATTATAGTTCCTTATCCAAGAGATGTTATCAAATTCACCATCCTTATATAAGGGGGGATTATTTTCCTAAGGAGTCCAAGAATGTGAATCCTCATTCATTTGATGGAGAGATGGAAAAGTGAGAAGATGCAAAGGTATGGTTGCTTGGGATGAAGAAATTTTTTCGATTGCATAGCTATTCGAAGAGCATGAAATTCAAGATATCCACCTTCAGTCTTAAACAGAAAGTAGATATATGGTGGGAATATGTAAATAATTTCAACGAAATTCAGGAGGAAGACTTGATTTGGGATTATTTCAGGAGACTCTTCAAGAAGAAGTACTTATCATATAGGTAGTATGATGACACAGCGAAAGAGATTTATGAGTTGCAGATGGGTTCTATAAAAAATGATGAGTATACTAGAAGATTCTTGGAGTTGTTGATATATGTGCCTCAACTCATGGATGAGGAGGCTAAGATTCATAGATTCATTAGTGGATTTACAACAACATACAGAGACCGGATTGAGTTTGATGAGCCTAGATCATTAGAAGAGGCCATATAGAAGTTGAAGCATTTTTATGAGTAGTCAAAGAAAAAAGTTGAGCCTAATAATTATTTGAAAGGAAATGAGAAAGTTAAAGGGAAATGGCCACCGAAGTGGGGAAGACCTCAAGATACAGGGGAGAAAGAAAATGTGGTTCCTCACAAGAAGCTCAATGCAGTTGACAAGGGACATGGGTCACATCCTAGAGAGAAGCAGACTAGAGATGATGGTGCAGGACCATTGCAATGCTAGATATGTTGGAAATATCATCGCAAGAAGGATTTTCCATTGTGCTAGGGTGGTGTTTAAGGTTGGAAGGTGACTGCCTCAACATTGGGGATTCCACCTGGTTGGGAGCTTAAAGAAACTCCTTTTCCATTGAAATGGTGGGTCTGACTAGGGATATAGGGACCAACATCCCGTATAAAAAGAGTTTATATGAAGAAAAAAATGGAATAGAATCAACACAAATGGGGTGATTTATTTGTAATGATAAGAGAAATTAAATATAACTACTTCCTGGGATCAAACTCTTTTATGTGATTATAAAGAAATATTTCACAAGCATGAAACAATATAGATCATTGCATACTTAATGAATATAAGCACATATAAGAAACTAAATCAATGTAATTGATTTAGTTAATTAAGAATATGAATCACATAAAAGACTTCTTAGTTTCACATCTAACAACATATCATTCAATACATTATATCAATAGTAATAAGAACATATACCACATCAATTCTTATCAGAAGGAAACAAGTAGACATAAATAAGTTTGCTATAAATCTCTGAAAGATAAAATAATTAATACACAGATAATAGTACTCGTTGCATCATAGCTTTAGATCTGAAAATAGATAGCTTCTGGGTTCATATTTCCAATTATATAACTTATGTTCCACAATAGTGCAAGTTCCAAAAGCAATCTTCTCAAAATTTTCGACCCCTTTCTAAAAGCATGAAAGGGGTTTAAATACTAATTAATATTACAAAAATAGAATAATTTTGAAACAAGTCTCTAAAGCTATTACTCTAAAAATATATAACTAAAAACTTGGAAAATAAATCGCATTGGTTGGAATAGTTTCACGACTGTTTCCCAGGTTCATTCTCTAATTGATCCTTGAGCTGGTATGCTTTCACCATATGTTCAAGCTGGGCGGGATGAATTGGTTGCATTCTCATCTACCTCGTAAATACTGCATCCTTTAATTCTGGAAGAAGTCGATGTGCTGCATTCGAGGGACATCTCAACATTAGCCATTGGCTATGAGGTTTAATCAATAAATACCAATAACTTTCCATATTTTTTTCGGTTAGGCTTTGAATGTCAAGAGCTTTTCTCCAATATGTTTCTTGCCAAGTTTTCTTTAGGATCATGAATAAGTGCAACATCTAATTGAATAGGATCATGAGTGATTGAAATATCAGTTGTAGATAGTACTTTTTCAAACTCGTCCCAATCTTGGGTGAGTTTATCATTTTTCTCAATATTTGATATTCTTTCTCTGGAATTGGTATCTGAGATGAAGACATTGAAACTGCAATCTTTTCTATTTCCGGTGCTAGTCTTTGGAAAAAAAATTTCATCAAATGGAAATTTCTTTGTTCTCGATATTCTTTGAATCTCAGCAGGTCTTCAAGATTGAGTCTTTCTTTTTCTATTTGCTGAACTCTAGAAAATTTAGAAAATGACTCGAAGATATCATCAAATCTATCAGGCTCATTTGGGAATGCTCGAAGCTTGACCTAATTTGTTATTTATCTATCAACACCATAGGCATCATAATTTCTATTGGAAAAAACTAGGAATTTGAATGATTTTATTCAATCAATTTCAAGACAGGCATGATTGAAATTGTTCAACGCGTAAGAGCCAAATGAAAAAGGGAAGGTTTTCCAAATGGTCTTTTTAGCATCTTTCAATACTTTTGTCAAACCATTGTCAATACTTTGATAGGAATTTTATTTAGCAATAATTTATCTGGTACGTATAGAGGTAGGATATGTGGAGGGGCATATATTCCAAAAACACGGATGTACGTAAAGTAATTTTCACCAAACAACCTACCTATATACTTCAGACTTTTATTAGCTTTAGGGGTAATTCTAGGGATTTTAATTTCAAAAATGACTTGGTAGATCAGGAACATGATTTCATTACATTTTTTGAACATATGGGAGTAATATTTTGATTCCCACAAGAAATATATCTGGACAAATATGGAGGCTAATACTTCCTCGATCCACTTCCATCCAAAGGACAAGAATTCACAAGAAAAATGAACTGCATCCATGATATAAGAGCTCATGTAAAAAGGAGTGGATGTATTGGTTTTAACATTCTGATTTTCCCTATAGGCTGCGATGAGTCTAATCAAATTATTAGAAAGAATGGTTGCCCAATTTAGGATATACCCATCAGAGCTTGCTTCTATCAAGGGTGTCCAATTCTCTTTAAAATTACTAGTGTTTATAGACCGAAACAGACGACACATAATTGAAGCTATTTGAGAGTAAGGACTTTTAAGAGAAGCGCATGTATACATACCCTTATCATCATGCTTATGTCGCTTAGGGTCATGTATCCACTCTTTGATTACAATTGAAGGATTTTCATTCTCTTGCATGAACTTCTAAATGAATTGTGAATCATATCTCTTATGCGGCTCTGATAATTTGTACATCTACTTTAAATCAAATGGCCTAAGAGAACCAATGACAGTTCTGTTCTTAGTAACAAATTTTCTATCCCTTATATCCACATTTTCTAACACCCATCTCACTAATTCAGTGTATAAAATTATTTTGGTACGAGCAGCAATTCCGTGATGAAATTAATTAGCTGTGTCTAACCAGGATTCTTAGTCTTTGGAAGAAGCATCATTAGCTATGGCTTTCCCATCAGGAATTACTTGATGTTACTCATTCTAGAAGTGTTTTTATAACCCTTCCCATCCTGATAAAATAATGTCCTGATTACATGTAGTATCAGAGATTAAGGGAGACATTTCATTGTTCTCTTCTTGATGCATAACTAGTTGTGGCGAGGTGGCGTATTTCCTTCATTTTTTAATCAATCGTGACATGATTTTATGCCTTGCATTTTAGAATTATCATGTTTAAACAAACCAGAGATGATAAGCTCAAGTCACTTCGAAACGTTGTTAACAATCTTATCAATTGAATTCATGCGTAATGAGAATCCTTCGGTATTTAATTTGAAACTAAAAATCAATTGAAAACCTCGATATTACAAACTTGCATAAACGAGCATTAAATTCGAAATTATGGATCCACATGATTCTAACAAGAATAAGTATATTGAGACGTTACATCGGCGATTTGATAGACGAAATGCTTTAGTGTTTTTTAGAGCTCTGCGAAATGCGAAACTGTGAAACTGTGAGTGCCCAATAGCTATAAAATAATGTGATATCGGTGTATGTTAGTTGATGGGATGCAATATTGGTGTATGTTAGATAATATATTTTAGTATTTCGACGCTGCAAGAATTCGCTTACTTCGCAATTTGGTGATTTGGCATTTCGACTATTCGTGGGTTTTCAATTCGATATTTCACTTATTTGCTTCGTCGCAAATTTTTTCCCGTTATATGCATTTTTATTTTTATTTTTTAGTTTTTTAATCATTTTTTTAGTGACTTTCTTATTTATAAAGAGAAAATTAAAATATTAACCTAAGAAATTACTAATTTGGGTTTTATTTCTAAGAATTGAATATTAATTCTAAAAATTTTAAGGGTCCCCATTATTCTTTCTAAGTAGGGTAATGGGGAATTGTTGTAATACTACAACGATTGGTGAAACACTAGATGAATCTAGAATCTTTGACAAATCTTAATACTTAGAGTTTTTTTTCTTAGGAAATTTATAAGTAATGAAAATCTGTTTTTTGATATTGATAAATTTTAATTTTAAAAACCTGATTGTACTTAAAAAATTCCCCATACTTCTACAAATGAAATTTATCTTTAAATAAATCAAATCTTAATAAGTTGAAAAGATAAGTAGAAATTTATTTGAATCTTGGCTATTACATAAAATTATTAGTCACTAGTAGAGCCACTGCTACCAGCAAGCATTCATAGCCTCGACAGGGTTACTATTTAACCAAAAATGAACTGGTATCCCATTCATAACATAATTAATATCTTCAAAGGTAACATAATAACTTATTTTATTATTTTTTAGAATCTTTTCCTTTTTTGTTACTTTAAAATCATTATCCTGGTTTGGTAGCCATAAATGATAATGTCATTCACTGGTTATAATAAAATTGAACAATCTAACTCGTGATGAGATCCCTGTCTCAAGGTTTTTTTAGACCATGAGACACTATCTTGTTTTGGTACTCAATTGATAATGTCAAGTTTATTAGTTTCCTATGAACATGATGAGTCAACTCGTGATGATACCTCTCAATTTTATTTTTTTTATTTTTTTGAATTACACTATGAAGAGTATCTAATACATAAAGTAATGGGGAGGTTGTCATTTTGCTCTTTATGAGCTTTTGGATGACCATTTGAGTTAAAGATGCTAATACTTCAATAAAATTTCCCACTTTTTAAAAATAAATTTTTGAATTTGATTCATGTCAAAAATAAATTTTCAACTTACAGAGGTTGGAATAATTCTTCTTTCTATTGGCTATTTAAATAAAAATTTTCTAAAGAAATAGAGAATTCAATTTATGTTTTATTTCTTTTTTTTTATATATCTCTAAGGATTAATACTTTCATTTTATTTAATAAATACGAAGAATTTCACCTCTTGTGTAATATTTTAAAACAAAATTATTTGAATTAACCTATATACATATTTATACAAAAGAACTATTGTTCTTTAAGATTTTTTTTTTTAAGGATAAGTCCATTAATGGGAAGAGTTTCCTTTTTCCCTTGTAAGTCTTGCAAAAGAAAAGTTGATGGACCTATTTTTTCAATTATTTGAAAAGGGCCAAGCAATATATTTTGAAATTTAGTATGTTTTCATTTATATTCATGGATTTTATCCCATTTTAATACTAAACCTCTGGTCTCCAATTTTTTATGCTTGATTGTATTTGAATCAATCGAAGTTTTAACCAAATTTTTATGATGATTATGTACCATTTTAGCCTTTTCTCTTTCTTCTTCTATTTTAATTATTTGGGAAATTCTTAATTCAATGAAGAGAAAGGTTGTTCATTAATAAATTGGACTAGGGTTGTTGACGGGATAACCATATTTAAAGGTAAAACTACCTCTTTTCCATATACTAATCGAAAAGGGGAGGTTCCTATTGAAGCTTTTTTAGCTATCCTATCTGCCCATAATGAAAAGGTTAAGGCTTGCTCCAATTCTTTTGATTTTGATCAATGGTTCATTTAATTATTCTTATGAGGTTTTTGTTTGTTGATTCTGCTAAGCCATTTTCTTGAGGGTAATAATTTGTAGAATATTTTAATTTAAACCCTATTTTCAAAGAAAAATCAGTCATGGAATTTCTAGAGAAATAAGAAACATTGTCAAACACGAGAGCATTAGGAACACCAAACCTTGTGATAATGAATTGATCAATAAACTCAATAATGTTTTCGGAATCGGCAGTCTTAAGAGGTATTTTTTCTACACACTTTGTAAAATAATCTGGTAGCAGTCAATATATATTTATTTTGTTTAGAAGAATGAGGAATGATCTCACCCATTATGTCAAGTCCCCATTGTTTGAAAGGTTGTTCCATATTGATTGGTTGCAGTGGCATTGGTGATTTTCTTTGTCTCTTGGTTGTGATTTAACAGATTTTACAATTTTTGACATAATTATGTGCATCTTTGAATAAAGTTGGCCAATAATATCTGGCATGTAAAATTTTATGAGCTGTAGTGTCTCCACCAAAGTGTCCACCTTTTGGTCCATCATAGAGTTCCTGGAGCACATTGGGTATTTAAATTTTATCGAAGCATATTAGCAAGACAGAATAATAATTCTTTTTGAATAACACATCATTGACTAACTGATATTCACTAGATTTCAATCTTAATGCTCGTTTTCTTTTAAAATCCAAGTTCATGGAGCATAATCATTTTTTAAATAGAAAATTAATTCAGCGTATTGAGATTGAGGGTCAATCATGAATACCTCTGTAAACTGTTCAATACTAGTTGTTACCTCATCAGGTGGTGTGTCATTCATTCCTGTAAACAACCTGCAAAAACCTTGACCTCTTCCAATTTTAGTAGGTCTAATTTCTAAGTCATATTCTTGCATTTTTGTTACACAATTAGCTCTCTTTTCACCTAGTTCCTTTTGAATGAGTATTTATCTGACTGTTGAGACAGGAACCATCACTTTGACATGAGATTTTAATAGAAAAAATTGAAAGTGTTTAACTGCCTTATAAACTACAAATGTTTGTTTTTCATCTCCTGCGTAGTTCAATTCTGGTCCTTGAAATTTATAACTAAAGAATGCAATTGGGGTTTCGAGTTTTTTATCATCTGGTTGAGTTAACACTGCTACATATGACAGATCAGAAGAAAAATTATATAGAATGAAACTATTGGAAAAATTAGGAGTTGAAAGAGAAGGAGCATTATCAATTGATTGTTTGATAATTTGAAACACTTCATTTTCTTCTTCTCCCCATTTAAACAATGAGTCTTTCTTGATCATATTTTTTAATGGAATAACAATATGTGAAAAATATGGAATGAATCTTTTGACAAAGTTTATCTGCCCTAAAAAGGATTGCATTGATTTTTTGTTATGGGGTAGTGGAATTTCAGAAATTGTTTTAATCCTGTCTAGATCGTTACAAATTCCATTCTTTGAGACAATAAAACCTAAGAATTTTCCTTCGTTTAAAGAAAAGATTGACTTATTTGGGTTAAGAGAAATTCAATATTTTCTGCATCTTTCAAATATTTTCTTTAAGTCTTGCAAGTGATTGTTTTTCTATTTTGAGTATATGGTTATATCACCGAGACATAATACCACCATTTTATTTATCAATCCTTTAAATTAAATATCCATGGCTCTCTGAAAGGTGGCTCTTGCACTCATTAGTCCAAAGGGAATATTTTGGTATGTGTAAGTTCCCCATTTTGTTCAAAATTTAGTTTTCAAACAATCTTCAAGATGAACCAAAATTTGATTACATCCTGAAAATACATCTAAAAAGGACATCAAATAAGAGCTTGAAATTGATTGTAAAACTTGTTCCATTGATGGTAAAGGAAAATTATCCTTTTGAAATGCCTTATTCAAGTTTATGAAGTCAATACAAATTCGAATATCTCCATTCTCTTTTTTAACTGGTATCAGATTAGAAACCCATTTCGAATGTTTAACAAGAAAAATGATCTTGGTTCTCAATAGTTTATTTAACTCATATTTTATTTGTGTTTCCAAGTTTGGATGAATTTCCTGAGAGTTTTCTAGATAGATTTAACGTCAGGTAGCATAGGAATAGTATGTTGAATGAAAAAAGGGTTAAAATTTTTAACATCTTGGTAATTCCATGCGAAAATGTCTTTGTAGTTCTTCAATAATGAAACAAATGCATTTTTTTCTTCAGATGAAAGGATAAGCCCTAAATTTATATCTTGATGTATATTTTGAGATCCTAGGTTAACTAATTCAAACTTTAGAGTATAACTCTGCAATCTACAATTGTTGATTTCCTTGAATTTGTCTTTCAAATCATTTAAGTCTTCAAGTTTAACGACGGATTTTGGTAAAATATTTTTATCAGTTTTTTGTTTGATCTGATTATCATGTTCCTCTTCGTCCATAACTTGATCATCATATGATTTCTCAGAATTAAGAAAAATTAATATATCACTATCATAATTAAAAACGCGCCAACTAGTAACATTATCTGGTATAGATGGCCAAAAAATCAAGTCGATAGAGAATATATCAGGACTAAAATCCTCTATAGGAATAATCTTGTAAGAAACATTAGCTAAAAGGTCGGTGTTTGCATTTTGTAATCTAGGAATAGGAGAGATATTGAATGCTACAAAATTAGATATAAGGGCTTGAACCAAAGATTGCTAATGTTTCAAGTGATTTGAGAGATAGTGAATAGTATTTCTTACTTGTCTTACAACAATCTCTGAATCTCCAAACACCCAAATATATTTTATATCAAGACTAATTCCTTTATGAAGACCTTGAACCAATGCTTCATATTCAACAATATTATTAGTGCATTCAAATTTTAACCTAAAATATAGCATGGTTTTTTCACCTTTTGGGCTAATGAGTACACATCCTGCTTCTACACCATCATTGGATCTTGATCCATCAAAATAAAGTCTCCAAAATGGAGATTGGATTACAGTTTCTTCTTCAGAATTGAATAATCTAATGGAATTCATCTGAGAGTAATTTTCCACTTGTGAATTAAAAGATTTAATTGGAAAAGGTGATTTTTTTGCATTGAAATTTCCTAAAAATTATTCTGCAGAGTAATTTCCCATAATATTGTTGTTAAATGCTATAAGTTCATTTTCTTCCCCAAGGTCTGTGACTGAGTATTTCATATGTTTTTCACGATCAACTCTAATTTAATTAGGTTTTCCATTATATGAAAGCCACATGTGAGACCAGCCCATTGCAAAATATCCATGTAATTTTTCAAACCAATCTCTGCTAAGAACTAAACCGTAAAATTCAGGAATGTCTACAATCAGTATATCAATTATTTGAGCGACTTTTTAATTTGATGACAATCTAATACTTACCGAATTGATATCTCCTAAGACTTTGACCTTTGTTCTATCCAATTGAAATATATTAACTGATGACTTATGGGGTGTGATATTTAATTTTTCACAGATTGAATATGGCATTATATTTTGAGGCCTCAGAATCAGTTAGATAGTTATGAACATTCTTATTGTAGATCTCATAAGTCAAAAGAAAAGGAGGTGTATGGGAATTAGATCTATCACCAATCAAGATATAATCTGAAGTGTTAACTTTGTTGGAATGAATAATATGAGGTTTTTCCATTTCATTAGCAGATTTAGCTATAACAGTTGAAGGAAGAGCAGATGCTGTGACTTCATTCAACACTTTCAATAAAATCTTCTGATGTTGATTTAACTTGATAAGTTCATGGAGAGAAATATTGGCCTTGATCTTATTCATATCCTCAATTATGTTATATTCAATAGTATCAAATACTACTAAATTTTTAGACTGAGGATCGGATGTAGATTTGATTGGCTGAGAATCAGATGTGACTTATTGAGATGATTTGAAGAGAGGCTTTTTGTTAACAGGTTTTCCTTTAGCGATAGAAGTTGGTGTTTTTTGTTTCTGATTTATTTGAATAGGTTCTACAAAATTTATACTTCTTATGATAATTGGCATGGCTTCAGTTTCCGATTCTTCACCAAAGGAAGGTAAAAAAAAATCCCATAATCCATTTAATTTGGCCACTTCTTCCTCTTTGGATTCATCGGCATAAGCTGTCATTTCCTCTTCTTCTTCCTCTTGGCCAAATTCGATGTTAGAAATAACATTAGGAGGATGAGAGATAGGCGACTGATTTTTTTCTAAATGATCTACAAGGCTTCTTGGAGGAGGTTTTAGCCACTTGCTTCTTAATTTCGACCATATCATTGGACATAGATTTGAGAACCTTTTTCAATCCTTCAAGATCAAAAGGATATTTAAGAACTTTCATTTGTCATTCATCTTTGAATGTTACATTTTTGGATTTCTTGTCTTCTACCTCTCTCTTCTTTTCTAAAGCAACAATTATTCTTTCAAAATACAAAGCTTCTTTCATGTTTTCTACAAGGGTAGCCTTATTGGCTCTATCTACAAAAATTTCTATATTAGAGGGGAGGGAGGATATGTACCACTCTATTTGTACATCCACTCTGGGATTAGAAGTGGTTGGTATTTTAGTCATTAACATGTTAAAACTGGAATTGAAGTCTTTGATCTTTTCCTTTGAATTATCTTTTATATTAGATAGATCAATGATCAATTATGTAATTGTCCTATCATCACCAAATTTAGCAAGAAATAGTTCTTGGAAGGTATCCCAATCTCCTAGTGAGCCTAATGGGAGAGAAAAGTACTAGGATCCCGCAGATCCCTAGAAGGTATATGGAAACAATCTAACTACAACATCTTCGTGTATAATACCATTGAGATTCATGGCTAACATACAATTATTGAGATGTTCCTTAACAGGAAGACCATCATCAAGATTATATTTAGGTAGCCATTTTTCTAGATGCACTGGGATAGGATTTAAATTTTCCACTTGAACAACGTCAGGATTAGTCCATGGTAAGTTAGCCATTACTTCCCCTATTGTTTGTGAGGATGAGATAGCAAGCCCAGAAGCAGACGTGGATGGAGAAGAACTTACTACTGGACTAGTACTACTTATAGTAGCACTAATTGTTTGAGTAGAAATGGATATGTAAGAAGGTTTGGATTGAGAAGAGAAGAAAGTAGAAGTGAATGGAAGTGAAAATGATGTGATCTCAATGATATCTAATTGAGATGTTGATGTAGTAGCTTTTTTACGATGTGAATAAATAGGAAACTCGAAAGGAGTTATCCCAAGTTTTTCACTTTGTGATTGGGTTAATACACCAATACCTCTAAATAGGGACATAACACTTTCTTCAGAAGTTTTAGGATTAACAAGATTATCTGAAGATATGGTTATTTTTTCCAATTTCTCAACCAAATATTGAACTTCCGGATATTCAGGAATATAATCTGAAGAATGTATATGAGGTAATACTTTAGGAGATGATAAAGGTGGTTCTACAACTTTAGAATTTGACTTGGAGATCATGAATGAGATCTAAAAGTTGTAGAAGTTTTGGAGGGGGATTGAATCGTATGATGGCTTTTTTTATTGAGCTTTCGCCTTATATGTCATACGTAGTCGATGGCCCTCCTTCTAGCACCAAAAATATTGAAGGCTAGAAGGTGACTGCCTCGACATTGGGGATTCCACCCGGCCGGGAGCTTAAATAAACTCCCTTTCCATTGAAATGGTGGGCCCGAGTAGGGATATAGGGACCAGTTTCCCATATAAAAAGAGTTTATATGAATAAAAATGGAATAAAATCAACACAAATAGGGTGATTTATTTCTAATGATAAAATAAATTAAATATAACTACTTCCCGCGATCAGACTCTTTTATATGATTATAAAGAAAGATTTCACAAGCATGAAACAATATAGATCATTGCATACTTAATGAATATAAGCACATATAAGAAAGTAAATTAATGTAATTGATTTAGTTGATTAAGAACGTCAATCACATAAAATACTTCTTAGTTTCACATCTAACATCATATCATTCAATACATTATATCAATAGTAATAAGAACATATATCACTTCAATTCTTATCAAAAGAAAACAAGCAGACATAAATGAGTTTTCTATAAATCTCAGAAAGATAAAACAATTAATACACAAATAATAGTACCCACTACATCATAGCTTTAGATATGAAAAAGATAGCTTCTCGGTTCAAATTTCCAATTTGATAACTTCTGTTCCACAATAGTGCAAGTTCCAAAAGCAGTCTTCTCAAAATTATGGACCCCTTTCTAAATGCACGAAAGGGGTTTAAATACTAATTAATATTACAAAAATATAAGACTTGCGAAACAAGTCTCTAAAACTATGTAACTAAAAACTAGGAAAATAAATTGCATTGGTTGGAACAATTTCATGATTGTTTCCTAGATTCATTCTCTTACTAATTAGGGAAAATTTTAAGGATGAAAATTTGTCTTAAAATTTAGAAACATTGGCGAATCCCACTAGTCCATAATATGCAATCTGTAAAAAATTTGGAGATATTTTTGTAAAAATATTCAAATTTCTAATAATTTTATATGGTCTCTATATAATTTTTTGGTGATTTTTAGGGTAAAATAATTTCCTACTATAAAATTTGGGAGAATAATTTTTAGAAAAGAATGGAAATTAACGAAATTTTTTTTTTTGGAAAAAGTATAGAAAATTAGCCCACCTACGAATATTAGCCCCTAAAATTTTCCCTGTAACTGATCCTTGAGTTGGCATGCTTTCACCATATGTTTGAGCTAGGGGGATGAATTGGTTGCATTCTCATCTACCCCTTGAATACTCCATCCTTTAATTCTGGAAGAAGTCAATCTGCTGCATGGGAGAGACATCTCAACATTAGCCACTGGCTATGTGGTTTAATCAATAAATACCAGTAACTTTCCATATTTGGTTTGGTTAGGCTTTGAATGTCAAGAGCCTTTCTCCGAGATGTTTCTTGCCAAGATTACTTTAGGAATTTGATATCTGGTAAAGTGTCCTTTGGATAATCCTAGATTAGGCTGACTTGCAAAAGAGAATTTTTTATGTTCTCAGAAATGCTAGACGACAGATTCTTAGCTCTGATAATAGTTAATTAAACATTGTTCATTTTAATGTCCCAGTCTCCAAATACTATATCTTTGATTGATTCTTCAAGATGAGGGAGATCAGTCGCTCTACCCTATGTAGTTTCCTTCCAATACATACACTTAGACACTTTATCATTAATCTCATCATAATAAATCCTTAGATCAGATATCTGAGTGACCAATTGATCACTAGTTTTAACCATCTCTTGGACTTGATCTAGCTTATGATAGAAAGTTTCTTGTTGCTTCGACAATGATGCCTCTAACTGTTGAGGCAGGAAATTCCCTCTGCAGACAGAGGCAATCCCACTAGCCCTAGGGTGGGTCTAGCAACAATCAAATCATGCAAATATGTTGGTTCCTAGTTACAAGAAAGACAAATATTGCGATAAGTGACCTACCTCAAATCTCATGCTATTATTGTCGAAGAAGAAGCAATGCTCTTCGTCCCTTGCCTGACAGATCACAGTCCTCCTATTCACTTCATTTGGACACTTGTACACACACAGAGGAAAGACGACATACAACGTGATACTTAAAGCATGTAACTATATATCAGTCAGAGAGGATATAATTCATTGCATTTCATAAAATAATAAACACATGAATGGAACCAAAATCAGAGTCGCTTATATTAATGATGACAAAAAGGGAGATTACAACCAAATGCTCTGATGCTATGATCTTCCTTCGGCGGGGCTTACAGTGGAGCGTGTCTCAATGAAGCTTGTTGGGAATTTGGACAAAGCTCTCTCTTACGGGGATCTTCTCGGCTCTTCTTCCAATAGTTTCCTGGCTATAGTTTTCCTCCTACAAGTTCAGCTAGCTTGCCCTCTCCATATGGAGAGGGAAAGATTTTATATATGGAGGAAGGGAATTTGGGATCCCTATAATCATGGGATAGGCCCTATTTCTTAGGAAGGTTCCATGTGAGGTGGAAAACCACTTCCTATACATGGAGATCCGGAGCCAAACCACTCAACTTCTTTTGATGATTCATTCTGGAATTTGTTAGAATCAAACTTCCGCCATTTATTTTTAAAAAAAATTCCTTAATGGGCTTGGTGTGAGTGAAACACAGGGATAGGGCACCAACTGGCACGCCCTCTAGTGTAGATTTCCCCCATTGGCGCAAGGGATGAACTAACTAGTCACGCCAAGGCTAAAACATTTGTTTTTAGGGTTTTCCAGAGGAAATGTTCTTAGGATAATGTTTACCCTTAGAAAAGAGGATATTATGAAGATTTTTTCAGGACATTTTACTTCTCACAGTGTTAGTATGAATTCTTCGTCGAAGTGTACGAAAAAGAACCACTTTAGCTACGCATAACTAATAGCCCTAACAACAATAGAGGCTGCCAAACATCTTCAGATCTGCGATTAGTAGTTAAAATGCTGCAACAAACAGATCTATAAATGGAAAGACATTAAGCAGTAAAGTAAAGAGTTTGCTCCATGCATCCAACAGACAAGACAAGAACACGATTTTTGAATGAATTCTTATATTACAGGGCACCTGGGAGGAAACAAGAAGGTGTATCCAGATCTCCTCAATGGGATGGGTTCTTTGTAGTCCTCAGCACTTCAGATCTAAGCTTTCTCTCTCTTGTAGATGTAGAAAACCCAATGCAGAAAATAGAGCTCAATGGGAGCAAATGGTGAAAAATGAGACCAAGTGTATAGATCCAGAGTGATCTAGTAGGCAACAAAAGGTGAAGAATGATGGGGAAAACCCTCCTATTTATAACAAAATATTGGGTCATTCTAGATCTTGGTGCATGATTAAAATAATGTTAATCAAATCTAGATCCACCTCTATGAAATATTTTATTATTATTTGTTGGAGGGAAAGGGTGTTTGACTTGGGTCAAATCCCTTGATTAGTGAAAAATAAATAAATAAATGATTTATTTATCTTTTTAAGGAAGTGGTTGGGATATAATCAAATAAATAATGATTTATTTGATTAATGGTGGTTGATTTTGTCATATTTAACAAGGAATATTATTTAAATAATTATTCCTAGAAAATAATAAGATAACTATGGGTTTATCTCATTAATTTCTTTGTTTTTGGGTTAAACATGACTGGGAATAATAACTAAATTATGGTTTAATTAATTATTCCTTTTGGGGTTTCCTAATTAACATAGTGAAAGCAGTTTTACTTGGGGTAAAACTGGTCTTACATGGTGTACTTGGGTCCATCTAATGATGAAAGGTTAGATGACCAAAAAATGGTGTAACAGATTGGCCCCCAGCGTGCGAGTGTCAGGAGCAAATCGTATGACCGAAGTACGTTGTAAGAAGACAATCACTAGACAACAAAAGGGTATGTCAGAGAGAGAAATATGAGGTAGATAGTGTGCTGAAGGACTAGACCCCGAGGAGACGAGACTCGCAGGTGCAACAAGTCTCTGTTATGAGAGGGTACCTGTGCTGAAGGCGGCGGGGGAGGCATACCTATGCCCGCCGTGACAAAGTACAAAGAATAGTGTGTCCAGTAAACAAGGGGCCGAACCATAGAGTACAGCTGGCATAATCAAGGGCCAGATAAAAATACAATGAAGAGTCTCACATACATGTTGTGCCTGGGATAACAGCCAGGACTAGTACAATAATATCTGAGTACATGAGATAAATACAACCTAAATGCCCCCTGTAAATGGGGAAGGGCTCACAAAATCTGACTGATACATGCAAATCATAGAGGTGCTGCAAGTGGCTAAGGCCAACATCATCAAAATCTGGAGCGGCATCAAAGGCTGCAATGAAGAGGTCATTCGGGCATGTGGGGGGCTACCTGCAGGGCCACCCCTTCATGAGGGTTGAGACATCTCACACACGCCCGGGAATCATCAAGAGCTACTGCTGGGTCACTGGACTATCCAGTATACGAATCTCGATCATGCTGAAAGGAGCTGGAGAAGCAATCAAGGCAAAGGGAAGTGAGAGATTCCCCTGCCTGATCCGAGGCACCGAACAAGAGTGGAAGCTGGAACCAAGGTACACCGCCCTCTAGACCTTGCTTCTGGAATAAATGTGCTGACGTCGACAGAAGGAGGTCCGCCGTAGGTGAGGCAATGAGAGATCCTCAACTAAGGCACGAGAGAGAACAATAGAGCGACGGACAGACTGACACTAATGATGATGGTGGAAATGGGAAGGATGGAGTGGCGAATGGACGACTTCCCTTGTTAGAGCATAAAGGGCATGAATGACATGGCAGCGACTGACACAATATCGACAGGGACAGGGGACAGTGGGGTTGAAGGTCATGATATGCGACACAAGAGAGGAACCAAGCACAAAAGAATGGAGGGCTATAGTGGGGTGTAAAAGGACGCAGGATAGACTCCATGAATGCAAGGATGACTCAACTTGGATGCTCTAAACAAGGGCGACTTGATAGTGCTGCCACACAGTAAAGGCCCCAATGGGGGACCATGGAAACATGAGTACAAGGTGGGCACTCATGACGAAAATCGTCACGAACATGGACAAGTAAGGGGGCAGTATGGTGCCCCCAATACAAGTGGCGTAGGTGAGGAAATTCGATTTTAAATGAAGGTGAGGTAACTTCGCATGGACGAAATGGGTCCTGGTGAAGTAGGAAACATGAAACAACAGATGCTGGCTATCAAAAAGAAAATAAAACATGCATTTCCGAGGGGAAATGCTAAGGGTAATATTTCTTAAGATAGAGTGCATTGCGAGGGTTAGGAAGGGGATGACCTTCAAAATCCTCTAAGAGGTATGCCCCTTTGCCAAGATCCTTACTAATGATGTAAGGGCCTAGCCATAATGAGTCAAACTTCCCATGACCCAGGACATCATGGGCCTGGTCATAGACTAGAACAAGGTCGCCTTCATGAAAAGTGCGAGGTTGGACTTTTCGGTCATAATGAGCTTTGGTGCGTTTTTTGGCCGCTTCCATGGTTTGCAAGGCAATACGGCGGTCTTCGGAGGCACGCTCAAGCATGATAAGTCATTGCTCTAGCGGTTGGGTGTCAGGGAGAAGTTCAACGGCTAGTTGCAGAGAAGGAATTTCACACTCGATCGGTAAAACTGCCTCCTCTCCAAAAACTAGGTGGAAAGGAGTGAACCCGGTGGCGGTTTTAACAGAGGTTCGATAGGCCCATAAGGCAGGAAAGAGCATGAGATGCCAGTTGGTTTTGTGCTTATTCATTGTTCGTTGAAGCATGGTCTTGAGGGTTTTGTTGACTGCTTCAACTTGGCCATTACCTTGGGGGTAATAGGAGGAGGAATATTGGTGCTCAAAACCCAACAGTGAGGATAGCTCACGCCATAGCTCATCTTCAAAATGTCTGCCGTGATCAGAGACCAGTTGCTTGGGAACCCCGAAGCGAGCTATAACATGGTTAAAGAAAAAGAGGGCCGCGGTAGCTGCCGTGTTGTTGAACGTTGGCATGGCCTCGGCCCATTTGGTGAAATAGTCGACCGCCACGATGATATACTTGTGGCTACCAGAGGATGGCGGGCGACACTCCATAAAGTCGATGGCCCATTTGCAGAAGGGACCAGTGGAGACGACCGGATGGAGGGGAGCTGGTGGAGCTCTCGCCTTAGGGGCGAAATGTTGGCAATTGGGACAGTGTTTGACTGCCTCGATGCAATCACTGAAGAGGGAAGGCCAAAAATATCCGGCGCGCATTATTTTTTGGCCAGTAGCAAGACCGGAGAGGTGGCCACCGCAAGCGCCGCTATGTCAGGCATTAAGGACCTGTTCAGCTTCAGCGTGTGTGAGGCAACGACGAAGGACAGTATCAATTCCGCGACGATAGAGGTCGTCACCGATAAGAAGGTATCGGGGGGCCTGGTGTCGGATACGTCGGCGAGCCTCACGGTCAAGGTGGAGGGCGAACTTTTGGGTTCGCAAATAAGTAAGAATATCGCCGTACCACGGGTCATCGGAAGTAATGGCAAACAGGTGTTCATCAGGGAAATCGTTGTTAACGGGAGGGTCTTGCGATCCGGTAGGTAGTTCAGAAATGAGCTCAGCAAGGGCTAAGCCTTTCTTACTTTTTGGGGTGACAAATTCAAGGTCAAATTCTTGAAGAATAACGACCCAACGGGTGTACTTCCCAGTGAGGATACGACGACTCAATAGGAAAGCCATAGGGTTGGAATTTGTCACAACCTTGGTGGAGCGCAGGAGTATATAATGACGAAGTTTTTGGACTGAGAATACAACAGCCAGCGCTAATTTCTCGTCATAGGAGTATAAGACAGGGGTCCCACAAGGTTCTTACTGACATAGTAGATCACATGCTCAATGCCATGGTCATCCTCTTGGATAAGGACTCTAGCGACCGAATAGGTGGAAGCGGAGATATATAGGATGAAGTCCCAATTAAAGTCGGGAGGGCGAATTAAGGGAGCAGATGTGAGAGCCTGCTTGAGGGCATCGAAAGAATCGTGAGCATAGGTATCCCAAAAAAATGGGATGTGAGAGCGTAGGAGTCGAAGGAACCCGTGTGCGGTGGTGGCATAGTCAGGAACGAACCGACGAAGAAAATTAGCTTTGCCTTGGAGGCTTTGGAGCTGGCGGAGGGTACGCGGAATGGGGAGTTCAAGAATGGCTTGAACCTTCAAAGGGTCAAGAGTGATACCGTCCTTAGACACGATGAAGCCTAGGAGACGGCCGGCGGGAACGCAAAAAACGCATTTCAACGGGTTAAGGCGGATATTATACTTGCGACATCGGAGAAAAATGGTGCGCATATCGTGTAGGTGTTGCGCCCGATGCTTAGAACGCGCTGTGAGGTCGTCTAAATAGGCAAGGATAATATGAGCTAAGTCGTGGAAGCAATAAGACATGGCCCGTTGAAAGGTGGCGCCAGCGTTTTTAAGGCCGAAGGGCATGACCCGGTAAGCAAAAGTTCCCCATGGAATAATGAACGCGGTTTTTAGTTGATCAACAGGACGGATAGCAATTTGGTTGTATCCGGAGAAACCATCCATAAAGGATAGGACCTCATGCCTTGCACACTCGTCAATGATTTGGTCGATGAACGGTGTGGGGAAGTTGTCTTTGGGACAAGCTTTGTTCAAGTCACGAAAGTCTGTGCAGACACGAATGGTGCCTTGTTTCTTGAGAACGGGAACTGGGTTAGACACCCAAGTGGTGTATTCAATGGGGTAAATGAAACCAGCCTGCTTGAGCTTATCGATTTCGGCTTTGATAGCGTCACGTCGGGAAGGATGAATGGGTCTCATCTTTTGTCGGACCGGGTTGGCATCAGGCCATGTGTCGATATGATGTTCGAAAATGGCAGGATCGAGTCCGGGCATTTCAGAATAGGACCAGGCAAAGATATCGCGGAATTCTTTGAAAAGCTTGGTGTAAGCTTCAATCTCTTCCGGGGTGCATTGGGCACCCAAGGTGATGTATTCTTCGATGCCTGGTTTGACTGAAATGTCAATTTTGATGGTAGGCGATACATTGGCCATGTTTCCTTCTTCGAAAGCATCAGGTGCAGGGATAGGGTTTTTGAACCAATCGACTGCATGAGGAATGAAGTCTTTGGTTTCCACAGCGTATTGGTCATGGGACTGCTGTGGGAGGAAATATGCGCGATGGTGCATATCGTCCCAGGGAAAGTCGGGATTGGTCATGGCTTCCATAATGTCTTCATCAGAGTGGAATATGGGAAGACTGGAGGAAGATGGGTCACCCGAGGAAGTAGTGGTGTGGGACGGGTCATCATGAGGAGAAGGGCTCAGATGGGTGATATTAACAGATCCAAGGCCAGCGGAGGAGCTGAGAGGATCGGTAGGTTGAATGGCCGGTGAACTATCTCGCAAGGATGATGACAGGTAGAAAATGGTGGTTGAAGGTTCCGTTGGCTCGATAGTGGGAGGAGGAATGTGAATGGGAGTGGGAATGCCCTCTGGTCCGATCGAAGTGGCCTTGAATTGGCGGTACATGTCCAAGGAGGCACGATACTCGTCAAGGCGGGGACAGAGGTGGGTGTAATGGCCGTGAAAATCGCACAAGGCGCAAGGGTGGTTTGTGCGCAAGTGTTTGAGTTTCGGGAGAGAGTCGGGGATAGTGACATAGACTTCTGGGATATCAGAGTCGGGGAATGTCTCGTTGACCAGAAGCTTGAGGTGCGGCAATTCAGGACACATGTGAGTGGCGTGACCGACGATATCACACAAAGCGCATTGGATGGCAGGCTTTGGTGGTCGTGGGGAGGTAAGAGTTGTCGGGGCGGCCTGGTCCTGGTTGGTTGCCCCCTTACGAGCTTTGCCTTTCTTTCCAGGGGTTGGCACCACAGGGTTCTGTGGGGGTGCGGGGGGCCCAGAAGAGGTGAGGGGGACCGGTTTAACCGGTGTCAAAGCAAGGTAAGGTTTGGGGTGATCGGGAGGGGTAGCGGCTGGAGGGTCAATGTACCAGACGGGGAGGCCGATGGATAGATTAGGGAGAGAGAGGGTGGCCATGACGGGGACAGAAAATACTCTCGGGGGGGGAGCCAGGAAGGGGATCTGCCCAGCAGGGTAATGGCCAGGAGGGACGGCTCCGAGATGGTTAAGGCCAGGGGGAACCGAGCCAGGGGGGCAAAGGGGTTCAGGGATACCAGCTGTAGGAGGAAGGCCAGAAGGAGGAGGTCCGGTTGGCGGAGAAGTATGGCTAGGAGTGGGTTGCGGACTAGCCGAAGCAGGCCGTTTGAGGGTGGCCTGAGATGATTGCATCATGCAAACATTTGACAAGCTGGGATTAGGGATAGGAGGAGGGGGAAGACAAGGAAAAGTTCCAAGCAGGGAGGAATCCTTGTAAACGCCGGGGGAGACACTGGTCAGGGAATCGACGGTTTGCTTGTTGGCTACAGAAGAGATGGTGGTCTCAGGGGAGGTCTGGGAGGAAGGCTCATGATATGTCAACTGGTCAATGGTGACTATCTTTCCATTATGGGGGAAAGACATCTTGCGAAAGACCGCGGACGGGACAGCAGACAGAGCATAGGTGTAGCTTCGCCCCAAAAGAATGTTGTAGTCAAGTGGGGCGTCAATGACTTCGATGTCAACGCAAACAGTCTTACCGGCGAGGGTGATAGGGCAATTACGAAACAAGCCAATGGGCTGGGAGGCATGACCGTCCCACGCTCTAAGGGTGATCGTGGAAGGGGCCAGCTCAGGGGATCCGAGTTGCTTCCAAACCGAAGCGGACATCACGCAGGTGGATGCCCCCTCGTCAATTATACACCGGGAAATGATGGCGTTCCGTATCTTGACTGGGATTTGGAAGGCGACGGAAGGAGGGAGGGGAGGGTGATCCGATTGAGTGGCGTCGAAAACAATCATTTGGTCGTCAGCAGGATCGACAGCGCCCACGGCAGATAGTAGAGCCTTCTATTGGGAAGGGCACGACTGGAGGAGTTCCAGTGTGGAAATGGCCGCGGGTGATTGCGCCAAATCATCTACTATGCTATACGACTGAGCGGCTCGGCTGGAAGCAGCATTTCGGCGTAATGGTCCCTTTGGAATCTTTGGATGAACCTCAACTTTGGGTTGAGGGATGTGTAAGGGGCCACTGGATGTCGAAAGAGGCTCTGCAGAACCTGAAGAGAGAGGCTCGGGGGCAGACGGAGCAGGAGGCTTGGGGTACTGGCGAGCCCGAGTTTGGAGGTGAAGATCGACGGAGGGGTTGGGATCAGAATTCATCATAAGGATCTGGTAATTAGAGGAACCAGAAATGGATGAGGGGGTGGCTACATGGCTGTCGGGGGGTTGGGTAGCCACGAATCCCTGTTGAGGGAAAGGATCAGTGAACACAGCAGGCTGGGTAGTGGCCACATTAAGAGGAACATGAGGGGAGGTGTGTTGTCCGCGCAATGTGGCTTGAGACTCCCACATCTGTCGCATCTGGGGTAAGAGAGGAAAATCGTGAGTGTAGTGACCGTAAACACCGCAACACGAACAGGGTTTGTTTGTGCGAAGCGGCCTGTCCGGCCTGGGCGGCATGCCTTGTGGCTGGTTGCTAGTGTTAGGGTCCACACCAGAATTGGGTCCTCGGTTACCGGGGGCAGACTGGTTCTGGTTGCCTCTCCGCCTTCTTTGAGAAGAAGGGGGATTAATCGCACCCTGCTGTGCAAATACTTGCCCTGGAGGGGGTTGTAAGTGCTGTTGCGGGTTGTGAAGAGG
This sequence comes from Pinus albicaulis, assembly GCA_034641835.2. Taxonomy (NCBI): domain Eukaryota; kingdom Viridiplantae; phylum Streptophyta; class Pinopsida; order Pinales; family Pinaceae; genus Pinus; species Pinus albicaulis. The sequence continues at coordinate 199,860,848 of CM076583.1, forward strand.
CAAGGGAGGCGGAAGCGCATATGCTGGAGGAGCTGGCGCACCAGGCTGTGGATAAAGGTAAGGGTTGGGTTGGGCGACATTGAGGTAAGCAGGAGGTTGAGCAAAAGGAGGAGGCATGCCGTATCTTGGATACATGTTGTCGGGAGGGGGAAGAGTGCTTGAGGTGCTGGCCCCTCCCTGAGGGAGACCATAGCCCATAGGAGGGTGAGCAGATGGATGGGAAAGAGATCCAACGATACCGTCGGCGGAATGAGATGCCCCCGGGGCGTTAGCGCCACCGGGCCTGGGGATGTCAGGAAGGACGGTATAAACATAACCAGATTGAGCATAGATCAGGTCATATTTTAAAGCTATTTGGAGGGCGGCTTCTTCAGATTGAGGAAAGTGAGAGGCGACATCTTTGCCGATGGGAGATGGGAGGGTGCGAAGGAACCAGTCCATGTAAACCCGATCTTCGAAGGGAGGGGCTCGACATAAGCTCCGTCTTCGTCGCCATTCCTGAACATGGGCAGAAAGGTGTGTGGAAGAGGATTGCTTAAATGAAGTCAAGAGCTCCGTGCCAGTGTCGTATCGGAGAGGGAGCTGGAAGTACGACAAAAAGGCTTGGGCAAGAGTCTCGAACGTGGTATGGGAGGAAGTGGCATGTTCGACATACCATTTAGAAGCTTCGCCGGTAAGCGTGCGTTGGAACAAACGAAGACGGATGGAGTCATCAGTAATGGAATTTGAGGAACACCACATGTGGAAAGACCGAACGTGATTGGTTGGATCTTCTCCATTAAGGCCCTCGAACTTAGGGATATCAGAGGGCAGCTTGGTGGGCATAGCGGGCCAGGTAGTATTGTGGTGTATGGGGTCATTAATCAACTGATGGAAATCGGGGAGGCTGAGGCCTGCAATGTACGGCAGCACAGGGGTGGCCGGAGTAGTGGTTGTGACGGTTCCGCTAGAAGTAAGGCCGGCATTGGGGCCAGGAGAACCGCTAGCGTTAGGCCCTGATCCAGACATGGTGAAGGTAACAGGGGGAGAACCAGAAGGAGAAGGGGGACCCGATGAATCAGGAGAGGAGTCGGAGTGCGGACTCGAAGGTGGACTGGCTCGATGACGGCGGTGCGGAGCAGGTCGATCAACCGGAAACTGAGGGTAAAGGCCAAGAAGTCTCCGGGAACGGCGCCTTGGGGGCGCAATGACGACAGGAAGAAGGAAACCGACAAGGGCAGAAAGGGACAGAATCAAGGAAGGTCAAGGGCAGATAAGGTGCGGTGACAATTGATTTTAGAGTCTTTTCCAGGCGGTGTTAACTAGGCACTTCTTCACTTAGGGTCAGTGTGTGGCGTGCGTTAATTTTAATTTTTAAACCCTTTCCGTTGTTGAGAGCAAGAAAAAAAGTGTGCTGCGTAGCTGAAAATAAACCTACAGAGAACAGAATAAAACACTGAAATAACAGAAAAATAACAGCTACGTATGCATCTATTTAACCCAAGAATGTGGGTCTCTCACAACTATGCTGAAAAGAAAGGGAAAAACTATGCAAAACACACATAAAGGGAGCTCAACAGATCTAGGGTCAAAAGGGACAGAGATCTGGAGGATAAAGCTGCAGGCAAGAGGTGCAGATCACAGCCAAGAGACAGAGGCAACGTGGCTGGAAAAAGGAGGGAAATCAGCAAATAACCGGAGGGGGGAGGCGGAGGCCTTCAAAGGAGGTCCAAACAAAACGACAAGAGGTGATTTGAAAGGAAAAAGGGTTGATTTCAATGGATCTGAAAGGGAGGTAACAGATCTGGAAAAGAGGGGGCTGAAGCTCTGAAACCGACGGCTGAAACAGCTAAAACTCTTCCACAAAAAGTGGAGGGTACTAAAGCCCTAAGGGGCTGGGTTCCCACTTAGATGAGTAAAAATAGATCAGATCTTGGTCAAGGCGGGCTGAGACAGAGGCTGGAAAACCCTGGCAGAGGCTTCAGCAGAACCCAGAAAAATTACAGAAAAAATGCTGAAAAAAGGGCAGGTCGCAGGTTCTGACCTGATCTGAGTTGAGGTCGCAGGAAACAGGCCAAAAGGTGCGTCCAGGTCGCAGGTTTTGGGCCAAAAGGTGCGACCCCCCCGTTCCGGCTGTTTCGGCGGCAGATTTTCTGAAAAGTTGCCGTCTTAGTTGCGGCTGGTGTCGCTTACCTGCGCAATAGGGCCAGAAACACACGGAAGTTAGAAATTTTAAGTTTTTAGGGTTTTATGTGAGAAAAATGACATAAAGAGGAAAACTAAGCAGCTGAAAAGAAGCCCTAGGGCCTGAAGTAGCTGGATATGCAGGAATATGAAAAACGACAGCGGTCGTAATTTAAAACCCGTGTGGAGTCGCCATTTGTTAGTATGAATTCTTTGTCGAAGTGTACGAAAAAGAACCACTTTAGCTACGCATAACTAATAGCCCTAACAACAATAGAGGCTGCCAAACATCTTCAGATCTGCGATTAGTATTTAAAATGCTGCAACAAACGGATCTATAAACGGAAAGACATTAAGCAGTAAAGTAAAGAGTTTGCTCCATGCATCCAACAGACAAGACAAGAACACGATTTTTTGAATGAATTTTTATATTACAGGGCACCTGGGAGGAAACAAGAAGGTGTATCCAAATCTACTCAATGGGATGGGTTCTTTGTAGTCCTCAGCACTTCAGATCTAAGCTTTTTCTCTCTTGTAGATGTAGAAAACCCAATGCAGAAAGTAGCGCTCAATGGGAGCAAATGGTAGAAAAATGAGACCAAGTGTATAGATCCAGAGTGATCTAATAGGCAACAAAAGGTGAAGAATGATGGGGAAAACCCTCCTATTTATAACAAAATATTGGGTTATTCTAGATCTTGGTGCATGATTAAAATAATGTTAATCAAATCTAGATCCACCTCTATGGAATATTTTATTATTATTTGTTGGAGGGAAAGGGTGTTTGACTTGGGTCAAATCCCTTGATTAGTGAAGAATAAATAAATAAATGATTTATTTATCTCTTTAAGGAAGTGGTTGGGATATAATCAAATAAATAATGATTTATTTAATTAATGGTGGTTGATTTGGTCATATTTAACAAGGAATATTATTTAAATAATTATTCCTAGAAAATAATAAGATAACTATGGGTTTATCTCATTAATTTCTTTGTTTTTTGGTTAAACATGACTGGGAATAATAATTAAATTATGGTTTAATTAATTATTCCTTTTGGGGTTTCCTAATTAACATAGTGAAAGCAGTTTTACTTGGGGTAAAACTGGTCTTACATGGTGTACTTGGGTCCATCTAATGATGAAAGGTTAGATGACCAAAAAATAGTGTAACACACAGGTCATGGGAATAGTCCTCCAATATGCGGGACGAGGGATTGCAGGGACAGTGACAAAATATTATGTAACACTAACTATGTTGCTTTCTTATTGATTGCATTGAGTTCAGGATTTGCCTGGAACTGCTTAATTTTCATCTTTAATTGATGGATTGGTTGATCCTTTTCATTAAGATCATTTTTGAGTTTGAGCTTAAGAGCTTCAAAATCTTGCTGAAGAATAGGGACATTTAATTGCAACTCTTGTTCAATATTTTGTTTTTCATTTATGAAAGCTTGCTCCATCTAAGAAATTTTCTGGTCCTTTTCTTTGATTATTGATTGAATTTAAACTGCTCTATGTATAGTTGCATCTACATAAGCACCTACAAATTGAGACAGTTTATGAAGCTCTTCCTCTGGAGCTGATTGAGTCTCTTTCCAAAGGACTTGCATTGGTGCTGCATTTGGAGTTAGTTTTGGAGCTTTCTCCATCCTTCACCTCTTCTTTGATCTGGTCATGGAAGCTTTATGTTTTGGACTATAGAATATGTCCAATGGAGGTACTTCCTCAATTTTGAGGATTAATTCATCAATAGGAAAAGCTAGGATGATTTCCATGTCTTGGGAAGATGTAGCTTCTATGTTTTCTTCCATATAATTATTTCTTTGGCTTTCACTTTTCTCAACACCTTTTTTATAAACCTACACATTGAATGAGATTCTTTCTTTTCTTCTTGACTCTTCATATTATCATTATCAGTAGGTATGTGTACTTGGTTCTTCTGTAAAAGGCACAAAATTTACAGTATCAAGAATAAGTACAACATCTAATTGAATACGATCATGAGTGATTGGAATATCAGTTGTAGATAGTACTTTTTCAAACTCGCCCCAGTCTTGGGTGAGTTTATGGTTCTTCTCAATATTTGCAATTTTTGTCTCTGGAATTGGTACCTGAGATGAAGACGTTGAAACTGAAATATTTTCTATTTCTGGTGTTAGCCTCTGGAACAAAATTTCATCAAATGGGCATTTCTTTGTTCTCGATATTCTTTGAATCTTAACAGTTCTTCAGGACTGGGTCTTTCTTCTGATATTTTCTGAACTCTATAAAATTCATGAACTAACTCGAAGATATCATCAAATCTATCAGGTTCGCTTGGGAATGCTCAAAGCTTGACCTGATTTGTTATTTCTATAGCAACACCATAGGCATCATAATTTCTATTGGGCAAAATTGGGAATTTGAATGATTTTATTCGATCAATTTCAAGACAAGCATGCTTGAAGTTGTTCAACGCGTAAGAGCCACATGAAAAAGGGAAGGATGACCAAATGGTCTTTTTAACATCTTTCAATACTTTTGTCAAACCATTTCCAACAGTTTGATAGGAAATTTCTTTATCCAATAATTTATCTGGTACGTATAGTGGTAGGATATGTGGAGGGGCATAGCTGCCAAAAACATGGATGTACGTAAAGTAATTTTCACCAAACCACCTACCTATACACTTCAGAATTTTATCAGATTCAGGGGTAATTCTAGGGATTTTAACTTCAAAAATGACTTGGTAGATCAGGAGAATGATTTCATTACATATTTTGAACATATGGGAGTAGTATTTTGATTCCCACAAGAAATATAATAGGACAAAGATGGGGGTTACTACTTCCTCGGTCCACTTCCATCAAAAGGAGTGGAGTTAATAAGAAAAATAAACTACATCTATGATATAAGAGCTCATGTAAAAAAAGGGGCTTGATCCAGGTGGATATTGGTGGCCACCCACCTATTCCCTTTGAACCTCGACCATCACTTATTTCACTTTTTTAGTTTCTTCACAACTTACTATTTTTAGTAGTTTTTTGGGTCCTAAATTTCTTGAGCCATTTTAACATCCTGAACGACGTTTTTTGGGAAACCCGAGAGCAACATTGATCCATGGATCAATTTTTCTCAAATCAAAAGGTGTAGTCCTCGGATAAATATTTCTAATGAGTTATGTCACGCGTCAAACGAACATTGTATGCCAAAGTTACATCCCCAAGAAGTTGAAACACCAATTTACCCAAACGGGGCCCATAGTTTTGGCGCTTCATCTCCTATGGTTAGGTTTTTTTTATGTTCTAGGTTTTCCATTGTTTCTCAATAATAAATAGGCCCTTGAGCCTCATTGTAACAGATTTCAGAGGCCTATAGCCGCCACATCTCTTCTCAGAGATAAGCTATCAGTGCCCTAGCTAGTTTATTTCCATTATGTCTGTAAGAAGATTTATGTTATTTGATATTAATTAAATGAAGTATTATTTCCACTGCATCTCTGTGTTTATGTATATTTCTATATTTTATTACATTCTTGCAGAAATCCAGATCAGTGGCCCTAAACGGATCCGGAAGTTTAGGACCCAAAAGCCTGCTAAAAATAGTAAGTTGTGCTGAAAGTGAAAAACTAAAAAAAACGATGGTGGGGTCCAAATGGAATAGGTGGGTGGCCACCAATATCCACCTAGATCATTCCTCCACCCTTAGGAAGCAATGGTCCCCATTGCATTGAGATCCTCTATGAGATGACGCATATTATGTTGAACTGGGTATTAGATTTTTCAAAGATGTCATGGACCTGGGGGTGGACATGCTCGATACATTCAGTAAATTTGGTTTCTTTACTAGCCTCAAATAGTACATGTGTGTATTATGTATGTGTAGTCGCATGAGGTATGGAAAAATCAGGCAGTGGTGCACCGAGGGTCAGATCAATGGAGTGCTTGTCCTCATAGTGTAGACGAACCCCTGTGGTTTAGGAGAAAATGCCCTCGTATTCCTCCATTCCTTTGTCCTTATGTTGATGCCATGCAGGGGGGGCCTTCTTCGAGGCTATGGCCACAATATTCTCCTTCCTTGTCGGCGAATTGTAACAAAAATAAATTTCCTAGTTTGGGAAACAATATTACTGCATTGTTTTGCAGTAGTCAAAGAGATGGAAAGAGGCGGTATTACCTCCGGTATCATGTACAAGTTATTTCCCAAAGTAATAATAACAGCACGAGGCCTAGACTCAGACAGAGCATGTCACCTCCATAAGTATGGTTGGCCCAATAACACATCAGATATATCAAGAAGAGAAACATCACACAGTACCTCATCCTTGAATTCCTTGATGTTGTACGAAAGGTGACATTGCTGGAAGACACATAGATCTCTTCCTTCATGAAGCCATCTAATGGTATACGGTTGTGGGTGTGCTATGGTTGGTAGGTCGAGCCGCTTCACAACCTCTACAAGAATTAGGTTATTTTGGCTTCCACTATCAATAAGAAATTGCACTTGAGAACCCTTCACCCATATCTATGAATGGAAAAGGCACTCCCCCTCCTCTGGATCCTCAAGATCCTCCCTCTAGAGCTTGGTGGTGGCAACAATGGCGCTGGGGTCTGCGTCAATGATATGCTTCCCTTTTTCATCTCCCTTGTCTGGTTCTGGCTCAGGATCAGGACATGCATTTGATTTGGGTGCCTTCAGTTCGGCCACCAGCGATTGTTTGGCCTGACACTCATTTTTGTTGTGAGTGGGGCTATTATGACATTCACTCCACTTCTCTGTGTCCTTCTTTAGATTTTTGGTGGTGTTTTCAGTCGCCCCGCTTTGGCTCTGGCCCCTATTTTGTGGTTCGTGAGTGCCTTTCCCTAGCTTCATATTTGCGGATCCAAAGTCTAGCTTATTCTGCTTAAATTTATGCTTGATCTTGGCGGCATAGCAATATGTCATGCCAAGCAAGGTAATGTCTAGGAACTCCATTTCCTCCTAAATTTGTCTTTGCAGACAGTTGTGGTACTTGAGCACCAAATGTCTCTTTGTATCTTTAATACCCAACTTTGTGTGCAGGGTATGGAACAAATTCGTCAATTCGTGCACATCTTGATCCCTTTGTTGTCGTAGCGTGGTCCATTGGATGTACTTGTCCTCATAGCTCCTTGCTGGGTAATATTGTTTCTTGATGTTGGCTCGAGATGAATTCCAAATCGGTGCGACCAAGAACATAGAGGGTTCCCACTCATCCTTTTGCTCACGCTAGGTTTCCCACTAGTCTTTGACATGGGGGGCGGCTTTGAGGAGTGAAAAAATAATAATTTCTCGATCGGAGAAATCATGGACCGAGAAATAACCTTCTAGCAAATTCAACCATCTATCTATGACATCGGCATCCATATGGCCTTCAAATACATGAATGTCAAAATTTACCTGTACCTTGAAGGGAGTGGCACCTCCAGAGTGTTTGTTGGATGTAGATGTGTTGTAGGTGGGCAATCATTGAAGTATCTAAGCAAAGTTATCTATCATCGTGTTCCTTTGTTTCTCAAGGGCCTCCTCAAGCAATATTTTGATAGGATCTTTTGCTCCCTCTTCTTCCCTTTTCTTCTGCCATGGGAGTTCATCGGGGTTTGCGAGGTTGATCATGCAAGGGTTTAACTAGATCAAGCCCTAAATCCTTATACCCTGACCTTGTTTGGGACATAAAAAGAAAAACAGAGAGAGAAGACCGCTCTGATACCACTCATCCAAATTTATGCAGGAACACAATATAATATAGAAATTGACATGAACACAGAGATTCAGCGGAAATAATACTTCATTTAATTAATATCAAATAACATAAATATGCTTACAGACATAATGGAAATATACTAGCTAGGGCACTGGTAGCTTATCTCTGAGAAGGGTTGTGGTGGCTACAGGCCTCTGAACTATGTTACAATGAGGCTCGAGGGCCTATTTATTATTTAGAAATAATGGAAAACCCGTGAAGATACAAAAAACTAACCCTAGGAGATGAAGCGCCAAAACAATGGGCCCCATTTGGGTAAATTGGTGTTTCAACTTCCTAGGGAACACTGTTACCGATGAAATAGGTAACCGCTCTGTTACCTACTTTTTTTTGGTAGCATAAAAAGCACCCGATTTTGAAAAGGTGATGCAGAATCACCCCTTTTTTTTGTGCACATTTTTTACACTCTAATATTTTTATTTATGAAGCATGAATATTTGTTTTAAAATGTTAATGATTTTCATGCTAATTTTGAAACGCATTGATGCAGCATCAACCCTTTTTTTTTAGAGCGGTGATTTTCATGCTAATTTTGAAACGTATTGATGCAGCATCAACCTTTTTTTTTAGAGTGTTGATTTTCATCTTGGTAATAAAACACAAAACTTAGATAAAAAATATATATATAAAAACAATAAAAAAACTAATAAAAATGTAAAAAAAACAAAATTAACTCGTAAAAATAAATATTGTAAAAAAAAATAAATTAAAAAAAAAAAAAAAACAAAAATATTCGAAAATTATATGAAAAGAAATGAAAAAAATTGAAAAAAAACACATAATTTAAAGAAAAAAAAAGCAAAAATTAACCAAAAAAATAAAAAAATAAAAAACATCAAAAACATTTTTTTTTAAGTTATTAAAAAAACCATATAATTAAAAAAAAAATTAAATAGAAAATTTAAAAATAATTTAAATTACAAAATTAAAATTTAGATAAAAAAAATAAAATACAAAAAAGAAAAAATAAAATTTAAAAATTTAAATTAAAAAAATAATAATAATAAGAAAAAAAAATACAAAATTTAAAATTAACAAAAAAAACAAATTAAAAAAAAAACAAAATTTAAAATTGAAATAGAAAATTAAAATAAAAGATTATAAAAAAAAAAAAAAAACTATCATTAAAAAACAAAAAGAATGAAAAAAACCACGTGCAAATAATTAAAAAACAAATATCCATATATTTACTGGTTTTTTTTAAATGAAACAATTTATACATTTTAAAAATGAAAAACTAAATAAACTAAAAGATTAAAAAAAAATTAAATTAAATTAAAATTTAATAAATAAATTTTAGATTTTAAAAAATAATTAATCTAAAATATTAAATTTGAAAACAAAATTTAAAAAAAAGAAACAAAAAAAATTAAAACAAATTAAATTTGAATTAAAAAAAATAATTTTAATTTTTTTGAATTTAAAAAAAAAAAAATTAAAAAAATTCAAATTAAAAAAAAAAATATTAAAATTTAAAAAAAATAAAGAATAAAAATTAAAAAAATTTTGATCGTGGTGGCGCAGCCAATCTGCCTCCCGCCCAAGTGGCAGCAGAGGTTGGCCGCTTGGTGGGCGAGGAGGCTGCATGCAGCCACTTGCCCGCTGAGTGGCCGGCCTCCGCTGCCACCTAGGCGGGAGGCCGATTCCAGGAATCGCCCTCCAGCGGCGGCAGGCTGTCTCCAGGAATCGCCCTCCGGTGGCAGGAGGTCGATTCCGAGAATCGCCCTCCCACGGCGGGAGGCCGATTCCTGGAATCGCCCTCCCTTCGTGGGAGGGCGATTCCTGGAATCGCCCTCCTGTCCCGGGAGGGCGATTCCTGGAATCGCCCTCCTGTCCCGGGAGGGCGATTCCCGGAATCGGCCTCACGCCGCCAGAGGCCGATTCCCGGAATCACCCTCCCGCCGCGGGAGGGTGATCCCCGGAATCGCCATCCCGCCACCGGAGGCCCGCCCACTCGGCGGCCAGCCTCCGCCGCCACATGGGCAGGAGGCCGATTGGCGGCGCCACCACGATCAAAAAATTCTTTTTTTTTTTAATTTTTAATATTTTTTTTTAATTTGATTTTTTATTTTAATTTTTTTTTTTAAATTCAAAAAATTTAAAATTATTATTTTTTAATTGAATTTTTATATTTGAAATTTAATTTGATTTAATTTTTTTTTATTTTTTTTATTTTTTTTAATTTTTTATTATTTTTTTAATTTCATTCATTTTTTTGTTTTTAATATTTTTTTTGGTCTAAATTTTGTTAATAATTTTTATTAAATTTTGTATTTTTTTTTATTTAATTGTTTTTTTTTTCATATATTTTTTATTATTATTGAATTTTATGTTTAGTTTTTTCATTTAATTTTTTAAAATTTAATAAATTTTGTATTTTTTTTTAATTTATTTGAATTTAATAATTTTTTTTTTAATTTTTTTTTTATTGTTATTTTTTTAATTACATAAAATTTTTATATTTTTTTTATTTCAATTAAAATTGTGTATTTAAAATTAGATTTTTTTTTTAGTTAAACTTAATATTTTCAAATTAATTTGTTTCTTATTTTATTTTTTATTTAATGTATATTTTTTTCAATTCCTAATTTATAATTGATTTTTAAAGTTTTTTAACTTCTTATTTTAAGAATGTATTTTTTTTTCTTTATAATTAATTTTTTATTTTTTTTCAAAATTTATTTGTTTATTCATTTATTTATTAAAATTTAATATTTTTCTTTTTTAAATTTAATCTGTTATTTTAATATGAACATTTTTTTTTTAAATTTAATAAAATCTAATATATATATATATATATATATATATATAATTTAAATTTAATTTATTTTTTAAAATTTATTTGTTTTTTAATATATATTTTTTTTAAATTTAATATTTTTATTGTATTTTTTTCCTATTTTATTTTTAATTAATTTTTCATTTTTTTACTTTTAATTTAAATAATGTAATTAATTTTTATTTTAAATTTTTAAATTTATTAAAATTTAATATATTTCTTTAAATTTAATTTTTTATTTTAAAATTAAATTTTGTTTTTTTTTAATTCAATAAACATTTTCTTTTTCCTTTTTAAATTTAAATTCTATATTTTATTTCTTATAATTTCTTTCTTTTTATAACTTGTTTTTTTTTTTAAATTTAATATTTTGTTTTTGTTTTTATTTTATTTTTTTATTTCTATATATTTTGAAATTTTAATCTTTAATTTATTTATTTATTTCTTAAATTTTAGGTTTTTTTTTTAATGATTGAATTAAAGTTTTTATTTTGTTTTTATTTTTATTTTTTTATTCCTATATATTTTTAAATTTTAAGCTTTCAAATGTTTTTATTTTTTTCTTAAATTTTAGGTTTTTTTTAATGTTCGAATTTTTAAAATTAAAAAATGTTATTTCTATTTTTTAAAATGTCAAAAATATCACACAAATTTTTTTTTTTTGTTATTCCAGCATCAGCTGGTTTTGTTTTGAGAGTGTTTTTCCAATCTTTTTTTCAAGAAACAATTTTGTTTTTAGCATAATTTTATAAAATGTTGAAATTTGACCTTAAAAAAAAACCAAGTGCGTTCAGGAATACACTTTTTTTGTTTTTGGGGTGTTTTTTCATGTTTTTTGAGTCTTTTCGGGCTAGAGTTCCCGTTTTGAGGTCAGGGTACCTATTTCATCGGTAACAGTGTTAGGGAAGTAACTTTGGCACACGTTCTCCATTTGATGCGCGCCATACCTTGTTAGAAATATATATTCAAGGACTACAACTTTTGATGTGAGAAAAATTGGTACATGCAACCATGTTAGTCCCATTTTTCCCAAAAAAACATTGTTTAGGGCCTCAAAATGGCTATGGAAGTCGAGGACCCAAAAACCTACTAAAAATAGTAAGTTGCGTTGAAAGTGCAAAACTGAAAGAACCGATGGTGGGGGTCCAAATGGAATAGGTGGGTGGCCACTAATATCCACTTGGATCAGGGCTGTATTGGTTTTCACATTCCAATTTCCCCTATAGGATGTGATGAGTCTAATCAAATTATCAGAAAGAATGGTTGACCAATTTAAGATATACCCATCAAAGGCTCCTTCTATCAAGGGTGTCCAATTCTCTTTAAAATTACTAGTGTTTATAGACCGAAACAGATGACACATCATTACAGCTATTTGAGAGTAAGGACTTTTAATAGAAGTGATTGTATACATACCCTTATTGTCGTGCTTATATTGGTTAGGGTCATCTCTCCACTCTTTGATTACTGTTGTAGGATTGCCGTTCTCTTGCATGAACTTTTGAATAAATTGTGAATCATATCTCTTCTGCGGCTCTGGTAATTTGTACATCTTCTTTAAATCAGATGGCCTGAGAGAACCAATGACAGTTCTGTTCTAGGTAACAAATTTTCTATCCCTTATATCCACATTTCCTAACACCCATCTCACTAAGCCAGTGTATGGAAGTATTTTCGGACGAGAAACAATTTTGTGATGAAAGGAATTAGTTGCATATGACAAGGATTCTGAATCATTGGAAGAAGCATCATTAGCTATGGATTACCTATCTGGAATTACTTGCGGTTTCTCATTCTCGAAGAGTTGGTATAACTCTTCCCAACTTGATAAAACAACGTATAGATTGCATGTAGTATCAGAGATTAAGGGAGCCATTTTGTTGTTCTCTTCTTGCTGCATAACTAACTATGGCGGGTTGGCAGATTTCCTCATGTGTTAATCACTCGTGACATGCTTTTATGATTTGTGTTTTAGAATTATCTTGTTCAAAAAAACCAGATGTTTGACTCAAGAAATTTACAGAATCTCAAGGTGACTAATTATTTCTCAGATCTTTTGAAAATAACATTCCATGGTTGTCATTTATTGCCAAAAGAAAGGAAATCCTGACTGTCAAGAACTACAAAGGAATAAATCTGCCTTTTTAGTTCAGTTGAAAGAGGAAAGTTTTGCTGATAAAGTGTGATGGTGAGCAAGCCTCATTTTTTGTCCTTATTCATTTCATTTACCCTCTTTTTCCCTTAAATTTTCCAAATTCTAAATTCCAATGCTCAAAATTCCATTAAAACCATTCGAATCCAAATATCTACAATTTCAGGACTTTATAGCAGCTCCACCCCCCACAACAAGCCTTTTAATATATCACATATATAATATGTGATATCATCACCACACTTATCATATTACGGACCACTTACCTTTATCACATCAAAAAAACAAAACCCTTTGCTCTTCATTTACTCTCACTATTCCAAAGTCCCGATGTGATAAAACCTCACCCTTACCCTTTCACATCAGCATATCCCAAAGTTTCTCACCACATCCATTTGTTGTTTCTCCGGATCGTTGATGAAATATAGTGGGACCCTTCCCACCACGTCAACTCCATTCTCATCGCACATTGCACTTCGCCAGATTTAGCCTTTAACTCTCGTTCCTCATAACCAAAACCTTAAGATTTGTTATTTACGGTATTGAATGTGCCCCATCTCCATCCTACCACATCACTCTCTGCCCGTCGCACTTCACACCTCGTAAGGTTTAACATTTACCTCCCCACCGCTCATAACAAAAGTTTCAATCTGTGGGTTGCGAGAAGGCCCACCTCCTTGTCACGTCACCTCCGACCCCACCATCCACTCATACCTCGCTAACTACCCTCCACCTTGCTGCCTTCTCCACTCCTCATCTCTACATCATATGGTTGTCATTCCTTTTTGTCCCCCCCTTAGCCTTCGAACTTTAACCACGGGGGGAGGGCGGTCCGAAATGGGCAGTATCTCTTACCAACCTTCCCGCTACGTGGTGCACCCCTGCTACTTCACACCCCTTTCGCTGAAACCACTCTCTGCTATGACCCCCCTCCGAAAAGTGGTTTTCACCACTCGCAAAAATGCTCCAGCCACCATTGCGTTATGAAGATTCCCGCCATTGTTGCTCAACGTCATCCTACTGACTCCCACGACTACTGCTCTGCATCCATCTTTCACATCCCGCCACTGCTGATCCACATCCACTCACCAGTCCACTGCCCTACAGGGAAAATTTTAGGGGCGAATTCTAGCCCAAGGGTGAAATTTAAGGGGTTTTAGATTTTAGAGGGGTGCATTTTTTATATAAAACGTATTTTGTATAGTTTTGTATAAATAGCCCCAAAATTATTTTAAAATTAAATAATTATTATGGTCTAGCCAAAAGAAATAAGTGTGGATAAAACATGAAATGTTGGATTCGCCTTCGATTCACTGCTCTGTGATTTTATGGGGTTGTATTCGCCCCCGATTTACTAAGTTGGAGGGTTTTGGATATGCATTCACCCCTAATTTATGTTCTAATTTATGTTGATGATACTGGTTTTGGGTTGCGTACGCCTCACACTGATGATGCTGGTTTTGGGTTGCATATGCCCCAGATTTACAGGGAAATGGAGATTTACGGTGATGATGCTGGTTTTTGGTTGCATACTGCTAGATTTATATGGAAATGGAGGGTTTTGGGTGGATTTTTTTTGGGAGCAGAGCTGAAGCCATAAAATATCCGCTAATATTATGAAGTCTTTTCATGTGCAGGGGGTCTAGGTATTATGGTACATGTGCTTTCTTGGTTGGTTACCTTATTTACACTCTGGCAGCTGGTAGAGATGCATGAAATCGTCCCAGGAAAGCGCTTTGATCGATATCACGAGTTAGCACAACATGCGTTTGGAGAGAAGGCTGGCCTATGGATTCTTGTTCCCTCGAATTTGATGGTTGAAGTTGGTGTGAACACGGTTTATATGGTTACTAGTGGACAATCATTAAAGAAATTTCACGAAACAGTGTGCAGAAGTTGTAAACCACTGAGGCAGTCTTACTGGATCCTCATTTTCAGTTGTATTCACTACCTTTGAGCACTGTTACCCAATCTGAGTTCTGTGGCAGGGGTCTCAATGGCTGCAGCACTTATGTCTCTATGGTATGAATTATGCAATTTCATCGATAGGAGTCTATTATTTTCTATTTCAGTAGAATGTAATAGGAAATAGGTGGTATCCCTAGTACTACAGCCTGTATTATTATTTGTTTATACCTAATTTGTGATATACTCTTTACTATCATTAGAGACACATACTATTCCAAAATCTCAAAGAGGGCAAGTATTTAGCTTGTCCAAAAATTTAAAGGACTAGACTTAGGGATGGAAATAGCTTGTAAACTCATTCCAATGTTTTTCTTTGACATTCATATGTTTTTTAAATGTAAAATATCATTTATTGATACAAGTATTGGATACTTTAGAAGTATGGTGGGAATGAATAGGAATCCAATTTTGACTTTGTTCATCTGGATCTTGTGTAGCTACTCCACCATTGCTTGGGTAGCTTGCGTTTATCATGGTAGAGTGGAGGATGTAAGCTATGCGTATTTACATGAAACACCAGCCACCACAGTGTTTCGTGTTCTTAATTCCTTGGGAGTAATTGGATTTGCATATGCTGGACATAATGTTGCTCTGGAGATCCAAGCTACCATTCCTTCATCACCAGAAAGGCCATCTAAGATCCCCATGTGGCGGGGTGTTATGTTTGCATATTTTATTGTTGCTCTCTGTTACTTCCCGGTAGCTATAGTGGGTTATTGGGCCTTTGGTCAGACTATTTCTGACAATTTACTCTTGACACTAAAAAAACCAAATTGGCTCATTGTAGCAGAAAATATGATGGTGGCAATACATGTTATTGGAAGCTATCATGTATTTTTCTAGTTGTTGAAATTATTGCTAGCACTCTAGTACATTTTATACCAGCTCCAATAATTTGAATCTTAATTAATTTGCACCATTCAATCAAACAGTTTACTTCTTACCAACCACAAACAGTCATTTCTATTTCCATGTCAAGGTTTGTGCTTTTGATATTGCCTCGCAAAATTGCAGGTTTTTGCTATGCCAGTATATGATGGGCTAGAAAGAGTGCTGGTAAAAAAATTTAAGTTACCACCAGGACTATATCTTTGCTTGGTTGCTCGATTTTCTTATGTTGGTGAGTGAAATTTGTTGCATATATCATCAAATTAGTAGTGATGTTTTCATTTCAGGGTTGCTCTTACTTACATTTTTACCTTAAGGACAGCTTTCACCACTTTCATTACTGTTACATAATAAATAACCAGATCCCCCTCATGGCTTCTTGTCCTTTGTCTTGCGAGTAGGGACCTTGCCTTTTGGGACCCTCTTCATTGAGCTATTCTTCATCATGTCTTGCATCTGGCTGGGAAAGTTTTGTTATGTTTTTGGTTTCCTATTTGTTGTGCTTGTCCTACTTCTTATTGTGTGCGTTGAAGTCTCCATGGTTCTTACGTACATGCACCTATGTGTGGAGGATTGGCAGTGGTGGTGGAAGTCATTCTTTGACTCTGGCTCAGTTTCTCTCAATGTTTTCCTATATGCAATCAACTATCTGGTTTTTGATCTTCGCAGCTTGAGTGGCCCATTTTCTGCAGTGATTCTAGGGGTTTTGATGGTGTAGCATGCCTTATCTATGAGTCCCTTCAAGGAAAAGTATCTATGATCACCTCCAACAAGTATGAAGGATTCATGTTGGTTTGAGTTCAAGGAAATGCCTTTCTTTCTCCCTTCCAGCACATATATTTTCTTGCTTGCAGGTAGACATAGATTATATCCTGCCGATATGTTTAGGGGATGTTATTGACTTCTTAGGCATATTATAGAGCTAAGTAAGGTCTTGTAAGGCTAACTAATAAGGTAAGGTGGCTAAATTACGTTGAAGAAGCACCGGTTGGACTAGCACAATCACTAGCAGCACCATCTATTGAACCAACATCAGTACCAGCAACGGGAGAAGTAAAGGTAGCTTGGGCAAATGCAGTTGTTTATATATACGATGCAGATGCAGATCCATACCCAGATACAGATCCATATGCTATAGACCCAGAGTGATTTACTTACCGAACAAACCTCCAAACAGATCTAGATGCAGTTTTTCTACAGCCTGTAGCTCCCCTTCTAAGGTTCCATAAAAGAAAGACCTGGAAGCATCAAAGCAAGCATATTCACCAGATCGAGAGGCAGAGGTGATGGGATAAGCACGAGAAAAGCTTGATATGGGGTTAGAAGCAACATATAAAGCATAAGCACGATCCAACCAGGAATCACCAGTAGTAGCACTAGTTTGTCCAGAAGGATTATTAGCAGTAGCTATAGCAAAGGAAGTTAAGGCAGAGGCACCACCTGCACCAACGGATTCTCCAGAGGCATAGGCATTGAGGTGGGAGATCAATAGTTCCAACCATAGTCTGGTTGCTTAACAGAAACATGCTTGTGTAGATTGAACTAGATGTGAGCCTTCTGATCCTCCGATTCTCGTTTCCACCCACGGGTAATGAAGGACTACTCAACCTCCCTCCATACTTGTTATTCACTGATACCGAGCGCAAGGCAATAAAACTCCCATAAAATTAGTTATTTCACTATTGGTTAATCATAAGATGCTTCTAATCTATGTTGATACTAGGGATAATTTGTAATTATGTACTAGGTGTTTAAATTAAATCCCTGAGAAGGAAAGGAAACTGGAAAACATAATTCTAACTTAAACTGAACCTATTTATGTGCCTTGAAGAGTAGAGCAGAGTAATTATTAATATGGAATGAATCCCACCATATTTATTTTTTGATACCTTTAAACTGATTGGAATTTGAGAGATTTATCATTTGACACTACTAATGAAATTTCCAAATCAAATATGGTAATATCATGATGGAAGGATACTTATAATGTTGGGCATGAATTGTTATACACCTATTTTTTGCTAATTGTGATGTATAATTCATAGTGAGTCTTTATGTACAAGCTTACCCAAGACCGCTAATAGGTGGAGTAGAAGCTGATGTGATGGCTGCAAATGAGTTGGCAACCCATGCATTCCTCCAAGCAAGCCATTATATTTCTTTTTCTTTCTGAATTGAACTCAACCTGTAGCAAAATATCTATGTTCCCTTAATTTTATTTAGCAGGAAAAATTAAGATTAAGGACTATTATCCACAATTTTTCCTTTAATTGGGTAAATCTGGAATAAATATTAGATGTTTACCAACTCTTATGTATGCATGTCAAATCTTTTCTGCCTTGATTTAGCAACTATAAAAGTGCCTTCCTGCTCCTATACTGACCTCTTATTTTGGTTCAATTGTTTTTCTAGTTGGATTTTCAGAGGGAAGCATTCTTCAAAGCTAGAAATCATCTCTGGATCTATAAATAGTGGGTTCGGTTTAATTAGTTATCATATATGTTTTCTAAGATTAGATATTTGTGGGTTTTAAAGTGAATCTAAATATAATATTTGTCATGGTGATGAGACTTACTGTTATAAATTATAATTTAAATTTTCAACAAGGATATAACAGTTACAGTTTGAAATGTTTCCAAATTTTCAATAGAGAGATATCTCTTCTCTTGGAGAGATATCCTTGGCAATGATAAATTTATGCACAAAAGGTGTCATATTAAGAGTTATGCGAGGGTTCATCTTACAAGGAAAAAATTAGTGGGTTTTTCAAATATCTTTAAACCCGGTTTTGGGTCAATATCATAGAGATGATGAATAACTGTTACTACCACCATAATGGGATGCTGCAAAATACATTTCAAAAAGTGCATCCTGATTTGATGTAGCTACTAACCATATACTTGGCTTCTTTTTCTCTTCACTTTTTTTCTTTTCTTTTCTATTGCTTTACAATTATAATAGATTAGATATATTTTTATCTAGGAGATGCAACTAATTCTCCTAATTTGCACATAGGTTACAAGCAGAGTGCTTCCCTTACAATTGTTGGGGTGTGCCAAATGATTTTTGTCATTACCTTGTGAAGTTGTTTCTTATATCTGTGATAGAGTGGTCATTCATCTCTCTGTCTCTCTCTCTCATGGAAAGATACTCCAATTTTGATGGTTCTTACCCTTTATATTGGCATGAGTGATAAATTGTGATTCTCATCGCATGAAAAGTTTTGCAGGGGTAATTCACAAGTATGCTAATGGCACAAACCTTGATTTTTTCTTGGAGATTGTGTATGATGGTTGTGGACCCTCTTACTTCTTCTTGGTGGTGCAAGGGATGCTACATAATTGATTCAGTGGATTTCATTGTATGTATAGTTTTCACTTAATTTCTACATTCAAATCGATGCATTTTATTTTCATAATCTTTGACCCTTTGGAATTATTAACTAGTTTTTTCCAAGCATTTAATGGTCTGCTAATGGTGGTTGTGTGCATTAGCTGTAGCATAGTTAATTGACAGAAGACAAGGGCAAAGGTTTTTTGTGTGTCTTGCATGCAACACAAGTTATGCTGACCAATGTTCCTTTCATGGGACTGGTTGATTGGGATACTTGTGGAGTCGAGATTAAATATCCAAGCTTGTTTCTTGAAATTGTTTGGTATTGGTGTGTAACTCAAATTCCAAGTCTCCTCCCTTAATCTTTAGAGTTTCTTGCTGTTTGGATTCCCTATGAAGTGGTGATTGCCTACTTGACATGGAGGTATATTGGTCATGTGATCATTTGAATTGGGTTTTGCTCCTTGGATCTAACTGGTACACATGATCTACCAGTCAATAAATATTTCAGCAGAGACTATAATTTATCCTATTTGAAGAAAAATATCATCAATTTGTGAAGGTTGGAACTGGGTTTTGTCTTTTCCAGTCGAGAACCCCAGCAGTCATGTTCTTGTCACTGTCCACTTGGTCACTTGGTGGTTGTTGTTACCCCTAATGTTGAAATGATTGGTAAATGCATATTTCAAGGATAACTTGTAGGATGCTCAAGGGCTACAGAAACACACTTATTTTTGGTTGAGAGTAGTCCTTCATGTGATGATATTCCTGGATGTTCAGCATAGTGATTCTCCTTGATAATAATGTGGTTTCCTTGGTTGGAATGATGATTCTAGCCTTCATAAGGTTAGATTATCAGTGGAGGTTGCTTCAGTGGTGCATAATGTTCTTCATGAACCAACATCAAGGTGGTCAAATAATCACATATTGGTCACTTTCACCTTGTGTTGCATGGTTAGATCATAAGTATCCTCTGATGTGGTAATACACTTACCTAGTTTCATTCACGTTCATGCCATTTTTCCATAGTTTTACCTAGGCAATTTGTTTTACCTAGGAAGGGAAGACTTGGGAAAAATTGAAAGAAATTTTGAAGGGCCTAGCTCTGTGATAGCCTTTTCTTCTCTTTATATATACTCAATTCAAATTTTAGCAAAGTTGTGGACCAACTTGATACTTGGAAGCTGCCGAAATACATATCTTTCTGGAATAAATTCACCATAATTCTTTCTGCAACAATTAGAAAAATCATTAAGATGAATGGGGAATTACTTTTTTGGTCTAGGTGAAGAACAAGAGTTGCACATACTTGAGTTGAATTCCCTCAGTTATATGTTGAGGTTGTTTGTGTAAGGACTAAATTTACATTCACAAATATTTACCAGATTGAAGACTGAAGTCCATAGTTTCTACTGCTGAGGTCCCCTATGAAGGAATTGGATTGGAGCATTCTGACTTTTTAGAACTTAGTTAAGAAGCAACTTTGTGATGACAATCCAAATATATCATGTCCCTTGAAACTTGTGCAGGAATTACCTAAACAATTTTTCATTGAACCCATACCTGTCAGTGAATATCTTAAAGAAATTAGAGCAGTTTTGCTTGTTCCAGAAAATAGTTATGATTGTCCTCTTAATTTTGTAATAGGCATGCCTATTGGAATTTGGTTGTTGATGGTTTTGGGAGACTCAGTACAATATAACCAAATAGATGTCAATGAATTTGAAGGAAATTCTGGAGTAAAATATGGTTCAGTTACTTTTCCATTTAATGTTGTGAAAAAGGATTCATCATGTTTTTTAGAAGTTTATGTTATGATGGAATGCCACTTTGAATTTGGGAGAGTTCTATTAAATATATTTCAGGCTAGCTCAAAACGAGAACTTATTTCACTATCCCATGATGGGCTCCATTTTTCCCTTTGGTATTTGGGCCTGCAAGATCTTCTATCCATTGAAAACGTTTGCAAGTCTCTGCATGCTACAGTGAAATATGATCCTCATCTATGGAAAACTATACATACAATGAAATCCACTAAATCAATTATGTAGCATCCCTTGCACCACCAAGAAGAAGTAAGAGGGTCCACAACCATCATACAAAATCTCCAAGCAAAAATCAAGGTTTGTGCCATTAGCATACTTCTGAATTACCCCTGCGAAGCTTGTCATGCGATGAGAATCACAATTTATCACCCATGCCAATATGAAGGGTAAGAACCATCACAATGATTGACTGGCTTTGGTCACCAATCATCATCATAGTTCTAAGTTTTCTTTATGGTTTATTCACAACCAGTCATCATCATGAGTTCTCTATGGTTTTCCCTCAACCAATCAAGTGCACAGTAGGTGGTCAATAAGATCTATCATTGTCTTCCACCCTGCCATGTCTTATCCTCATTAATCTCAATGTTTAAAATGTGAGCAAGCTGTGAAGCATCTAATAGAACATAAATCATGAATCATTAGCCGAAATGAAGTTTATGATAATTTTGTATTTCTTTTTGCATTGAAATTTACCTTGTAAACCTTTACATGTATTATGTGTGTGTGTGTAAAAATTAAGTGTTTTTAGATATGAAATGGTATGAGTATTACTATTACATATACATAATACATATAGCTTCCTATTCCAAACTGCATGACATTGCTAACTCAATTCCCATTTTGGGCACCACGACACTGTCAACGTCAAGCACTAGTGGGTGAATGATAGTTAGGGTGGATCTGGAAGTGAGCACAAGGGGTACTAAAATTTAACGAATACAAAGTGGCAGTGGAAATTGATTTACTTTACATATTTTGAAACGCAAAAATTGCAAGACTTCCTGTGATGCTTGGCGTCTTTTTTGCAAGTGAGGGGTCCATTCTGGTCTACTTAGGAAACATATATGAAATCGATCCATCTCCAAGATTGATATGTCCAGTAATATAGCATGGGTGTGACACTTTGCTTTCATGTGCCTTTATTTCAGTAATGAAGTTCCTATTCCTATGGCTAAACATATTAATGTGGTTTAACAAATTTTGTTGTTGAACTTGTTTCCTTGTACAAGGTTTTTGTTGTTAATCTTTTCCCCTCTATATGTACTTATTCTAGAGGTAAATTATTCACTCACTATATGAGGTTCCCCTCTTACAAAATATTTGTTCCCATTGCTTGTTTAACCACAAAACCAAGTCCATCATTTCCTGTCCTTGTACTCGGATCCATGGGCTTTCCAATTCTTTGCCCATATTTTCCTAGACCTTTGCTACCATGAATCTAATCTAAGATTGGAATCAATTTCTTTGGTAGTTTTTTCAAAACACCCTATGCATTCATATTTAATGTTTGTTACGTCATTTTTAGAAGTCCCATATCATGCAAGATACACATCATCATTATTAGTAACATCAAGCAAACTTTCAAGCTTTTGAACTGTGTCAAAGGTGTCACAAGAAACACCCTTCACAAAAATCTCCTTGCTGTCATGTTTTATGATCTTCTGTTTGTTTAAAAACATTTTTATAGAATTTAAAGGAAATATATCTATGAATCAATTCTATGTATAGGTTCTTGGTATTAAAGATTTTGCTAGCACCTCATGTGGTCCTCCTAGGTGGTATTGCCACAAGAAAATACGTAGGTAGAAATATAGTGACTAGTGCCTACTGGGATGTGAATTTGTTTTGTGTAAGTGCATTGTTTGTTTGGGTTAATGTTTTTTATGTTTAGCTTTTGTTCTGATAGTTTTTTTCTTTATCCAGTGATGGTGAAACTTTCATATCAGTGGATGATCTAAGAATAAACTTATGGAACCTGGAAATATGTGATCAGAGTTTCACCATTGTTGATGTCAAACCTGCCAACATGGAAGACCTAACTGGTAATTGTTGCTTTCCTGGTTGCAAAAAAACATTGTTTTATATGTATATGACAATTATTTGGAACTGTTGCTTTAAGATGTAGCTTTATTGTCTAAAAATGGTTTATGTCTGTTTCAATTTATATGTGTGAACTTATTGATAAAATTCCCAATAATACCTCTTCAATTCATGTGTGTGCTTTTACCCCATATTCCAAACAATAATTATATGACTAGGACATACTGTAGTGTGCTGCACTTATTACCATAAAGATTTTGCTGTTAATAGATTTTCTTCTTATCTCTTTCATTGCCACAGGAGTAGCTTTGTTTTTTATTCCATTTAGCTAGTTTCAAACATGTAGTGGGGATTTTCTAGTGTTGTACCATACACTAAGCCAGTGACCTATAGATTGTTTATAAAAGGTTCATTCACATTTCTTGGTATGAAACTCTTGAGTTTTCTAGAGATGAGGAATTTTGTGTGTGCATTTTGTTTCTGACAGTAACATCAAATGGGTTATATTTTGAAGTTATCCCTTTTTCTGAAATCATCGAGGTATTTCTGCAAATTATATATGCCTTTGTCCTATTGGGTACATGCAATATTGTGCATTTATTTGTTTGCTGCACCATCTCGATCTGTAGTTTATGCCGTTAAATGTTCTTTTACAACATGGCTGTTGATGGTCCCTTAAATAGTTCCTTGGTTTGTGTTTTCTCTACCCAGTGCATACTGTGATTGATGCAAGAATAAAAATCCAAGTCTATTCTCGAAGGAAGAAATTAAATGTGTATTTTTGTATAGCAAACATGTTTGAAAGGTTCTATATAACTCAATTTGTTTGAAAGGTACTATTTTTTAAGATGCTTCCAATTATGAATGTGTGGCAATATGTCCATGTTCAATCTAGAAATATTATAATGTTTTATAGTGGGATTACAACATTCAATGGAGATCCCTTCCAGTAAGAAGCGGTAGGTGGGTGGTATATATTCTGGCAAAGTCATCTAGGATCTGCATCAGGTCTCAACTGCTTCAGATGGAATGTTTACAGAGGCAAGACTCCACCTGAGTGGTGAAATGTGTCTATGGGGAATTTGAACCTTACTGGGGGGGTGTGAAACATACTCTACCTTACCATGTACTCAAGCTCTTGTTGGCAACAAAAGTACTATTACAAGGAAAGTACATAATATATTATCAGAATGATATGATTTGATTTAGAGAAATTGGAAAATATTATGATTTGCATTATAGGAAAAATGAAGATATTGTAGAAATTCATGGTTGGTTTACCTCTTTGTCATCAATTTAGAAATTGGACCATTAATATAGTATATACAGGCCAACCAAAATAGGGAAAATTTGGATTTTTGCAAACCATTTAATTCTGGATTTTGAAAACAGCCAAAATCCAATTTGTAGTCTGTACTATTTGACACAACTGCTGGGATTTCTTTAGAAAAGGTATTGAAATGGTATTGACACACATAGATGTCCAAAATTTTAGATAGACTAAATATTTTATATGATACACGAAGGCAGTGTACCAGGTGTCTCCAGTCTATATCTAAGTGTGATAATGGAAAACATATAGTAAGAAGCATGATCACCTGTGTAATTTCTTCTAACATTCTTAAGGACTGTACTAAATAGCTCTGAGATATTGCAGCATATTACAGATGCCTCAAACTTATCAGGCATGCTCAAGTTAAGGAGCACTAGTCGCTGAAAATGCTATCTGCAAGATATTATGCTGTCAATATAGAAATCATGATAATTATTATGTACAACGTAAACATCAGGAGGTCGGGCTTGTTTATGTGGCTGACAACTAAACCCATGTCCCTAGTCCAGAAGCTCCCATCTCAAACTCTAGCAAGACTCCTCCCATTCCAAGGATTTCTTAATGTGAAATACCTCATATAAACATACAAATAGTTCAAGATAGACTTAGCAGTCTGTTTGATCTAGGAATACTTGAGGTGGCCTTGCTCATGTAGAGTTCCTATTTGATAATGGCTTCCCTAAGTCATGTTAGGGTCAACATGGATGCAATTATCATAGCACCTCAAGTATCTCTATATAATCCTACTTGTGATCCGGATTTATGCAGGAACGTAACAGAATACAGATATAACCATATATACAGAGATGCAGCGGAAATAATGCTTCAATTTATTAATAAACGAATGACTGAAATAAGCTTACAAGCATAATGGAAACAAGCTAGGGCGCTGGTAGCGCATCTCTGAGAAGAGATGTAGCGTACGCAGGCCTCTGAACTATGTTACATTGAGGCTCGCAGGCCTATTACAGAAATAATGGAAATAGATGAGCTAGGGTACTGGCAGCGTATCCCTGAGAAGAGATGTGGCGGCTACCAGCCCCTGAATTGTGTTACAATGCAGACATGATAGAGATGTGGCGAGCTAGGCACTCTGCAGTGCTTATCTCCGAGAAGAGATGTATCGGCTCCCAGCCCCCTGAACTGTCTTACAATGAGGCTCGAGGGCCTATTTATTGTTGAGAAACAATGTAGAATCCGAAACGTCCAAAACCCTAACAGTAGGAGATGAAGCGCCAAAACTGTGGGCCCCGTTTGGGTAAATTGGTGGTTCAACTTCCCGGGGACGTAACTTTGGCATCCGATCTCCGTTTGACGCACTCAATAGCTCGTTAGAAAGATCTATCTGAGGAGTACAACTTTTGAATGAGCAACATCAGTCTATAGACCCATGTTGCTCTCCGTTTTCCCAAAAAAGCGTCGTTTAGGGCCTCAAAACGGCTCCGGAAGTTTAAGACCCGAAAAACTGCTAAAAATAGTAAGTTGTGCCGAAACTTACAAACTGAAATAACTGATGGTGGGGGTTCAAATGGATTCGATGGGTGGCCACCAATATCCACCTGGATTATTAATGCCCCAAAACGGCTCCGGGTGTGCAGGACCCGAAAACCTGCTATAAATAGTAAGCTGTGCTGAAGCTGAAAAACTGAAAGAATTGATGCTGCGGGTCCAAATGGATTAGGTGGGAGGCCACCGATATCCACCTGGATCATTCCTCCCTCCTTAGGAAGCAATGGTCTCCATTGCGTTAAGTTCCTCCATGGGGGGGGGGGGGAATTTTGTTGAACTTGGTGTTGGATTTAGATGTGCCACCGGTGGGCAGCCATTGAAGGATCTGAAGAAAAAAAATTGTCCATAATCGCGTTCCTCTGTTTCTCAAGGGCATCCTCGAGCAATATTTTTAACAGGATCTCCTGCTCCCTCGTCTTTCTTTCCTTCCGCCATGGGGGGTCGTCGGGGTTGCGAGGTTGAACTCCTTATACCCTGGCCGCGTTGGGGACATGAAGAGAAAAACAGAGAAAGAGCAGACCCGCTCTGATACCACTGATCCGGATTTATGCAGGAACGCAACAGAATACAGATATAACCATATATACAGAGATGCAGCAGAAATAATGCTTCAATTTATTAATAAACGAATGACTGAAATAAGCTTACAAGCATAATGGAAATAAGCTAGGGCGCTGGTAGCGTATCTCTGAGAAGAGATGTAGCGTACGCAGGCCTCTGAACTGTGTTACATTGAGGCTCGCAGGCCTATTACAGAAATAATGGAAATAGATGAGCTAGGGTACTGGCAGCGTATCCCTGAGAAGAGATGTGGCGGCTACCAGCCCCTGAACTGTGTTACAATGCAGACATGATAGAGATGTGGCGAGCTAGGGCACTGGTAGCGCTTATCTCTGAGAAGAGATGTATCGGCTCCCAGCCCCCTCAACTGTTTTACAATGAGGCTCGAGGGCCTATTTATTGTTGAGAAACAATGTAGAATCTGAAATGTCCAAAACCCTAACCGTAGGAGATGAAGCGCCAAAACTGTGGGCCCCGTTTGGGTAAATTGGTGGTTCAACTTCCCGGGGACGTAACTTTGGCATCCGATCTCCGTTTGACGCGCTCAATAGCTCGTTAGAAAGATCTGTCCGAGGAGTACAAATTTTGAACGAGAAACATCGGTCTATAGACCCATGTTGCTCTCCGTTTTCCCAAAAAAGCGTCGTTTAGGGCCTCAAAACGGCTCCGGAAGTTTAAGACCCGAAAAACTTCTAAAAATAGTAAGTTGTGCCGAAACTTAAAAACTGAAATAACTGATGGTGGGGGTTCAAATGGACTCGATGGGTGGCCACCAATATCCACCTGGATTATTAATGCCCCAAAACGGCTCCGGGTGTGCAGTACCCGAAAACCTGCTATAAATAGTAAGCTGTGCTGAAGCTGAAAAACTGAAATAATTGCTACTGCGGGTCCAAATGGAATAGGTGGGAGGCCACCGATATCCACCTGGATCAACTTGATAATGTCTCCCCTGAGCCTTGTCAGGGTCAATGTGGATGAAATTATCATAAGCACATTTTTGTGTACACATTCACCAATATTTGTATAATATTTGTATGCGTTGTTTGTATGGATTCAAACCATGTGGATCCTTTGCACTGAAACAATTTTTTCATTTTAGTATCTATCTTGATTTCTTGAATTTCTTGACAAATTTGGCCAGAATGAGTTTGGTCCTTGGAGTATATTTGCTCTCCCATTTTAAGATCAAGTAGATTTTTCTTCTTGCCTATGGCATGTTTGTTGCATGTCAACTGCCAAACACAATGGTGGCTGGTAACCTTGAGGGGCTTGACTGGATTGGAAATTTGTGACAATTGACTGCACCTTTGGATAAACATATCTCAGACAATGGTGCAACCGATTGAGTTTACTCATGGAAGTATTTCAATTAGTTTTCCCGCAAATAAATCACAAATGTATGTTGCCTTTGTCAAATTATATATTTCTTGAAATAATTAGTTTTTGATATATTTCTTGAAATAATTGTTTTTTCTTGTCCAAATAGTACTTGGAACAATTCCTTGCCAATGATAAATTTATGCACAAAAGGTGTCATATTAAGAGTTATGCGAGGGTTAATCTTACAAGGAAACAATTAGTGGGTTTTCCAAATATTTCTAAACCCGCTTTTGGGTTAATATCATAGAGATGATCAATAACTGTTACTACCACCATAATGGGATGCTACAGAATACATTTAAAAAAGTGCATCCTGACTTGATGTAGCTACTAGCCATATACTTGGCTTCTCTTTCTCTTCACTTTTTTTCTTTCCTTTTCTATTGATTTACAATTATAATAGATTAGATATATTTTTATCTAGGAGATGCAACTAATTCTCCTAATTTTCACGTAGCTTACAAGAAGAGTGCTTCCCTTACAATTGTTGGGGTGTGCCAAACGATTTTTGTCATTACCTTGTGAAGTTGTTTCTTATATTTGTGATAGAGTGGTCATTTATCTCTCTGTCTCTCTCTCTCATGGAAAGATACTCCAATTGTGATGGTTCTTACCCTTCATATTGGCATGAGTGATAAATTGTGATTCTCATCGCATGACAAGTTTTGCAGGGGTAATTCACAAGTATGCTAATTGCACAAACCTTGATTTTTGCTTGGAGATTGTGTATGATGGTTGTGGACCCTCTTACTTCTTCTTGGTGGTGCAAGGGATGCTACATAATTGATTCAGTGGATTTCATTGTATGTATAGTTTTCACTTAATTTCTACATTCAAATTGATGCATTGTATTTTCATAATCTTTGACCCTTTGGAATTATTAACTATTTTTTTCCAAGCATTTAATGGTTTGCTAATGGTGGTTGTGTGCATTAGATGTAGCATAGTTAATTGACATAAGACAAGGGTAAAGGTTTTTTGTGTGTCTTGCATGCAGCACAAGGTATGTTGACCAATGTTCCTTTCATGGGACTGGTTGATTGGGATACTTGTGGAGGCCAGATTAAATATCCAAGCTTGTTTCTTGAAATTGTTTGGTATTGGTGTGTAACTCAAATTCCAAGTCTCCTCCCTTCATCTTTAGAGTTTCTTGATGTTGGGATTCCCTATGAAGTGGTGTTTGCCTACTTGAAATGGAGGTATATTGTTCATGCGATCATTTGAATTGGGTTTTTCTCCTTGGCTCTAACTGTTACATATGATCTACTAGTCAATAAATATTTCAGCAGAGACTATAATTTATCCTATTTGAAGAAAAATATCATCAATTTGTCAAGGTTGGAACTGGGTTTTGTCTTTGCCAGTCGAGAACCCCAGCAGTCATGTTCTTGTCATTGTCCACTTGGTCACATTGGTGGTTGTGGTTACCCCTAATGTTAACATGATTGGTAAATGCATATTTCAGGGATAACTTGTAGGATGCTGAAGGGCTACAGACGCACACTTATTTTTGGTTGAGAGTATTCCTTCATGTGATGATATTCCTGGATGTTCAGCATAGTGATTCTCCTTGATAATAATGTGGTTTCCTTTGTTGGAATGATGATTCTAGCCTTCACAAGGTTAGATTATCAGTGGAGGTTGCTCCAGTGGTGCATAATGTTCTTCATGAACCAACATCAAGGTGGTAAAATAATCACATCTTGGTCACTTTCACCTTGTGCTGCATGGTTAGATCATAAGTATCCTCTAATTTGGTAATACACTTACCTATTTTCATTCATGTTCATGCCATTTTTCCATAGTTTTACCTAGGCAATTTTTTTTACCTAGGCAGGGAAGATTTCGGAAAAATTGAAAGAAATTTTGAAGGGCCTAGCTCTGTGATAGCATTTTATTCTCTTTATATATACTCAATTCCAATTTTAGAAAATTTGTGGGCCAACTTGATACCTGGGAGCTGCCAAAATACATATCATTCTGGAATAAATTCACCATAATTCTTTCTGCAACAATTAGACAAATAATTAAGATGAATGGGGAATTACTTTTTGGGTCTAGGTGAAGAACAAGAATTGCACATACTTGAGTTGAATTCCCTCAGTTATATGTTGAGGTTGTTTGTGTAGGGACTAAATTTACATTCACAGATATTTACCAAATTGAAGACTGAAGTCCATAATTTCTACTGCTGAGGTCCCCTATGAAGGAATTGGATTGGAGCATTCTGACTTTTTAGAGCTGAGTTAAGAAGCAACTTTGTGACAAAAATCCAAATATATCATGTCCCTTGAAACTTGTGTAGGAATTACCTAAACAATTTTTCATTGAACCCATACCTCTTAGTGAATAACTTAAAGAAATTAGAGCAGTTTTGCTTGTTCCATAAAATAGTTATGAGTGTCCTCTTAATTTTGTAATAGGCGTGGCTATTGGAATTTGGTTGTTGATGGTTTTGGGAGACTTAGTACAATATAACCAAATAGATGTCAATGAATTTGAAGGAAATTATGGAGTAAAATCTGGTTCAGTTACTTTGCCATTTAATGTTGTGAAAAAAGATTCATCATGTTTATTAGAAGTTTCTTTTATGATGGAATGCCAGTTTGAATTTGGGAGAGTTCTATTAAATAGATTTCAGGCTGGCTCAGATCGAGAACTTATTTCACTATCCCATGATGGGCTCTATTTTTCCCTTTGGTATTTGGGCCTGCAAGATCTTCTATCCATTGAAAAAGTTTGCAAGTCTCTGCATGCTACAGTGAAACATGATCCTCATCTATGGAAAACTATACATGTGGATGATCCTTCTTGGTTCAAACTAGCTCCTCCATATACCATTGTTGAATAAGGTATGCAGAGAAGAGGGTGGAGATAATATTGATTTTGATCGCAGACAATCAATATTTCCTACACAGCTACCCCCCCACAAGTGATGGTTCATATTCTTGTCTCTTATCGTTTTTGCTACTCCTGACCATATCACTCTGCACAATACATAAATTTAATATAGGAAAGGTAACGGTTCTGGTGCAATACTGGTGCATGATTGTACTATTTTCGGCATATTTGATTGCATTATTTTGGTGCTACAATCAACGATTGTGTATCATGTATGGTAATGTGTTTGGCCTGAATGGTTGTGATTACAATTTGGTATCTTTGCATTTTTAAGTAAAAACAGATCAAACATTTTGTTTGTTTTTATGAATTTATGTTTATTTTTGATCCAGTGGAGATGATTGGTGACCTGGATTCCTTTTAATTAGGCTTCACCATGTGGCCTTACCTAGTGATATACAACTCGTCTCTTGATTTTTTCTTCCCTTGTAACCATGTCACATTATTCATACCATAGTGAAAAGTACTGGTGTAATACTGATGGATGCTTGTAGTATTTTCGGCATTTTCGAGTGCTTCATTTGGTGCTACAAACAAGTTTGGATGTGTGTTACTTAGTTTGGCACGGCTTGTGAGTGTTTGAGATATTTTTTTTGGATTGAATACTTTTGATTACAGTTTGATGCTTCTAGATATGGATTATTTTCAAGTATTTCACTTACTTCAACATCAATTTAGAAACTAATAGAACCCTGTTGTTTGTTGCTTCATTTTTCACTAGAAAATTTGGCGGAATTTTCGACGGCCAATTCATCGCTATTCCAACACATAGTCGTCGCAAGAGCGACAGTTCGAGGATGGGAAAACCGTGGTTTGCCGTGCCGTCGCAATTCCGACCCACTTAAAAAGTGTCACATTACCGACACTTTTCCGTCGCTTCCAAACAGGTTTCGCTCTTCCGACGTTTCCAAAACCAACGTTTGTAAAGTGTCGCCATTCCGACGAAATGTGGTCCGACGTTTTGAACGTCACTCTTCCGACGCTTGTAAAGTGTCACCATTCCGACGAAATGTCGCCCAACGTTTTGAACGTCCCTCTTCCGACGTCTTTATACTGTCGCTCTTCCGACGTGTCTAAACCGTCGCAATTTCGACACCATACAAAAGGGTCACAACACCGACGTATTGCAAAAGTGTCAGAAGATCGACGCTTTCCACAAGCGTCATACTACCGACGCCAGGAAGAACTGTCACAATACCGACGCCGGGAAGAACTGTCACAAGACCGACGCATTGCAAAAGTGTCGTAATACCCACGGTTTCGAAATGCGTTGCAATACCGATGCCAGGAAGAACTGTCGCAATATCGACAGACGTCACAAGACCGATGAAAATGGAAATCGTTCAAAACTTTAGAAGAGCGACGCTTACAAGATGTCGGTATACCGACAGCGGTTTCAATTTGAAAAAAAAAATGAATCTTTAAAAAAGGACAGTAAATCTCCAATATTTGTTATCACAATAAGAAATCAATGATCAGTGATCACGTCAAATTTTCCTCGTAGCGTGACGGGTCTAATAAATTTTATTGTAAAGGTTTTTGGTCAGTGATAACTGCAGCATTGAAGGAAATGTATTAAAGAAAATTAATGAGGCTGCGAACTCCAAGCCAACTGGCAACAACCCTGTTAATTTTCCTTACCAACTTCCAAGTTGTGACTCGGGCTTCAGACTCCAGAGCTAAGAATTTTATTTTCATCGTGTTGGAGAAGAGAACTGCAACCTGCAGCAAAAGAGCAATTCCTCAGTCTCACTGCTCAGGACTCGGAGTCATTCCTTGCTAACACGGTATGTGGAAATTTTGATAAGATAACTTTCTTCACCCTCGTTTTTACTAAATTTATTCTTTTGAAAAGGGCCTGGTTCCATTTCAGAAATTTTCAACTTTTGACTTCTAGAATTTGTACATATGATTTTTGGACTGAGGTTTTGTTATTAATGAGGAGATAGTGTCTCGGTTCTATCTGTATAAAATAATTGCGTCGTTTTTTTCTTCATGTTCAGGGTTTTTGATTTTATCAAAACCTATCTCTCTTTTAAGCATGCCTGCAAATTAATATATTCCAGGAATGTACACAATTCCAGGCTTCATGTACAACGTATTGTATCAATTATATTTTAACAAGTGAGCTGCATGCCCATATAGTGTTATAGATTACAGGGCTTCATTTGGAGAATAAATGATAAGCCTGGCAGCACTAAATCCAAGTAATTCCCCTCATCCCTTAAAAGACACCTCTAAATATAACTAGAAATTTCAAATAGTTAGTAAATGAAAAGTACAAAGATATAACAGATATGTGTTGAGCCAAAAACCTGTGCATTCACAACAAAACTGGGATGGATAAAACTTAAAAACAATTATGGAATTTGACAAAAAATCGTCTTATGCATACAAAATGAAAGAAGCATTGGCATACTACTATGTTTACAAATTTAAGGACAGGCAGAGTGAGTCTCCAGGCAACACAGTTTCATGTGGAGACCCTAGATCCTTGTACCCACAATATCTAGTGACTTATAAAATTATTGCCAAAAAAATGCCTTTGCTATGCATGTAAGAACACCACCTATATAATGAGGGAGATGTAATATTGTATGAGAAGCAGATTTATACAGAGTGGTCCAAGATTGTGTATTTATGGAAGATAAAACTGATTTTGGTATGAAACATGTGTCCAAGATTTCAATGTGTGGCCTTATTTCAGAGCCCATTGATGATTTACTATGAAACCTAAACTTTCAAAACAAACACATTGAAATCACAGGATCTCCATCACGAATATCATAAATATTAACTATATTTTGGGCACTGGCAGTAGATACCATAAGAGCCCCACATGGCCTATACCACCAATGTTGATTCTCTGCCACAACATTTGCAAAGCCAAAATTTCTCCCCGAGACATCCCTCTCTGCCAAAACTGGAGAGATGGTACTAGACGTTCAAGTGAAGGCCTCTGATTCAGTATGGAATGCCATAATTTATTTATTATAAAGTCCCATGAATAGAAACCTGAGTCCAATGTACAACCTACAGATGCTGCCACAACATATTTACTAGAGCAACCATCTAAACCAGCTGCTCTGATCAACCAGCAATCACCCCACATGTTTGGGGTAAGCCCATATGGAGCTTTATATTCAACCTTCTCCTAGAGATTGGAAAAAAACAATACTGAGTATTACTCATACATCAAATGCCCTTTATGTTAAGGGAAAATTTAAAGAGTGCATAAATATTCTTGAAATCCCAATCACAGTTTCTAGAAAATTTCAACAGTCTTTGAAATGAACTACATCCTATTTAAACTACATCAAATATTTAGGCAAATCATTTTTTTAAATAGAAATTGGTGAATTTTATTTCAAATATAGAAATTTAAACCATGAGAATAATCTAACCCCTAGGATTTTCCCTATTTCTAATAGAAAATCCCAAAATGTATAAATTATAACACCCATAAACCCCAAAATTAAGTACAATAATTAAAACCTCCACACCTATGAATTTGCTATATCGTGAAAAGAGCAGCATCCATCATCATGGGAAAGCAAAACCGATTCTCCTTCTAATACAAACCAGCCTGCAGTAGATGTCTTATGGCTAAGTTGATTCAATCGATCACAGGAAACCTCTTCAGTTTCTTCAATATTGCCAAAATGCTCTGGATTGTTTTCCTGATCATCATCAAAGTCCATATTTTCATCACATTGAACTAGTTGGGGTTCATTACGATCGGGTCTAGTGCCTATTGCAGAGCTCCGGACATCCAATCCAATATTGGAACTACCATACCAATTCCCATTAGATATTTTAAATCCTTCTTCTGGCTTTAATTCGGTAAGTTCAAGAGCACTAGAACTGGATTCAGTTGATTTAGACTTGGTATAGTTGTCCTCTAATTTGTATTCCAATAGAACACTATACTTGTGCTTCAACGCAGACATAAATTCTGCAGCAATGGGATCTTAATCTATGGGGTCATATCTACTCTCCGTCATACATTCGAATATTCTGCTCATCGTTGTTTCATTCACTTGAAAATCCACTCCCTGTTTTTAGCATGTGCCAAGTCAGAATCGAAGGTCAAGCTACAATTTATGGTGGGGAAGGGTTTGGCCTTCCGCATTCTGACTATCGTGCAGGGTTATTAAGCTAAGAGACCTGACCATAGAATCAAATGAATCCTATGAATCCTGCGAAATAATAAACAATAGTAAGGCCATTATTTATTGGTTTGAAATAATAAACAACATGCAACAAACCCACATATTTCGTAAATTATTTAAAGACAATAATTCCTACATATTAAAATATAAAGTTATAACATACCAACTCATACTCGAACATAACATCTGTATCAATAATATTCTTCTGTATCTTCTTGATCTTCATCCAACTGATCGACATCTATATCAACATCTGATTCAGAAACAGTGTTGAAATGATCAACCATGTCATCATCATCATCAATTATGTCATTTTCAATAGTATCCTCATCGACATCATCATCAATAATTGTTGCCTCATCTCCTATTCCTGGTTCATCTTCTAAGATATCTTCTTCGTCTGTCAATGCATATTCCTGCTCATCTGCCACTGCATCATCTTCTTCTTGATCAATATCATCTTCTTCCTCTACAGTATACTCTACTGGCCTTCCTCTTGGATCACATCTAATAGTAAATGACCATTCATTCTCACTTGGAACCTATGAGTAAAAGACTTGTTCGCATTGTCTTGGAAAAACATAGCGATCTTTTCCTGCTTCAAACTGCAATGTTTTAACCATTGGAAATCCATTGTCATGTTGAATAAGTGTTCTATCATTATCACGTACATTCATTCGTAGCCTATACCATTTGACGTCGAACAAAACTATTTTGAAGGAATTAAAGTCACACTCAACTATATCATCTAAGAACCCATAATATCTATTTTCAGATTCTTGAGGATGTTTGTCACTCCTGGAGGAAACATTAGTGACCTGGAATACTGCAGTTATCCCACTATCAAAAGTTTTCCTGTTATCATCCAACTGTTTAACGCGAAATTGATGACCATTGCACCACATAGCCTTGTGGTGTTTCAACTGCAATATGCCAAACATGAAAAAGATGCATTCTCAATTAATAATTAAACATATAATTTACACAACATGAAAATTAACTGAAAAATCAAACTTCTTGTCACATTATAAATATAGTATAAAATAAATAATGAATAAAATAGGTGAATTAATTGCTTACCTTTCTATCTTTCAAACCATATGTTAAATCGATGTCCCTGTCCGTAACGCTCCCATCTCCACTACGATACATTTCTCTAATCAATTCAGACAGTAGTTGCCATGATAACCTACCATCGTTACGTGCTTTACATGTTTCAATCCATTCACTCATCCACTCAAGATTGTTTGCAATGTATAAAAGTAGTGCCTCATAATCTTGAGGACCTGAATAAAAAAACAATAATTCACCAATATTAATAAATATTACTTATA
The DNA here is from genome assembly GCA_034641835.2 of Pinus albicaulis. NCBI lineage: Eukaryota > Viridiplantae > Streptophyta > Pinopsida > Pinales > Pinaceae > Pinus > Pinus albicaulis. Next base: position 199,896,956 of record CM076583.1, read on the forward strand.
ACCATGGTAAATTATATTAATTAATAAAGTATGAAAGAATAAGACCTAAATGAATATAATGATCATATACATGATGTAAAAAAATGAAACATTATATATATTATACATAATAAATCTTTTACCTCTCACTTTCTTCATTCTACCTTTTCCCAATAGGTGCTCCACTTCAAATTTTTTGATGGAGTTCACATCCCAAATGCAATCCACCGTCTTCATGGCTGGCACAACTAATTTAGGAAGATAATGACTAATATACACCATGGATTTATATACCACATATCCCTCCATCATAGAACCCTCAGGTCGTGCTCTTTGTTTAACCAAAGACTTCAAGGATTTCAGGTGCCTCTCGACCATCCACATTGACCTTGTGTGTACTGGTCCACACATTTCAATCTCCTCAACTTGGTCTATCAAGTAGTGTTCTTGTCCATTGAAAAATGTTGGAGGTAGATACTTTTGCATTTCACACATTAGCCGAGGAATTTTTGTCTTCCAATACTTTATTTCATCTTGATGGATTTCTTTCAATGAAAACCATCTGAATATCATTATGCAAGGTTATTTCAATGAAACATAATATATATTTCATTATCAGTAAATTAATACATCATTTCATCAAGTACGAAAAGAAATTGTACCAATTAGATTTTGCGTATAAATCAGAACTACTTACCTCATGTATTTACTAATACCATATATAACTTGTTTGACATTGTTGTCGAAGTTGTTTGGGAGAGATACAGGTAGAACATACTATAACAATAAAAAATGAATCGTTATTGGTTTCCAAATTAAACAGAAAAAAAGGAAAATTTAAAATATGTATTCAAGAAATAACATACAAAAACGTATAACAAAAAAATTACCTTAACAAAGGTATGCCAATCATGTGTTTTCACCCCACTGAAGTCACATTTCTTCGTTAAGATATTATTTAGGTTTGAAGCAAAACTTGTTGGAAATTTAATTCTTCTAACGACCTCTTTTACATCATTGCTTTGTTGTTCTATTAATAACCATGGAATATTATTATAATTTCGACCTCCATTGTTATTTGATCCGTCGATCACACTTTTCATTGCATGATTTGATTTCTCAATGTCAGCACAAATTTTGTCAATTTTATCTCTATCATGTGCACCATCTATGGTTCGCCATAACATTTCTATCACATTCTTCCCGACATGCATTGTATCAAACAAATGAGCTATTTTTAGGTCCTCATAGTAGGGCAACCTCGCGAATTGAGAAGGATAACATTTCATTCCAGGTGGAAGTACAATATTAGTACCTTCACCGCGACAATGACCTTGATATCAAAGAATAAAATAAATCAAAACAATATTAATTATAAAATACAATAAAATAAATTCATTAGTTAAAACAAAAATTCCAAACATTACATAAACAAATAATATAGATATATATATATATATATATACACACACATTACGTACCAGCTGCTCGACGATTATTAATTTTGTTATATTCCAACATCCACAACTGAGGTGTCATTCTTCGTGGTTTTAATCTAGTTTCTTCTTTATCATTGAAAATATGTTTTTCAGTAGTACGATACTTATGGTTCCTAGGGAGGAAGTGCCTAAACTCATCAAACACCATCTTTCTTAAGTCTGGCGAATGACGATACTTCATCTTAGGGCCACAAACTGGACATGCAAATCTACCCTTTGTTTGAAGACCCGCAATAGATGGATCAATAACAATTAATATACTATGAGATCATTTTTAAAACATGCAATATGGTATATCTAATTTAGATAATTATGTATTATATTAAAGTGCAATGAAATATTATATACCACAAACATGTGTTAGTCCTGGGGCATCATGAGTTGTCCATACAAGCATTCCACGACATTGAAATTTCTTCTGCTTGATTGGTTTAGTGATGTCATACATAGTGATGCCATGCCATAACTGTATTAGCTCATCGATAAGAGGCTCAATATATACATTCATATCTTTGACCTGGTACTTACCTAATTGTTCAAAATTACGGTACATAATAATTACTCCCATGACATATGTATATATAAGTAAGTAAATAAATAAAATATATATTTATGCAAACAACGAGAGAAATGAAAATGTTACATTCAAAGAAATAATGTATCAAATACCTGGAATAATCATAGTCAACATTATGTGCTCCCTCTTTGTTGACATCTAAGGAGGAATGTTATTGTTGATAACGAAAATAGGCCACACTGAGTAAGTAGATCTAAGCTCTCTGAATGGATTAACACCATCAGCTGCCAATGAAAGCCTGACATTACGAGGTTCATTTTTAAAATCTACATATTTTTCCTCGATTTCTCTAAATGCAGAACCATCTGCAGGCATTTGAGGAACACCATCTCCACTTATATTCTTTGAATGGTAATCCATAAACTGTGCTATTCTGTTACACCTGACCATTTGTTGCAAACGTGGAATTATGGGAATATGACGAAGAACCTTTTGAGGCACCTTTTTGGTTAGTTGATATGTTCGATATCTACTGGTACCACATTTCAGACATTCTGTTTTCAACGCATGTTCTCCGTAATATATAATATGATCTTTAGGACATGCATCTATAGTTTTATATTCCATTCCAAAGTGTTTCATAATAGCACGTAGATCTCGATATGTTCGAGGTAAAGTATTTGGCGATGGTAACAAATATTCACCCAACAATCTACAACATAAACAAAAACTAGTGTCTTGTAAAGATTATTAATCATATATATATATATATATATATATATATATATATATATATACCAGTTCATTGAGAGTTGACCGCTACCAGTTAGACCGGTTCCAGTTTTAATAACTATGATATATCTATATATATATATATATATATATCATAGTTATTAAAACCGGAACCGGTGACCAGACCAATGGAGCTAATGAACCGGGTTTCGAACCGGAACCGGTCTAACCAGTAGCGGTCAACTCTCAATGAACCGGTTTAAAAAAAATACATTAACTAATTATTTTTTAACAAAAAAAAAACTATTTTTAAGATTTGCAACCATGATTCCAAGCCAATAGAGACAAAATATGAAAAGTTTGCTCATTTATATACCATGCAAAGGTGAATATATCAAAATGGCACCAAATGCAATACATATCATCGAAAAATACATAAGCAAACTTGTTGAAGTAATGTATCAGGTTTCTCTTATATTATTCACTGTGTTTTAATACTGAGTTAATATTATAATATACAATCTGTCCCTGCTCAGATATATTGTCAATTCATTGTATCAGCCTTAAAGACAATTCTGGGTTCAGTATATATATATATCAGACCAACATTTTGAAGATCTTGTATTTTTCATTATCTATGTTTTCTTGGCAATAAATTTCTAGAAAAACATCTACAACACTTAGAGGTATTGAATTGGTTTATGAAACCCACTATTAGTGCTATTTGTAACAAGTTGAGAGAGCATTACAACTTCAGCAGTCTGCTCACAATGTGTTTGACAAAATTTATCACTGAAAAGATTCATTAAAACTCAGTAGCCAGTTTAGTGCATTTCCAAGCGGGAATTTTCTAGTGGTCAATTTATTATTACCAGTCACATTTTCATTAGGTTGTATGTTGTTGGGTTCTTTGAGTGTAAAACCATTTGCATTCGTCTTGATGAGCATGATCAAATTGTCGTACGCGTGAAAGGTTTGTATTGATGTCGCTGCTATGTGTGACAAGAAGAGAGAAGTCCTACGCTCGACGAGTAACATGCTGTCACGGATTGTTGTGTAATGAACCATTTGGTATACTGGAGGAGTTAGTATGTCAAATAGGATTTTATGCTAGCCACCATATTTATCAGTCATCATGGGGTATTGCTACTATATGTTGAGTATGAGTTATTAATAGACAAGTTTGTTGCTAGTATAATAGAGGAATTTGTAGCTCATGGAGGAGACACTGAGGAATTTTCAACTCATGGAGGAGCACCTGAATCGCTTGCTAGTTGATGAACGGCCACATACGAACCTGGCCATTATGCATACAAATTTGCCAGATTCCGCATTTAACCGAAGCCATGAACTCAGTTAGACCGCCAGATGGTGGAGAATAGGTTATCGACAGCTCGGGCGCTGGTTTAATCTCATACCGTCCCGACCGTCGATTGAGTGCCTGCGTATATATATATATATATATATATATATATATATATATATATATATATATATATATATATATATATATATATATATAGATAGATATATAAGTTATTATTTTACACATTTATTACAACTAAAAAAAGGGAAAATAATCAACATTTACATATATGTGATCATATATACATATTGCATACCTTAGGAGTTGTGTCATACATCCGTTCGACAAATTATTCACAACCTTTAAGTTCACCAGCAACAATAGCAGAGAGCTGGTGAACTTAAAGGTTATGAATAATTTGTCGAACAGATGTATGACACAACTCCTAAGGTATGCAATATGTAGATATGATCAGATATATGTAAATGTTGATTATTTTCTCTTCTTTTAGTTGTAATAAATGTGTAAAATAATAACTTATATAATATATATAAGTTATCATTTTACACATTTATTACAACTAAAAAAAGGGAAAATAATCAACATTTACATATATGTGATCATATATACATATTACATACCTTAGGAGTTGTGTCATGCATCTGTTCGACAAATTATTCATAACCTTTAAGTTCACCAGCAACAATGTAGCAGAGAGAAGAGTTGCATTTGAGTGTTCAAAAAGTCGTTCACTTGACCTTTCAATCAAAGGTACATCATAAATACTGTCACTGCTATCTCCACCATCATCATCTAACTCACCATACAAGTCTTCGAGCATTTGATTTGTCCCATCATTAATGTGAACTGTCTCATTACTGTCATCATGATCTACCTCCATGGGATCATTAAAATTACCTTCATCATTCGCTTCATGTTCTTCACCTTGTACAACATCATTTCCAATACTAATATTTGCTGCAATATTCTCTTGTACTGGTGCAACATCATCTAATCTACTACTATTTAGCTATGGAAGCTGGTTGATCATCTGCAAAAAGTTGGGGGGCAACTGTGCCTTTATGAAAATTACAAACATTAATAATTAAACATTAGTGCACATATAAAAAATATTAAAAATTTAAAATAATATAAAATTTTACGATATAATCAAAATGAAGATAGATAATTAATTACCATGGGACGATAGTCATTCAATCCACCATCAATGTGCCCATATTTCCTACAATGCACTGTTGTTGTTGCTATTAAAACTCTAACATTATTTCTCATACAACATTTTTTACAAGGGAAATAAACTCTGCCATCACCCCTTTCACCCTTTTGAATTTTTTTTTTCAGCTCCAATGTTTTCTTCCATTGATGCAAATTATCCTATAAAGAAAACAATAAATCTCTCTCAATGGTGTAGAAAACCCAAGACTTGTTGAACTCAATGGGAGCTCAATATATAAGAAAAAAGAAAATAAAAGTGGGCATTTTACAAATTGTGAGCTTTTTACAAAATGTGGACTTTTTACAAAATTGTGGACTTTTTACAAATTGTGGGATTTTTACAAATTGTTTATATTTTTAATAAAATGTGGGTTTTCTACAAAATTGTGGGCTTTTTACAAATTGTGCGCTTTTTACAAAATTGTGACCATTTTACAAAATTGTGGGCTTTTTACAAATTGTGGGCTTTTTTTATTCTTAATACATTTTCTGTAGAATACTAAACAGATTTTTCCAAAATTTGAGATGCAAATTGTAGTCTCTACTACGTTTGGAAAATTGAAGGTTTATAAAAGATAAACTACGAACAGAATTGTACCACTGTGATAAGAAGCTGTCAGAAGAATTCCTTTTGCTTCACAAACGTGGAAATACCTTAAGAATGCTTATGTTTGATATAAATATTAGAGCATGGCAGTTAAATGTAGTAGTTATGCTAAAATACTGAATAACAGCTTGAGAGTGCTCTTCAGATACTGTACGAATGCATCAAATTAAAGTTGTACCATTACTAAAGATAAATGGCCAAAAATAGTCAATTTTGATATCGTGAAGTTATGTCTTTCTCGGTAGAAAACTGGGGATAGGATGGCAAATATGAGAGAACTAAGTTTCAAGGACTAAAAAACCAAGGCCAACATAGTTCTGCCTTGAATCAGAGACAAAACAAAGCTGCCCAAAAAAGTGTTTGAGAGCACCCATTGAAGCTCCTATATATTGCAGAGTCAACATTTTCTTATTGAAGAAGTTTGTATAGTCAAATCCACAGCAAGATCAGATAGCGACGATCCTAAATGAGAACCAGAGGCGAAGCTAAGATAGATCCATGTTTAGCAGAACAAGATAGCCATAGCAAAGGATTTGACCACAGAACCAGATCATGAGAGATAGCAAGATTCTTGCTTCCATTGTGGAAATGTAGAAACTATACAAGGGCTTTGTTTCCAGTAGATTTCATTGTGACAATAATTGCTATGGTGTTGTAAGCGCTCATTAGTAGAATCTTAAAGCCATTCTGGAATTATTTTAACCTGGAGAGGGTTTTCTGTGGTTATAAATCCTCATGTTCAAATTCCATTGTGGATTGCTTGTGTTTGATATTATGTTTTTACTGTCCGCAGTTGAATTTTTGCACAGAAAATTATCAGTCTAAAGCGGAGCAATTTTGTGATGTTTCTTTTGATTCCTATTGTGAAGTATTTCGCTCAGAACTCTACTCGTTGTAACAGAGGTCTTGGGCATAGAACAGGGGACTTGGGTTTTTTGGAATCAAACTTCAGGTTAAGATGCTCATCTGAAGAATGGCACAGTGAGCCTTAGCATGGAGTTGGGAGTACCAATTTGAAGTGCAGGTAGGGCATTGTACAATAGACCAGTTAGATTTCTGGACCCTAATACAAAAGTTTCTTCTTCTTTCAAAACGTGTTTCTCCTTTTCTATAACCAATGTGGGTCCTGTTCTTGTTTCAATTGGGGATGGATGAGCATTTGTTATTGCTCCAGATGATCACACTCTGGGTAGCCCTGGAGGCTATTTGGGGGTGATGAGTCCAATAGGTCTCAATGAACTGTTGCCCTCGCTGGGGAATACTATTGCAGTGGAATTTTATACTATTTTGGATGTTGAATTCCACGATCCTAATGGAAACCAGTACCTTCAGCTCCAGTACCTGTTCACAAAAGAGGGTGCCATAGTCATTCATGCATGAAGAGAGGGTGAATTGCAGGCATTGCAATAGGAGGTGTTGTTGTTGTTGCATTGGCCACTAGATTGTTTGTCTGGTTCTGTTACAAGCACAGAGTATTGAAAAGGATAGACAAATTTAGTTCAGATATTGTGAAATTGCCTCGGAAATTCACCTACAAAGAGCTCAGCAATGCTACGAAAGACTTTTTTTGAATGTGATTGATAATCAATAATTGCAAGCAAGGGTAATCCCCTTGTGAAACCCAAATTTCTGAGCATTTTCTAAAACCTGATGACGGATTCATTGTAATGAACAAGCACCTAGGTCCATATTACGTCCAAATCTACCAAGCACCAAGATCTATTAAAAAAATCCACAGTATCTGCAAACTAAGAAGAAGAGGCAGAAAATGTATTCTGCTTACTTGTTCAAATAGTGGTTAGGGTTTACCACAGCAAAAATTTGACAGAGCCCATGTAGCATTTCTTATCATTGAAATTCAGGTAGTATCATTCAACTGGGCAAGCACCTGCCTCGGAGCTCCATGACTGAGGGCAAGATCCCTAAATGATGCAGAGTCTCCAACAATATTTCCCAAAGCCCAAACAGCCTTACACGAACACCAGTTGAACTCAAAGTTGGGTAGTAGTTTTTTAAATCGAATTCCAAAATTACAAACATATAAAGATAGTTGGGAAGAATAATTTTATGCCTCTAAAATGAATGTGCTACCTATTCTCAAACATTATCATTCCCAGAGGTAAGAAGTTCCACAAATATAGGTAGTGCCCCGTAATCAATCACAACCTTTGTATTCTCAGAGGCTCCAAAAAAACCCAAATAGGGTCAACCCTTGATCTAGGTGGATATTGGTGGTCACCCGGGCTCCACCATTGTCTATTTCAGTTTTTCAGTTTCGGCACAGTTTACTATTTTTAGCATTTTTTCGGGTCCTAAACTTCTGGAGCCGTTTTGAGGCCCTAAACGACATTTTTTGGGAAAACGGAGAGCAACATGGGTCCATGGACCGATGTTTCTCATTCCAAATTTGTAGTCCTCAGATAGATCTTTCTAACAAGGTATGGTACGCGTCAAACGGAGATCGTATACCAAAGTTACGCCCTTGGGAAGTTGAAACACCAATTTACCCAAACAGGGCCCATAGTTTTGGCGCTTCATCTCCTAGGGTTAGGGTTTTGGCTGTTTAGGATTTCCCATTGTTTTCAGGTACTGATAAAGATCTTACCAATGACCAGACCCCGCCACGGAAAGCTGAGACAATTAAGACTTTCTTCTCGCAGATAGCTATCAAATACTCTAGCTAGTTTTATTTCCATTCTGTCTGTAAGAAAATTTCAGTTCTTTGATATTAATGAAATGAAGTGTTATTTCCGCTGCATCTCTGTATTTATGGTTACTTGTTTATTCTGTTCCATTCTTGCATAAATCCGAATCAGTGGTATCAGAGGGGTCTGCTTTTTCTCGATCCTTCTTTGCATGTCCCCAACGAGGTCGGGGTATAAGGAGTTAGGGCTCGATCTAGTGGAACCTTTGCAAGATCAGCTTCGCAAACCTCGATGGACGCCCATGGGGGACGAAAATAAAGATGAGGGAGCAGGATATCCTATCAAAATATTGCTTGAGGAGGCCCTCAAAAAACAAAGGAACGTGATGATGGATAACTTCGCTCAGATCCTTCAACGGCTACCCACCGGCGGCGCATCTACATCCAGCAGCCACTCTGGCGGCGCGACTCCTTTTAAGGTACAAGTAAATTTTTACATTCCCATATTTGAGGGTCAAATAGACGCAGATGCCGTAGATAGATGCTTGAATCTGTTAGAAGGATATTTCTCGGTTCATGACTTTTCAGACCGGGAGAAGATTATTTTTGCACTCCTCAAAGCTACCCCCCATGTTAAGGACTGGTGGGAAACCTACTGTGAGAACAAGGACCAGACAGAACCCTCTCTGTTCTCGGCCATACCAACTTGGAATTCTTTCCGAGATGCCGTCAAGGAACAGTACTATCCTGTGGAGAGCTATGAGGACAAGTACATACAATGGACCACGCTGCGACAACAAAGGGATCAAGATGTGCATGAGCTGACGAATCTGTTCCATACCCTGCGCACAAAGTTGGGTATCAAAGATTCAGAGAAACATCTGGTGCTAAAGTATCGCAGCTGTCTGCACAAATACATTCAGAAGGAAATGGAGTTCCTTGACATCTCCTCGCTTGGTACGGCATACCGGTATGCTGCCAAGATTGAGCAGAAATTCAAGCAGAAGAAGCGAGACTTTGGATCTGCGAATCAAAAGCAAGGGAAAGGTGCTTTCAAACCACAGAACAAAGGACCGAGCCAAGGCATAGCGGCTAAAGACAACTCATCAAAGCCATAAGAAAAGAACAGCACCGCAAAGCCAAAGAAGGACACGGGAAAGTGGTGTGAGTTCCATAAGAGCTCCACTCACAACACAAGTGAGTGTCGGGCCAAGCAGTCACTAGTGGCCGAGATGAGGGCTTCTGAGTCAGATGCATGCTCCGACTCTGAATCAGAACCTGAAAAGGGGAATGAAAAAGGGAGACAGATTATTGATGCGGAGCCCAACGCCACTGTTGCCACTACAAAGGTCCAGAAGGAGGAACTGGAAGATCCAGAGGAGGAGGAACGTCTCTTCCATTCCCAGATGTGGGTAAAGGGCTCCCCTGTACAGTTCATTGTCGACAATGGGAGCCAAAAGAACCTCATTTCAGCAGAAACCGTGAAGCGTTGGGCTTGCCGACCACAGCTCACCCACATCCATACACCATCGGGTGGCTTCACCAAGGACGAGATCTCCGCGTCAGCCAGCAGTGCCGCCTTCCCTATAGCATCAAGCCCTTCACGGATGAGGTATTATGTGACGTTGCTCCTATTGATGTTTATGATGTATTATTAGGACAACCATACTTGTGGAAGCGTCATGCTGTGTATGAGTCTCGACCTCGTGCTGTTATTATTACTTTGGGAAATAAGTTGTACGGGATACCAGAGGTACCACCTCCTACGACTATCTCTTTGGTTACTGCAAAACAATGCAGTAAGCTCATTTCCCAAACCAGGAAATTCGTTTTCCTGATGATCCACCCCCAGGGCAAGAAGAAGACTGTGGCCACGACCTCCAGACAGGGCTCCTCTGCACAACAACAACAAATCGATAAGGTTGTGGAGGAGTATGGGGACATATTCACCTCACCCACAGGGGTTCCTCTGCACTGTCAGGTCAAGCACCCGATTGATCTGACCCCAGGTGCGCCGCTACCTAATGGACCAATCTATCGGTGCTCTGTTATGGAGAATGATGAAATCAAGAGGCAGATTCTGGAGCTGTTGCAGAAAGGTCACATCAGACCAAGTTCATCGCCCTGTGGGAGCCCGATCTTGTTGGTACAGAAGAAGGATGTGACGTGGAGACTCGGTATTGACTATCGGGCACTGAACAAGATCATTGTCTAGAATAGGTACCCAATCCCATGGATTGATGACCTTCTGGACCAACTCAAAGGTGCAAAATATTTCAACAAGATCAACCTGAAGTCTGGGTATCACCAGGTACCAATTGAACCCTCTGATGTGTCGAAGACTGCCTTCAAAGCCAAGGAAGGCCTTTTCGAATGGCTGGTCATGCCTTTCGGGTTGACGAATGCTCCCGCCACCTTCATGAGGATGATGGATGACATCTTGCAGCCATTCACCAACTCATTTTTAGTGGTGTACTTGGATGACATTCTGATCTTCAGCCAGACTTGGGAAGAGCACCTTCACCACATCTGACAAGTCCTCCAAACACTGCGACAACACAAGTTGTGTGCCAATTTGGAGAAGTGCACTTTTAGCATGACCCGGGTTCAATATCTAGGATACATTATTGATGAAAGAGGGGTGCATGTGGATCCATCCAAGATCCAAGTCATTCGGGATTGGCCAGCCCCAACCACTATAACAGAGCTTCGCAGCTTTCTGGGTCTTGCTAATTTCTACCGGAGGTTCGTGTTGGGATTCTCTCATATCACTTGGCCCTTGAGTCAAGTCACGAAGGGAGGAGCGAGAGAAAAAAAAATTTGGTCAGAACCTCAACAAAAGACGTTCACCGAATTGAAAAATCGCCTCTGTTCTGCCCCAGTGCTCACTTTACCAGACTTGCAACAGCCATTTGAGATCGAGACAGATGCCTCTGACTATGCTATTGGGGCAGTTCTTACTCAACAAGGACATCCAGTGGCATTTCACAGTGAGACATTGTCTGACACAGTTCGCAAGTACCCCACATATGACAAAGAAATGTACTCCATTGTGCAAGCTTGTCGACAATGGAAGCATTACATTTTGGGGAAGGAAACAATCATCCACACAGACCACAAGCCCTTGCAATTCATACAGACACAAGGGAAGTTGCAGAATGATCGCCATCAAAAGTGGTCCACATATCTGCAACAGTTTCATTTGAACATCAAGTACAATAAGGGTAGCACCAATCATGTTGCAGACTGCCTCAGCCGACCACCGATCGTGGCGCTCACCACTGTGCTCAACTCTTGTGGGCACGAGACTTCTTATTGGCCGCTTCTCTATGAAAGTGACCCAGAATTCAGCCAAACTTACAAGTCACTCTTGGGGGGTGCGCAAGTTCCAAATTTTCACCTCCAAGATGCACTTTTATGTCACATGAGACACCTTTGTGTTCCTTCAAGCGAGCGTGCCAAGATGATATGGGAAGCACACTACAGTCGAGTCGCTGGGCATTTCGGGGTCGAGAAAACAGTAGCAATCCTGCAGAAGTATTTCTATTGGCCGAACCTTCGAAAGGATGTCGAGAAGCACATCAGATCCTGCACTGCTTGTGCCATTGCCAAACAGACCATCAAGAAGCAAGGCCTATATACTCCTCTACCTACCCCTAGTCGACCTTGGGAATCCATCTCCATGGATTACATGTCGGGCCTGCCTTCTACTAAGCAGGGAAATGACTGTGTTTTTGTGGTCGTCGACAGTTTCTCGAAGATGGCCATTATGGCGGCCTGCAAGAAGAATATCACAGCAGAAGCCACTGCTAAACTCTTCTTTGAACGAGTGTGGGTGCACTTTGGGATCCCACAGTCTATCATATCAGATCGAGATAGTAGGTTCCTCAGCACATTTTGGTCCAGCCTCTGGTCAATGTTGGACACAAAGCTCACCAAGTCCACAGCTTTCCATCCTCAAACAGATGGCCATACAGAGGTCGTCAACAGAATGATTGTACACATTCTGCGCATGTACAATTCAAAGCATCCACGCACATGGGACGAGAGCCTCCCCTATGTACAACATAGTTATAATCAGGCTCTCCACAGTTCAATCGACCATAGCCCCTTTCAGGTGGGCTTGGGATTCCAGCCACTATGTCCCATTGACGTAGCCATGCCATTTGCAGCTGCTCAGGCCAATTCAGCTCATGTCCAATCTGAAGTTGACAAAGCCAGTAGCTTCATCGAGCGCATTCAACACATCCGCCAACAGGTTCATGATATATTGGACAGAGCCAATGCCAAGTACAAGCAACGCTATGATCAACACCGGGTGCCACACAACTTCCAGGTGGGTGACAAAGTATGGCTACATTTGCAGAAGGAGCGCCTCACTGGACCCCACCGCAAGCTTCGCCCGCTCCGATACGGGTCGTACACCATCACCAAGGCTGTAGGGAACAATGCATTCGAGCTCGGTATTCCACCATTCCTTGGTCTGCACCCAGTCTTCAATGTGGATCGCCTTCGTCCTTACTTCCCACCTCTACTGGACACCTCGGACATTGCAGAACAACTCACACCAACGGAGTTAAATCCAGACTGCATGGAACAGGCCACCACAGATTGCATCATGGACATGCAAATCAAGAACACTCGCCAGCAGAAGATCCAACTATATCGGGTTGTCAAAGCTGGCCAACTCCTGCACTAAGGAAAGTGGTTCACCAGGGACCAAGTTCAGCAGAAATTTCCTCATCTCATGGAGGAACTTAACGCAATGGGGACCATTTCTTCCTAAGGGGGGAGGAATGATCCAGGTGGATATTGGTGGTCACCCGCCTATTCCACTTGGAGCTCCACCATTGTCTATTTCAGTTTTTCAGTTTCGGCACAGTTTACTATTTTTAGCAGTTTTTCGGGTCCTAAACTTCCGGAGCCGTTTTGAGGCCCTAAACGACGTTTTTTGGGAAAACGGAGAGCAACATGGGTCCATGGACCGATGTTGCTTGTTCCAAATTTGTAGTCCTCGGATATATCTTTCTAACGAGGTATGGTACGCGTCAAACGGAGATCGTATGCCAAAGTTACGCCCCTGGGAAGTTGAAACACCAATTTACCCAAACGGGGCCCATAGTTTTGGCACTTCATCTCCTAGGGTTAGGGTTTTGGCTGTTTAGGATTCCCCATTGTTTCTAAATGATAAATAGGCCCTCGAGCCTCATTGTAACTCAGTTCAGAGGCCTGTAGCCGCCACATCTCTTCTCAGAGATAGCTACCAGCGCCCTAGCTAGTTTTATTTCCATTCTGTCTGTAAGAAAAATTCAGTTCTTTGATATTAATGAAATGAAGTGTTATTTCCACTGCATCTCTGTATTTATGGTTACATGTTTATTCAGTTGTGTTCCTGCATAAATCCGGATCAACCCTACTACAGGAGGAAGGGCCTGCAGTAAGAACTTACCATTTTGCAAGAACTGAGGGCGAATGCTGTTCTGCAAGAGTTGAGGGCGAATGCTTAGGGCGAATGCTGTTCTGTAAGAGCTGAGGGCGAATGCTGAGGGCGAATGCTATTCTGCAAGAGCTGAGGGCGAATGCGCGCGTGATATCAGACGTTAATGTAGTTTTTTAAAAAATCATTTTTATGTACCGCGCATTTGAATTTTAGCATTTCAAATCATTTTTATTTACATTTGATTTTTGCATTTCTAATATAAGTGACAAACAAATTTCTATAAGAGGTTGAAATTTTTACTAGAATAGCCATGAAAGACTAATTAAAATGGCTTAAAATGCAAGTGGAACTTCAAAATAAATGTAATTGAAGGTTCTCTCCACTAAATTTTTGCAAAAGTACTTACATTATTTAAGTTATCTAGGATATTTTTTTGTATTACACAATCAAAATTAAATAATGAAATAGTTGGGTAGTCTTATTGTTTCAAATTAGGACACAATTTTCAAATGGTGATGAAGTTTCATGTGATGATTAACTGAAAATATTCTCCTTTCCTATCCTTGAAAAACTATACAAGGTTCCCTATTGCCACATGAAACCCTAACTCATGTAGCAGCATAGGACCAGTCCTCCATTTTTCCCGTCATAAGGCATTTTGCACATATTTGATGACTAGAATTTGCGGATTCTCGTTTTCCATGAGGTGCTAGGAAGGATAGAAGACTTAATTTTGACGTTTGAAATTTTTTCAAAAACGTTCTTACGCCCTTTAATTTCCACTTACCAATAATTTTGCAACACTAGTCCTCTTCGCAATTGCAAGGCTGTACTCAAAAAGTAAGGAAACTTACTTTTTTGGCTCACTCAATGATCCAGGTGGATACTGGTGGCCACCCGCCTATTCCACTTGTGGCCCCACCATTGTCTCTTTCAGTTTTTCAGTTTCGGCACAACTTACTATTTTTAGCAGTTTTTCAGGTCCTGAACTTCCGGAGCCGTTTTGAGGCCCAAAACGATGTTTTTTGGGCATCGTGCCTCCAGTGAATATCATTCTGTATCATTCCATTCCTAAATTATATTCATGGTGAAAGTTTTATTCCTTGGATAGATCTTTCTAATGATGTATCATGTGCATCAAATGGAGATAGTATGCCAAAGTTACGTCCCTGGGAAGTTGAAACACCAATTTACCCAAAGGGGGCCCATAGTTTTGGCGCTTCATCTCCTATGGTTAGGTTTTTGGATGTTTAGGGTTCTTCATTGTTTCTTAATAATAAATAGGCCCTCGAGCCTCATTGTAACTCAGTTTAGATGCTTGTAGCCGCCACATCTCTCCTCAAAGATAGCTACCAGCGCCCTAGCTAGTTTTATTTCCATTATGTCTGTAAGAAAATTTCAGTTCTTTGATATTAATAAAATGAAGTGCTATTTCCGCTACATCTATGTATTTATGGTTATGTGTTTATTCTGTTGCATTCCTGCATAAATCCAGATCAGTGGTATCAGAGCGGTCTACTTTTTCTCGATCCTTCTTTACATGTCCCCAACGAGGTCGGGGTATAAGGAGTTAGGGCTCGATATGGTGGAACCTTTGCAAGATCAGCCTCGCAAACCCCGACGGACGCCCATGGAGGATGAAAAGAAAGATGAGGGAGCAGGAGATCCTATCAAAATATTGCTCAAGGAGGCCCTCGAAAAACAAAGGAACGCGATTATGGATAGCTTTGCCCAGATCCTTCAACGGCTGCCCACAGGTGGCGCATTTGCATCCAGCAGCCACTTTGGAGGTGCGACTCCTTTTAAGGTACAAGTAAATTTTTAAATTCCCATATTTGAGGGTCAAATAGATGCAGATGTCGTAGATAGATGCTTGAATCTATTAGAAGGATATTTCTTGGTTCATGACTTTTCCGATAGGGAGAAGATTATTTTTGCACTCCTCAAAGTTGTCCCCCATGTCAAGGACTGGTGGGAAACCCACTGTGAGAAAAAGGACGAGACATAACCTTCTCTGTTCTCGGTCATACCAACTTGGAATTATTTCTGAGACGTCGTCAAGGAACAATTCTATCTCGTGGGGAGCCATGAGGACAAGTACATACAATGGACCACACTGCGGCAACAAAGGGATCAAGATGTGCATGAGCTGATGAATCTGTTCCATACCCTGCACACCAAGTTGGGTATCAAAGATTCAGAGAAAAATTTGGTGCTAAAGTATCACAGTTGTCTGCACAGATACATTCAGGAGGTAATGGAGTTCCTCGACATCTCCTCGCTTGGTACGGCATACTGGTATGTTGCCAAGATTGAGCAGAAATTCAAACAGAAGAAGCGAGACTTTGGATCTGCGAATCAAAAGCAAGGGAAAGGTGCTCCCAAACCGCAAAACAAAGGATAGAGCCAAGGCACGGTGACTCAAGACAACCTTTTGAAGCCACAAGCAAAGAACAACACCGCAAAGCCAAAGAAGGACACGGGAAAGTGATGTGAGTTCCATAAGAGCTCCACTCACAACACAAGTGAGTGTCAGGCCAATCAGTCCTTGGTGGCTGAGATGCGGGCTTCTGAGTCAGATGCATGCTCTAAATCTGAATCAAAACCTGACAAGGGGAATGACAAAGGGAAACTGATTATTGATGCGGGGCCCAATGCCACTGTTTCCACTACAAATATCCAGAAGGAGGAACCAGAAGATCTGGAGGAGGAGGAACACCTCTTCCACTCCCAGATGTGGGTAAAGGGCTCCCTAGTACAGTTCATTGTCGACAATGGAATCAAAAGAACCTCATTTCGGAAGATGCTGTGAAGCGGTTGGGCTTGCCGACCACAGCTCACCCACATCCATACACCATCGGGTGGCTTCACCAAGGACGAGATCTTCGCGTCAGCTAGCAGTGTCGCCTTCCCTATAGCATCAAGCCCTTCACGGATGAGGTATTATGCGATGTTGTTCCTAGATGTTTCTGATGTATTATTAGGACAACCATACTTGTGGAAGCATCATGCGGTGTATGAGTCTCGGCCTCGTGCTGTTATTGTTACTTTGGAAAATAAGTTGTACAGGATACCAGAGGTACCACTGCATGCTACTATCTCTTTGGTTATTGCAAAACAATGCAGTAAGCTCATTTCCCAAACTAGGAAATTCATTTTCCTGATGATCCGCCCCCAGGACAAGAAGAAGACTTTGGCCACGACCTCTAGACAAGGCTCCTCTGCACGACAACAACAAATGGATAAGGTTGTGGAGGACTACGGGGAAATTTTCACCTCACCCACAGGGGTTCCTCTACACTGCCAGGTCAAGCACCCAATTGATCTGACCCTAGGTGTGCCGCTACCCAACAAACCGATATATCGGCACTCTGTTATGGAGAATGATGAAATCAAGAGGTAGATTCAGGAGCTGCTGCAGAAGGGTCACATCCGACCTGTGGGAGCTTGATAATTTATTATTGTGAAATCATAGTTCTAAATTATCTCTTATTCTGTGAGCAATGTAATCTATTAATTGTAAGCAGATTCATTAAAAAAATTCAAACTGATTTTAGCATGAATGATGACAATTTATATATTAATTGGTTTTTAAGAGTATTTGTATTATGTAGGAGCACTGGAAAGAAAAATCGGGACTTCATTTTCTGTTTTCCTTATTTTATTGGGTTGAACTGGAGAAAATTGAATATGAATAGTGAGTTAATTGTAAGATCAATGGGCCAAGGCCATACATCAACATTGACCACAGTGGGGAAGTATAAAAGCATGGATATTCATGCAAGTATAGTTATTAATGTTAGATCAAAGTTAACTCTTAGCTTCACTAAAGAAATAGAAGGCAGAGATCTAGCATCAACTGAAACTAATGTGAAAAAAGTAGATGAAAAATGTACAATCATTCATTGGAATTTAGTAGGAAAACCATAGTAAATCACTATCCAATGGCCATGCAAAAATATATAAAAAATAATATTTGTTGGTTGTTTTTCAATAGGTGGACCATGATGGGACCATTGAGAATGTGGGGGTGTTTTTTTAATCATGGAAGTGAGGTTTAGTAGATTGATAGTCAAGTTACCTTTCTTAGTTCGATTATGCAATTTTTATAAGACAAATTATGCAATATTAATAATAAACCTAAATTTATTGCAATTTAGGGAAAGCTCATTCATGTTTTTTTCTTTATATTGGAAGGTTACTTGATTTTTGAAGTAATTTTTAGTAGATCATAGCATATATTGAGGAAATATTAGTTTGACAAGAATGAGTTATTTCTCTTGAAACTCTAGGTATTAAAAGTCCATGACACAGATATATCACACTCCAAAATCCAAAGAAAATGGAAGAGCATTCAATTTTTTTAATCAAACTTTTATTGGTGAAGGGTTAATTTATTACGAGAACATCATTAATGAAGTGAAAAATTTTAAACGTAACGTTTATTGACTAGAAAAATAATTACCAAAACGTCAAAAAAAATTGTGTGACGGGTAAAGAGAAATCCAAATTCCAACCCTGCCTGCCACTTGTTGGTGAGTGGAGGTTATTCACTTTTCATTTACAGCTTACCAGGTTACTCATGTTACCAATATTTTCACATGGCTCACTTTTAGGTGAGTACTTATTGTACTTCTTCTTTATAAAGAATAATTGGTAGATAATTATATATATTATTTGAAATCTATAACAAATCAAGGCAATAAAATTACAACAAATAGAAAATTATGCAAAAAATTCACCAGGGCATTACTAATGTGTGGATACCCTATCATTTCTTAGATCCTCATAACTTACCAACACCTAATATATTGGTATACACATAATATGGCATTTACCTGAAGTATTTCATATGTATCTAGAAGTAAATAAGTTGTATGACAATTTTTATGGCAGATATAAGATGTGTATTATAGTTTATATTTCAATTTTTCTTAAGTAGCATGCATGTGTGGCCCATATAGTGGCTACAATTACCAAATATATTTCAGTGAAGATGTGAAGATGATCTCTCATTAGGTCCTAATTACTTAAAGCATCATTAATTAGCTTTCCAAATGAATAAAATATGTTAACAAATTAGTAAAAACTAGGAAAACAAATCATGCTTTAAAAAATATGGCACAATGAGTCACACTCTGAGATTTATTTAATTACTCATAAAGTGTCACTACAACATATATATGATCACCATTACCATAGAAATGGGACATGTGACCATCATTTTGGTTTCGCCAATGACATTCCACATCATGAGCATTGTTTAGGGTTGATTGTGTTCATTTTTTTTAAACAAATCATTTATACATTTTATGGAAATTATAGACACAATTTATAATCACATTACAAGATCATGATGTATGGATATTCCTTATCATTTCTTAGATACTCACAACTTACCAACACCTAATAGATAGATATACACATCATATAGAATTTACCCCTAGAATTCCACATGTATCCTAAAACAAATTAGTTGTATGGCAATTGTTATGGTGCATATATGATGTGTATTACAGTTTATCTTATAATTTTGTTGAAGTAGCATACAACAATTTACATAGTGATATGAGAACCACTCTCTAGAGTATACATTGATTTTGTACACATGGCTTTTCAGTTGATTTTTAAGATATATCATTGGTGATGCTCACATGATTATATAATGAACCATTAAGTTGAACTATGAAATTATTCCTCACAACACACACACATATTGATGAATTAATAATTTTTCTCATATAATTTTTTTAATCTATTTTGAAAATAAAAATAAAAATTATATATAATTATTTCTAAGAAGAACAAGAGATAGTTCCTTACCGTATCTTTGTAAAACATATAATAGCAACGTTTGGACGAAATTGCGACATTTGGAGGCAGCCGTCTAGCGACGCTTTGGGGCATAGTGTCGCAATTGCAACGTCTTCCTCCAAACGTCTCAATTGCGACACTTTGTCTAAGTGTCGGTATTGTGACACTTTTCTGTAAATGTCGGTATAGTGACGGTTTCCCAAGATCAATGGCCCAAAGTGAACCCGATAACTTACCGTTTCCCCGCACCTTTCCTTTTGATCATGGTCGTTCACTCGTTGAATCCAGATCCGATGGCGCTAATACATTTTCACGCTCATAAAGTAATCGTTTGGTGTTTTGGCAAATCCGCACGAAATGGCTGGTTTTTCCAAACCACCCGCGCTTACGTGTCGCCACCACGTTGTATCACATTCGAAAAACTAGTTTCCACTTACCACCATTTACCCTCGCGAATACCACTGGTGGTATTCCCTAAACCTCACTCGTTTAACCCGAGTTTAATGTCATTTAACTATGGTTATACCATCGTTTAATACATTAAGATTATATTTTTCATTCAAATTTTTACCATTTTGCTTTAAACCTGTAAAAACATTGCAGAATCGTTTTTCCTCAAAATCACGCCATTTGAACCCTGAGAAAATTTGCAGTGCCATTTTCAACCTACCAGTACCATTTTTCGACGCCCATTGCCATGAATTTCCATTACAAAGTACTACATTGTCCTCTGCGAAGCCATTTTCAAAAAATTGAAGACTGAGCACCTCTGCAACATCTTCAACCGAATTCCACTGGTTCTCCAGGTACTTTTCTTTGAAGTTGCCCTCTGAGATTTCAAAATTCCTATCGATTTCAAATAATTACCAAAGTTACTGCAAAAAAGTGTCCATTTTTCAGGGGAAACTCTATCAAAATTTCCCTGGAATCCCTAATTTTCCTTTCTCACATTTTTTTCCATACCTTGGTCCGTTTTGCTGTTTAAATTGATTTTAAATACACGTTCTAAGCTTTAAATTCCTAGCATTTCCTAAAAACCCTGCGCAGAAACCCTATTTTCAGTAGAAATTCGCCAAGAAACCCCTGTTTCTCGTAAAGAAACTTAGCAAACCGTTTAAGCTTCCTTCGTTCATTATTAAAAATGACCAAGAAATAGGTAACCCCCAAGAATGGAGGCCCAAAATCTCAAAGGAAGTCTTCTGCAAAGATTCCTCAGCCTATGTCCTTCAAAATCGACAAACCAGCTCCTATACTCATGGCTGATTCTAAGAAGTGGTTAGACCAGTCCAGCCTCCAGTCATTTCTCCAGAGAACAGCCCTTTAGTTGATATAGACTATAGAATACTAGACCCTAATGCAGAATTTAACCTGCTTGATGTCTATAATTGGTGCTATGGAAAATCAGTGGAAAAGGGTGACAAAGATATTCCAATTTGGGAATCCAATCTGCCTAGATATATTGTCCCTCTCACTCATTCTGTTCCTGACTTTATCAGATTATGCCAAGCTTATTATATGCCAGAAAAAAGATGTATTGTAAACAAAGAAAAATATATCATGTTTTACATCACTGAAGAGTCGATAAATTCCATGCTACAAATGAATCATGACCCCAATTCTGCTTCCCTATCAATAGAAGATTTAACCCAACTATATCTTGACTTGGAGTTCAATACTAGATTCAAAATATACCAGAATTTTTGTCCAAATCAAGTTGATATTGCTATGTTAAATCCTCCTTTCGAAAACATTGATTTCCCAGATGAAACTAGACAGATTGTCTCAATGCTCTCCTTCATACTAGGATACGCCAGTGATGAATTCACTAATGTGGCTATCCTAGGTTTTCTGTCAACTCTAAGCCCTGGTCAATCACCATCCATTCAGTTCGTTTTTGCTAGATTTATTGCTGAAAGTATGCATTATCAGTTATCCAGATTATCAGAAGAAGGAGTTTTCAGATACTCCTCTTATCTACTCCACCTCTTCCTATGTTATCAAACATATAAGTTTCCAATTGAATGTGAGAAAGTGGATGCAGAAGAAAAAGTTCTATCAGTAGTATTTTGGTCATCTATTCTAAGGAAATGGAACAAAAATTATAGTTTTACAGATTTCAATGACTCGTTTATAGCCCCTGCTATGTATCTCTTGGAAAAAGAGGAGATCCCTAGGATCAATGATGAGACAAGAAGAATTATGCAGTTATCAGAGAGCTACAAAACTGGAGATTGGTATTTATATAAAAATCATACAGAAATCAGAGTGTATGGCTCATCCCTGGCCCCATATAAGTTACCCAGATTTGTTACTACAAGAATATTTGCTTTAGAATATCTGAGACAACTATTGAATGTAGATGAAATCAACTTCATAGCTTTCGAGAAAAAGACCCAATTTAAGCTGAAAAATCAAATTGGGCCATTCATTGTGAATAACAGAGAAGCTGCCAATGAGATAAATGTCAAACTTAAAGAGTATAAGTTCCCATGTAGTTTTACATGGAAGTATGACCCACAAGGTATTTTGAGTGCAGTAAGGGTAAAATGTAAGTTGCCTATTTACTTGCATGATCCTAAGCCCCATATTGAAAGATATGTAAATAAAATTGAATGGGAGCCAAACACCCTATCTGATGATGATTCACAGGCAGTACAGGTAATACAGGTAGATAGTGCCAAAGGCAAACAGATTGAACAGATAGTACAAGTGGCTTCTACAAGCAAAGATGCTGATAATGTACAGAAAAGAGACAGAGACGGAGATAGTTTCATAGCTGAGACTATTGAGGACATAAACTTCAGAACTCCTTATAGTAAAAGAAGCAAGTCAACAGAAGAAGAAAAGGATAAGTCTGTAAATATTGATATAGATGATGAAGCAACAAGAATAGTCACTGAAACATTAAAAGAGCTTCAAAATGTAAAAATTGGAACACAAAAAAAAGATACAGTCATGAAGGAAAACCAAGCTACTGTCAATTTGCCTCCTTCTTCTCAAGAAACTGACAATACAGAGTCAGAGATTCAGATCAGATTTAGACAGATTAAAGAGAATAATGAAGAGCTCAAGAATCAAGCTAATTCTAGATTTCTTAAGGAAAAGCTTGGAAACAAAGACATGCTTCTTTCATCACTTGATTATTCATCCAATAAATTGGTAATGTCATTCCTGAAGCCTACAGTGGCTGAGCCAAAATCAGTGGCAGATTATTCCAAAACAGATCTTGAACTGGATGCAGATGCAATTCATGAATTAGATCAAATTGAATTTCATAGGAGAAATACTGAAATGCTATATTCCAAAATTGTCAGTAAAACTGTGAAATCAATTAGGCTTGGGAAAACAGTGCTCAACTTCCAAAATCAAATGAAGTTGGACAAAGCCTCACTATATTGCTAATAATTTAAGAATAAAAGCACTAGAAGATATAGTGATTGAAGCAGGGGGTGACCCAGCCAACATTGAAGGGGAAAAAGTCTTAATTAAACAAAAAAATGAGGATATAGCTGCTCTTAGAAAACAATTGAAGTTGCCTCAAAGTGAAAACTCTCAAGCAAAAGAAATTCTACAGCAAAAAACAGAGAATGATGATTTAAAGCAGCTTGTACATCAAATGACACATTAGATAAAAACAATGGAAAGTCAAATAGAAGCTCTAATTAAAGAGAATGAAGAACTAAGAAAAGCACAACCAATGGTCATTCCTACAGTGATCCCCACTGTAAACACTGCTATACCATCTACTTTGGCAGAACACTTGGCACTGAAAGGAGTACTGGCAACTGTAGTGCCAATTACTTCTCTAGTATCTGCCTCTTCTTCTTCATCCTCACAGAGGAGCACACTACAAGACCAAGTTAAAGAGATTCTTAGTTTGAAAGGCACTATTAAAAATTTAGAAAATTCCAAAAATGATGCCTTGATTACTTCTAGAGGACATGAGAAAAGGGCTGATCGACTACAAGAACAGGTAAAGATTCTGCAAGCACAAGAAAATATTACAGATCAAGTGGCCTATATAAAAAATCATTTATGGACCAAAATTATTCAAGGCATTCATTCTCAATGGCCTTCAATTCGGATCATTTATGAACAGAGGGAGTTACTTCAATTTCCTAGTGCAGAGATTGACAAGACTAAGAGGGAAATTGACAATAAACCAGCCCAAGAAATCCAAATCATAGATTTTTTAAACTGTAAAACTAGGGAAGAGTTGGAAGAATTAAAAATTGTTGATAGAACAGAAACCATTCTTCAAATCAAAAAGGTCCTGAACAAAAGAAACATAATGAGTAATCTAGAGGACCGGTGTAAAGACATGAATTTATCCATCTCAAGATTTTTAACCAAATACAAAACATTGTCAGAAGCAGGTTTGCCTGATATTCACGCATTGAATGACAAGTTAATGCCTCAGAAAGATTATGATCTAAAAATCAGAAATCATGCAAAAGAGCAAGCCAGACAACAACTGCCTCAAGGATCACCAATAGGCAAAATACTTCTTCAGTATTTTGAAAATCTGTTCTTTTTAGATAATGAGATCAGGCATATGTTCACTATCAAGCCTAAATTTTCCAAGTATACAGAGGCAGATGAAAGTTACAGAAAATTGAAGACTATGAAGATCCCCTCTGCAGAAAAGTGGCAAGAATTCACAGATCTGCTGTGAATTTAATGGATAAAAAACAGGAAATTCACTTGGAAATTCATTTTTTACTATTACCTCAAATGGTAAAAATATAGGGTTAAAGTGCACAACAACAATCAGTTCAAATTAGAATAATCAGTTCTATTTTTGCTTGTAAAAAGGTAATAGCTTGCAAACTGTTTTGTAGTTGTCTCTCTTTTTAAGTTTTCTTTCCTATTTTTTATTAAAACATTATCTCAATTCCTGAGATATTTTGTAAATAGTTTTTTGTATAAATACTTCACAATTCGAAGTATTCAGTGTGAATAAAATTTCTCAAGACAACTATAGTCTTATTTTCTGGTTATATTGAAGTTGGTGAGTCAATTAGTGAAAGCAGTAGACTGGAAAGAGATCAGAGACATCATAGCTAAGGATTCTCGTGGTGACAAGATAAGTCTCATTTCTTTCCTTGTTTTTAGTGTATTTCTTTAAAGTTTACATTCATTCATATTATGTTTTTCTAGTCTATAATGATCAACTAAGGAAAAATTAAACAGGATTAGTGATAATAAGCTCCCTGTTTCGAAACTTGTTGGCATTTTAATGTTTTCTACTTTGTTCGTGCTCTCTACTTGGCCATTGGCCTGTGGGTGATATGGAGTTGTAATCTTGTGTTGAATGCGGTAGTTTTGCAATGTTTTAGCTAATTTATTACCTACAAATTGTGGTCCTCCATTTGTGATTATGTCCCTTGGGAGACCATAGCGCACAAAGATTTGGAAAAGAAACTGTACTGCAGAGTCCTCTGTAGCTTTTGAAAGTGCCTCTGCTTCGACCCACTTAGTGACATATTCAGTTGCAACTAGGATGTATGTTTTTTGGTTTGAGGGAGGACTAATAGGGCCAATAAAATCAAGTGCCCAGTGTTCAAATGGTTCAATCACTAGTTGAGGGTTCAATGGCATTTCATCAGACTTCCCAGGGTGTCCTGCCCTTTGGCAGCTATCACAGGCCTGCACGAATTTTTTTGCATCCTTAAATATGGTAGGCCGGTAATAGCCTATTCGTAAAACCTTATGGGCAGTTCTACGGTTCCCAGTTAGATCCCCTTCTTCAATCTTCTTATCTGTAGCTTAAGGATTCTTAAGTGCCCTTTTGCTCAGATTCCATCCACTCCATCAAATCAAGCCTATACATAGCCTTAGAAGGTCACCTATCTTTCCCTTAGAACATTTGCATCTTTGAGCCTTATTTCTTAGTTCTTCTTGCCTAGAGATTTGACTCCATTGCCCAATATTCTGGTAGATCCTTCTGGTTTACCTTGAAATCTCTTTATTCCCACCAATATTTTAAAATCAAACCCAAATACACAATCATAGCTAGCCTAATATCTATTACTAAAACAAAGCTAAATCATACAGAGAGATCCCTCTCTGTAGTTCAAGAAGGCTAGATCTTGAATTCGCAAAGTGGTTCTTGGTTACCCCTGGTGTTCTTAACTACAAAAATCCCTATCCCACAACCTGAGATTTACTAGGGTGATAACAGGCCTTGGGGGTATTATGATCCTCAGAGGAAACTCCCACAACTAGAAGAGTTGACAGAGAAAATTGGATCAAGTACAAAGGTGTGGCAGGTGGGTTTTACCCTGCACCAATTGTTATGGTGCATATATGATGTGTATTATAGTTTATCTTATAATTTTGTTGAAGTAGCATACAACAATTTACATAGTGATATGAGAACCACTCTCTAGAGTATACATCGATTTTGTACACATGGATTTTCAGTTGCTTTTTAAGATATATCATTGGTGATGCTCACATGATTATGTAATGAACCATTAAGTTGAACTATGAAATTATTCCTCACAACACACACACACATATTGATGAATTAATAATTTTTCTCATATAATTTTTTTAATCTATTTTGAAAAAAATAAAATTATATATAATTATTTCTAAGAAGAACAAGAGAGAATTCCTTACCATATCTTCGTAAAACATATAATAGTAAGAAAATTAATCTATTGAAATTTCATTTCCAAACATATTCATGGAGTAAAATGAAGATTAAAAGGAGATATTCATGGATTTACCTATAACATCACCTCATAATTAAGAATGTAAACGTACAATATTGATGATACATAGGTTAGGAGAAAATTAATCTATTGAAATTTCATTTCCAAACATATTCATGGAGTAAAATTAGGATTAAAAAGAGATATTTATGAATTTACTTATAACATAACCTCATAAAAGTGTAAATGTACAATATTGATAAATTTTATTTATATATGATAAATAATAAACCTTTATCTCACATGTATCATATAATATTATAAACAAACAATTGCACCGGGGGTGCAATCCTCAAAACTTTTAAACTGTCTAATGTATATGTACCTATTTAAAGTATTCCGGGCCCACATTACAAATGCCCAAAGTGAAATATTTGCGCATATGTTATATATGAGCCAATGGTTTAAATAACTAACGGGCGGTGAAACAAAACTTATAAGAAAATATTAATAAAACTATATCATACGTCTAGACTTCAAAAAAAATAAACCCAATTTCAATCACAAATTTGCGTTCCAAAATAGCCTACTGATGTCACCCTAATTTGTGACACGAAAACTTCATAGAATACGCCATATAAAAATTCAGGTCCATTTTTTGGCTTTGTGTACGGAGGAAAACTGTGACGCAAAAATCAATTGAATTCCGCCCTATAATGTTTCGGGTCCGGAATTCCACAATACAAGCAGGCCAAAAAATAACGTGATTGAATCGCCTTCTTCCACGTGGATGGCTAATTTGGTCTGTGGTCTGTGGGACCACGTTCTTCTGAATTAATATCTCCCGCGTTTACTATTAAATTGCTCTGTTTCCAAAACAATACAATGATCTGTTTTTAAGTGTGCAGGGACTGTGATTTCAAAACCAAAATTGATTGTTCATCAGTTTTAGAAAGCAGTTGTTTGACAGAGCCATTCAAACAGATTTAGAAAGCGGCCAGAGGACAGGGTAGTTGAAATTAATATTTCAACATCCCTCATTCACTGAGAATACCCTCCTTGGTGCCTTCTTTGCTGGACTACGATGTGTTCATCAACAGTCATGAACCCGATGTCTGTTTCTCGCCAGGCATCTTCACAACAGTCTTGTTTCCAAAGGATTGCGAGTGTTTCTCGATAGCATAGAATTGCAGGCTGGACAATCCATACCTTCACAAATCAAAGATGCAATTAAAGGAGCCTCTCTCATTATTACTATTTTCTCTCCAAATTATGCGCAATCATAAAGGTGCCTCCATTAACTACTCCTCACGCTGCTCTGTAAACCGACCATTTTTGCAAAGGCACATAACTGTCATTTATTGCATATAAGTGTCGTTATACCGACGGTGGCTAGAGCGTCGCTATTGCGATGGCTACCTCCAAACGTCGCAATTGCGACACTTAGACATTGTATCGCAAACAAAGCATCGCTATTGCGACAACTGCCTCCAAACGTCACAATTGTGACACTTAGAAATTGTGTCACAATTGTGACGTTTGGAGGCAGTCGTCGCAATAGCGACGCTTTGGGGCATATTGTCGCAATTGCGACGTCTTCCTCCAAACGTCGCAATTGTGACACTTTGTCTAAGTGTCGGTATTGCGACACTTTTCTCTAGACGTCGATATAGCGACGGTTTCGGGCGAGATTGAAAAAAATTGGGGAAATTTCCGACATTTGGTCAAAAGTGTCAGAACCAAGTGTTGGAATTTCCGGAAAATGTACTAGTGTTTGTTTAACTATCTCTTGCAATATCTGGTGGATATTGATATCAATATCTATTTATCTATTGCAGGTCAATGAGATTGATTCCAGTGTAGCTCTGAACATGTCTGGGTAGACTTTGGAGATGACAACTTTACCATTAGCAGTTGGGAACATAAAGTAATAGTTAGCAAATATGGACAAATGAAGCTATCAACTAAAGTATTTTTTTTCTTCAATTAACCAACGAAGTGAACATGCTGCAGGGGAGAATGCTTCTATTGCTTTGGTAGCAATTATTGCTGACTGGTTACAAAACAACTCCAATTCTATGCCAATAAAAACACAGTTTAACACATTGATATGTGAAGGATATATGGAGTGGAGGAAGCTGTGGGAACTAGAGGAATATAGAGAGAGGTTCTCTGATGGACACTTTGATTTGGAAACAGTATTGCAGTCAAACACGTTTTATAACTAGCATTGAACCTCCACATATTTTTAAATTGTGGCAATTGTCTTAAGATTAGATTGGGATGCAGGGGCTCTGAATTGGTTTTGCTTGGAAATATTATTTATTTTAACATTATTGATTATGCACACAAGTGTCAAGGCTCTTGTGTGATTTTCCAGTGATATTTCAGTATTGTTTGTAAAGACTCTGTTTTTCCTGTGAAAGTTGGCATCCCCTAAAAGTTATACAAGAAGGTGGGTTGGAATTGTCGGTGGGCTCTGAGACTCAACAGTATCATAATAATACGAAATAGAATTAGATGTTAGTAGAATAGTATTCTATAATGTGATATTTACATATTAATACTACTGTGTTGTTAAATAATAGACTTTATTAGACAATAATGTGGAAGTTAAATAAAATCTTTTTCAATGACAAACTATTGAAATAATTATTTAGTCTCATATTCTACTTCATTTTTTGTGATCCTTCGAGTGGCAAGGCACCTTCTATTAAGAAAAATTGCCTCTGTGACATATCATGCTTGTAAGTTAATCATAAATTTGTAGATTGTTTTACTTACTTTTGATGATGGGTAGTTCCAATAAATGGAAATGTTTAGTTGGGTTCAGTGTTTATCATCTTTATATAGGATTGACTTCTGATAATAGTGTTTTATGCCCTATATAGAAATTTTTCACTAGCATGGAAATGCTTAATGGAGAAGTCTTGGTGTCGTTCTTGTGAATGTGCATTGTAACTCTTTGTAAAAATATAGAATGTTTTAATTGTAATTTTCACTTTATTGATCTATTTGCAGGGGCAGAGTGGTACCTGCAACTCTTGAGGTGCATGAGGATGAATGTGGAAGTGATGATCATGCTGGTCATCAAAGACCAACACTGAAGAAGCGAAATAAGTGTCTCCTCTAAATTTTGCTGCCGTTTTGGGTGATTTTTGTTGGAAACCATCTCTGTATCTATCTATGCACTGTAATTCATACGGTAAGCTAATATTTAATTTAAGCAATGTGGTATATAAACTATATATACTCCTACACTCTAAAGATCATGGATAAATATTCAAAATTTCAAACTCATGAATTTATTTTGGGAAAAAGGTTTTATAGATGCTTTTATTTGAGGCATACCTGTGTGTTAATTCAATTTTTGGATTTCATTGCAAAATTATTGTTTGTAAAATCTATGTATTTCTAACTATCTATTCAGGTAAAATTTAGTTATAACGTCTTATAGATTTTAAGTTGCACTAATCTATCATAAAACACTGGTAAATGACAATAGCTTATGTCAAACTCATGCCATTTATTGTGTACAACAGGATTGCCACATTCCTGCTTTACCCAAATCCCGTTTGTTTTATATGCATTCTATATCATCGATCAAGGCATGAATGCTTATAATATATTGAGCCCTAGTTCTGAACTATCCTCTCTTCAATTTATTTGTAAGGATTGAATACAATCTAATTGCATAAATTACAACTGGGGCAAAGCAATAACTCAGTATTAAAATACACCATAAGCATTGATTGCTTCAAAGTATTATAAATGCATTTTAATATTACTTGATTTTCCATGCTTATATGGAACATTTTCAAGAGAAGGAACTATAACAACAATGGATTTGCATGAAAGCTTTATAATTTTTTCAAACGTGAAAGTTGTGATGCATTACTAAGTTTCTTCATTATTTTATAGATCATTACACGTCAAACCGACTTTACTCCTTGATTGGCATTGCATTCAACATTGTGCACAAGTATGATTTACATGTATCAATCAAAAGTATGATTTTATCTATATTTGATAATGCAAGTTGAATACATCATACAATACATAGGAGTGCTATGGCTATGAAGTTCAATATGAAATAATCTATTGATTGCTACTATTACTATTATATATGGGGTTCTCTTCTAATGGCCATTTATTAGCTATGTGAAGAAGGCTTTGTGGAATTTATATTTACTATAAGATTATGCATAGCTGAGTTGCGGACAACTAAGTAGAATTTGGTAGGAAGTTTGGAGTATGTGTAATCCATAATGATATTGTCTTCTCTTCATTTATGAATTTTCAATGTGTGAGTTATTACCTAAGCCATTGCATTATCAATGTTTCAAGGCTCAAAACTCTACCTATATGTCAACTACTTATGATCATTCCTAGGAACATGAATCCTAATTTTTGTAGGTTTAAAATTTATCACAAGTTTGCTCTATTATGGTCAAATTAGTGGAGGTTATCTCAAAATTTATTGAAGGTACCATGGATCTAAATTTCTTATGAACTTTCAACACTATAACAAACTTTGGTGCAAATTTTTCATCAATTCTCACTTGGTTAGGGTTATAGATGTTGATGAAAATCTTGTGTGCATGCATGAGAGTTGGGTGCAAATGCACCATGTTGTGTAGCATTAGTGTGATAGATATGGGATAGTGCAAAGCATAGTTTTGAATATTATTCTGAGTTGACTCGTACCTAATCAACTCAGTTAAATTGATTGTTGGTTGAACGGTTAATTGTTGGTTCAATGGACATAAGAGCTTGTAGGCCCAAATACCAAAGGGAAAAATGAAGCCCATCATGGGGTTATCTTTGTAATTATCCACCACTGATACCTTCCATGCTTCCTCAAACTCCTCTCCAAACTCCATATCAGTACTAGTAGTAGCATGAGAAACAACACTACACTTAGCAGAACTAGAACGCGTTTTCCAAACTGCACGAGAACTACTTCCCTCACCAGTTGCCATGTGCCATGCTTGGTATCGGTGGTTCACTTCCTTCAACTCCTGGTTCAACTACCATATCTTCATTAGAACCAACACCCCGAACTCCACTAGACAACGATTCACCATTTTGTACTAGGGATTCGCCATTTGTACTAGTGATTCGCCATGATTTTATAAGATAATATAATCTCGTGAGAGATTCGCTAAAAAAATTATATATACATATTATATTATTAAATAAATCGCCTTCCATTTTTCCTATGTATCATGGGGATTCACCCATTTGTTATATATATAAATTTAGGGGGGTTCTTAAAATTTTCCCTGTTGCCCTACCACTACCGCTCCCACCACCTCTGCTCCACGTCATCCTTCCATGCTAATCCTACCCAAAAGGTGATTATTGAAGCCATATATTATATTCGCGTAACCACCAATTAAAAGGAATTTTTGCCAATTATTAAAGGGACAATGGGTTTTCCGTTTCGAACTCCACTGCAACAGCAATCAGCACAGAAGAGACAGAGGTAGAATGGACATCATGACAGCCAGCACAGCAATCATATCAGGTCATCAATCAACCATTTTCCACCTAGACAAAGCCAAGATGTCAGAGCCATCCTTGCATCTTAGGCATCACACTAGCCATATTCTAATCATTTCACAATCAATATCAGACCGCCAAAGTAAATACAACCACCGTTTTGTTAGTTTTATCTTATCACCGCCCGCATGTTTCCACTTGTCCAAATTTCTATTTGAATGTAATTAATGAAAATCATTGTAG
The DNA here is from genome assembly GCA_034641835.2 of Pinus albicaulis. Classification (NCBI taxonomy): domain Eukaryota; kingdom Viridiplantae; phylum Streptophyta; class Pinopsida; order Pinales; family Pinaceae; genus Pinus; species Pinus albicaulis. The sequence continues at coordinate 199,929,140 of CM076583.1, forward strand.
TAGATAGAGTAACAAACTTAATTTTTAGTTAAATATTGCATGCATTAGCAGTATGTGGGAGGCTTTGGAAGGGATAAAACCATTGTAGAAGGATCATCTGGTTGTAAACACTCTTTTTTGGATGAAAGAAAGGACATTGTTTTCCAGATTCTTGTGTTATGACCTGTGGTGAAGTGATTTTCCATGTAATTTTTCTTTCTCTTCTTTCACATATTGTTTTCTTTCTTTACTGTGGATGATAAATTTTTGTGTAGGATTTTCCATTGGGCACCCTACTCAGTCTTGAAATAGTAATTTATGTTTTCCTCTAAGATTTGGTTATAGAATTCTGATAGGGTCTGCTCTACATTCACATTGAACCTTAATATTTTCTCCTTTCCCATTTCAGAAAATATAAGAATCCATTGGCATGACTAACTTGTCTCGTTACACATGATTTTGGTTATTCATCCACTTAAATATGTTTACACATGTTTCACTCCATAGCCCAATGGCCCTCTTTTGATGTCCCAACCACAAAATTTCAAACAAACCCTATGCAGTAATAGCTAGCCTAAAATTCCCAATAAACAAAGCTATATCTAACAGAGAGATCCCTCTCTTGCTCTAGGAGGGCTAGATCCTAGGCCCGAAGCAATTTTGATGTTGGCCCTCCAGAATTCTGTCTTTAGCCTTCGGAATTACAAGGAGACAACACCAGAGATTATAAGCTCAAGTCACTTTGAAATGATGTTAGAAACCTTATCAATTGAATTCATGTGTAATGGGAATCCTTCAGTATTTAATTTTGAAACTAAAAATCAATTGAAAACCTCAATATTACAAACTCATGAACAAACATTAAATTAAAAATTATGGATCCACGTGATTCTGACAAGTGTCATTATATCGAGATGTTACATCGGTGATTTGATAGACGACATGATTTAGTGTTTTTTACAGCTCTACGAAATGCAAAACTGCAAATGCGTGATAGCTATAAACATAATGCAATATCCGTATATGTTATTTGATGAGATGCGATAACGGTGTCTATTAGAAAACATATTTCAATATTTCGGCACTGCAGAAATTCACTTACTTTGCAATTTGATGATTTGTAATTTCAACTATTCGTGGGTTTGCAATTCGATATTTTGCTTATTAGATTGATCGCAATTTTTTTCTCGTTATATGCATTTCTTTTAAATTTTTAGGTTTTTAAGAACTTTTTAGTGACTTTATTATTTATAAATAGAAAATTAAAATCTTAACCTAAGAAATTACTAATTTTGGTTTTATTTCTAAGAATTGAATATTAATTCTAAAACTTTTAAGGGTCCCCATTATTCTTTCTAAGTTATTATCTAAGATAATGGGGAGTTGTTGTAATACTACAACAGGTGGTAGGCCTCAGATCTATCATGATTAGGAGGTGCAAAAAAATGGGGTTGATGGTAATAACATTTCTCATATTTATGCAGTTGTGGAAAACAAGAAAAAATATCATCAAGCATCCATTATTGAGATGGAAGGTAAGTTCTTTGTTCAAGTTGTTTCTATTTTTATTAATCTTGGATCTAACTATAGTTATGTTAATCCCTACCTGGTTGATAAGTGTCGCTTGAGACAAAAAGTGTATGGAGAGGCTTGGCTGGTGCAGTTGGCTATAGGTATGAAGAAGAGAGTTCATCACTCGGCAAGATCTTATGCATTTGAACTGAATGATATGCCTACAACATCGCATTTGAATGTGTTGTGAAACCAGCTCAAAAAATAGAAGAAAAGAGATATCAATGCCTTCGAAATAAGCCACTTTGAGGGGGCAACCTCCAATACATTACATGAACGAACAATTCTTGGATGATACAAATGACAAAACCTCCTTTCTATATATAGGAGTCCATGGGGCCACAATGTAATCCTAGCCGACCTAACAATAATAATGTAAGGGCACAATAATAAAAATATGGGGGTTACATGGGTACAATAATAACAATAAGGGGGGCTACACTAACATAATAAGGGACTACACTATTAATACAGGGACTTAACATGCCCCTCTCCTTCAAAAAAGTGTTGTCCTCAACGCTTGATTATTTCTTTATGCTTCTGTATAAAATTCTCATCCTCCCATGTGGAATCTTCTACAGGAAAGTTCTTCCACTTGTTGAGATACTCTGAAATTGGTCGTCTTTGTTGAGTTCTTGTTTTTGTGACTGGTTCAGAACTTCTTTCGATGTGATGTTGATCTTCTTATTGTTTCATTAGATTCTACACCAAAGTTAGGTTATCCTTTGAGAGTTGGATAACTTGTCGTTGATGCTCGATGTGATCTTCCACTAATTTATCGTCCATATTATCTATTATTTGATCCTTCAAACCATCAAACTTATCCTCCATTTCTACTTTTAAACCATCTATGTCATCTTCAGTTGCTCTTCGTAAGATTGAAATTTGTTGCACTTGGTAACGTAATTTTGATATCTCATACTGCAATTCTTCCTCTTCATGCGTCATAGTATAGATTTTTGAGGGCTTAATGGGTATCGAATTATTTTTTGGAGGCATTATAGAACCCAATACTAATAAAAATTCTAAAATATGCCCTTGGAATCACTTGAAACTGCCTTTTCAAACAAACGTTATGCAATTTTAAAAACCAAATACACATGTTTTTCTTGATTTTGAGGAGCTCGACATTGAAACTGAATTATCTTAGTGATTTCGGATCTTCAATATCTAAAATTTGGTCCTGAATTAGCCATCTGAATCTTCTTTCGAATTCCATAGGTCTGACCTGATTTGGATTCTTGAAGACAAAGATATGCCCAATCTCCGGTGATGACCTAATTGTGGACTGGTTCAGTAGAGAAAAGTTGTATGACTTTCCGCGTGTCACTGTTTCCTCTTTCAGCTCTGAAATTGGTATAGAAGAAACTGCAGTCCATTTAATTGTGGTCACTTATTACAGAATCTCAATCTGATTCTTAGAGAGAGAGTTATGATGTTTCTCCCACGGTCACCTCTTTGACATGAAATTTGGGAGCCTAAAAAAATCTTAACTTCCACATATCAAAAAATATTAACTTCCGAAAATATTGCGAACCAAGATCCAAAATTTTTATATGAGGTTTTCAGGATTTCTGCTTCGCTCTATGAAAATTTCAGCTTTTGAAACCTCGTAGAAAAATATTTATAGTGAAAATTCTGCGATGACCTGTTTATGTTAAATTCAGGAGCCTGCACAAAGACCTAACTTCCACAGATCATATCTCTGAAAATATTGTGAACCAAGCTCTATAATTTTGCTATGATGTTCCTTGGGATTTCAGCTTCGCACTCTAAAAATTTCAACTTCTGCACCTTCTTAGAAAACAAGTTATAGTGAAAATTCCATGATGACCTGTTTGGAGTAGTGAAACCCTTGAATCCAAAGCTCTGATACCAAATGTTGTGAAAACAGCTCCAAAAATATAAGAAAAGAGATATCAATGCCTTAGAAATAAGCCACTTCGAGGGGGAAACCTCCAATACATTGTTGGGAAAAATACTGAGAGGGGGGGGGTGAATCAGTATTTAGGGCATACTCAAAACTTTTCACTTTTTCATGCTCTAAAACCCATACGCTACTTTACTGAACCAGACTAGCATATATACGCGGATACCCTTCACAAAACTCGTGTATATGCAGAGATCTTATCAAGCCATTAATTCTTTACTTAGATCTATGCAACATTCATTCTTCTAATGATTAGATAACAGTAAGCATGTGCAGTAATAACGGAATAAACCATCACACATAAGCATCACATAAGAACACCAGGATTTTAGGTGGAAACCCAAGTCGGGAGAAAACCACCGATGCCGTTGTCTCAGCCTTCAATATTTTATTATAAAGAAAACATCTTACAACTATGTACTGGCGCAGACTCATACCAGTACGCAGGCACCCACCTACGCTCGTTTACCAGCCTCTTCTGGAAGGGAGCTACGACCCCCTGCTCTCGTTTACCAGCCTCTCCTAGAAGGGAGCTATGACCCCCTGCTCTCATTTACCAGCCTCACCTGGAAGGGAGCTATAACCCCCTGACTGAAGGCTACAAGTCTCAGCACCACCATGGACCACGTTTCATCAATTTTCACACTGGATCCGAAATCTTTCTTTAGAGCACAACTTGCGGGCCACTTTTCATCATATTTTCAGACTGGACCCACTCCACACATTAAAGCTCAATCATACATCAAACTGATACTTATAACTTCATCAACAGATAGGAGTAAACCAACAGAACAGATCAGACATATCATATCACAAACTTCAGCAAACCCTAGTTTTCATACGCGCTTTCCTTTCACTGATACCGCGTGTATACGCACTTCCATTCACATAAACCCGCGTATACATCTGCACATATTCCAGAATTGATTTCACAACCCATACACGCTTTCTCTTTATCAAACCCGCGTATATACGCGGTTCCACTTTTCCAAACTTGCGTATAGATCTTCAGACATTATAGGGCAGCATACTTCTTCAGATCAGATATTCAGTTCAGATTTAACCCTTCACTTCAGATAGATGTTCGCCTCATCTCAGATGTAAACATTCCACAAACAGATCTAGAAGATACAAATACATTTCAGATCTAGATTCCCTTCTTCATTATTTTCTTCATAGGTGCATCGCAGATTCAGATCTATCATTAAATTGTTACCCTTTCATACAGACATACTTCAGAGTGAAGTATCCATTCAAACCCAGACTCATGCACCCCGTTGCATAATGATTTTCTTCTCCTTATATAGGTTTACCCTTTATCAATACCATGAGCCAAAACCACATAACTTCCAATGGTTTTCCTGGGCAGGATCACATAGACAATCCAGCACTCAATACAAAGGGTCAATACCATGGTAGAGCCCCTGGCTTTCTTAATTTTAGAGCGCAATTGACCATACGTGACTTGGCACGTATTTTTCCGCGTGCATACGCTACTTCTCCTAGACAAACCCGCGTATGCCTTGAGACACACACTTTTCATCATTGTTCTAGCACATACTGAAATTCCTTTTATCATTACAGCTGAGTTTCTCTGTAGACACATCATATCACATCAGATTTACATCATTACCAAGTCCATCAAGTCAAGAATAACTTCATCAAGTAAGTTTCCATCATCTTCATCAAGTGTTTCCATCATCTTCATCAAGTGGGTTGCCATCAAGGACAACACATTGCATCATATTGCCAACATACATTACATGAATGAAAAATTCTTGGATGATACAAATGAAAAAACCTCCTTTCTATATATAGGAGTCCATGGGGCCACAATGTAATCCTAGCCGACCTAACAATAATAATGTAAGGGCACAATAATAAAAATATGGGGGTTACAGGGGTACAACAATAAAAATAACGGGGGCTACACTAACATAATAAGGGACTACACTGTTAATATAGGGACTTAACAGAATGTACTCCCATTGGGATCATATAGTAAAATTTTGGTTATGGAATCATTTTATCTTCACAAGACCAAAGTAGATTTCTATGAAAAGGGTATTGAGTGCAGGAAAAGAAGAATCCTACATCAGTTAGGATGGTCACAACTATGCAGGTTAAACACAGTTGTAGGAAGGGGTGTGCATTAGGGGAATTTTGAGGTCTAAAATGGGCCTCCTAAGGAAATTTTAAAATAATAGTGGAAATAATAAAATAAGTTTTGATGACATCCTCAAATTTTAGAGGGAAAAAATAAAAAACTACTTTTTCAACTTATATTTTCAATTTATATCCCAAAGTGTTTAATAAAATTTCAAGTGGGAGTACTCATTGGATGAAAAATTTAATTCCCCATCCAAGGAGTACCCATGGTGCATACTTTTGATGGAACCTACTACACGAAAAATGAGAAATACATGAAAAACATGATTGCAATCACGTTTTTTCATGTATTTCTCATTTTTCATGTACCAGGGTACATCGAAACCATGAAACATGGGTACTCTTTGGATGAGGAATTGAATTTTTCATCCAACAAGTACTCCTGCTTGAAATTTGAGTAAAAAATTTGAGAGATAAGTTGAAAATACAAGTTGAAAAAATAGTTTTATTATTTTATTATTTTTTAATATTTTTACCCTTTTACTTAAAAAATGATGAATCATCCCGCATGGTTGACATCATCATCTTGAATCCTATTGGCTCTTATAAACTTTATTTTGGTTGTACATTTTTCTTAGGAGGCCCATTTTAGACCTCAAAATTCCCCTAATGTAATGTTTGAATTTCATATTTATAGTCATAAGGGTAAGAATACTGAGGATGCAAAAATATCTGAGAGGTATCCAGTCTTGTAGTAGTTTCATGATGTATTCTCTGCAGATATTCCAGATTTACCCCCTCACAAAGAAGTGTACTTTTCTATTGAGTTGGTAACAGGGGCAACACCAATATCAAAGGCACCATACATTATGAGCACTCTAGAGTTAATATAGATGAAGTTTCAGTTGAAGGAAATTCTTGAAAAGGGATACATTACTCTAAGTGTATTGCCTTGGGGTGCACTAGTATTGTTCATGAAGAAGAAGGATGCAAACTCTCAGGTTGTGCATTGATTACAAGTAGTTGAACAAGGTAATGATCAAGAACAGGTACCCATTGGCAAGGATTGACAACTTATTTGATCAGTTGAAGGGAGCCAAAGTGTTCTCAAAGATTGAATTGAGATCAAGATACCATCAGGTACACATCAAAGAATAGGACATCCACAAGACTGCTTTCAGGACTAGGTATGGGCATTATGAATTCGTTGTAGTTCCTTTTGGTTTTACTAATACCCTAGCTACTTTTATGTTCGTGATGAATAACGTGTTGTGTCCTTATTAGGAAAAGTTTGTTATTGTATTCATTGTTGACATCTTGATATATTATAAGAAGGAGGAGGATCATGTTGAGTATTTAGCAATAGTGTTGAGATTTCTAAGACAACATCAGTTGTATTCCAAGTTTAACAAGTGAAGCTTCTTTCAGATAGAGGTACTTTACTTGGGACGTGTTGTTTCCAAGGAAGGCATAGTATTAGATCTAGAAAAGATGAAAGTTATCATGGAGTGGGTCACTCCTAGAAATGTGGATGAAGTCATATCATTCATGGAGTTAACAAGTTTCTACAGGAGGTTAATCGGGAACTTCTTGCACATTGCCTATCATATTGCATAATTGCAGAGAAAAGTTTGCAAGTTTGAATGGAAGGAGGAATGTGAAACTAGTTTTTAACAGTTGAAGCAATTGTTGAAAAAACCTCCAATGTTAAATATTTCAGATCTAGATAAAGGGTTTATGGTGTGCACAGATGCTTGCAATAGAGGGATTGGTGGAGTCCTTATGCAGGACATATAGGTGGTTTGATATGAGTCTATGAAATTGAATGAGCACAAACACAGCTACATGACTCATGATATTGAGTTGGAAACTATTATTCATGCCCTGAATATGTGGAGGCATTATCTTCTAGGCAGGTGGTTTGTATTGATGAGAGATCACAATGGGATGAGATATTTGTTCAACCAACCGAATCTAAATGGCAGATGAGCTATATGGTTAGCTACTCTCAACGAGTTTTTATTTGAGATTAGATACCTCAAGGGAAAGGAAAAAATGGTTGTAGACACTCTTGCCAGGAAAGTGCAGTTGAAACATGTTGCAGTAGTGAGCTCATATGGGGCATATTTACAAGATCATACCTTACAGGCAGGATAGGAATATGATAGGTACAAGGATTTTATGCAATGGTTATAACATGGTACAGGTGATCAAGATGTGGACTATCATCTTACGACATATGCCTTCGTGAGATTCAGGGACAGGACCTATGTGTTATATGATAGCGAGCTCAAGAAGCTTACCTTGAGTAAGTTTCATGTAAAGTCATATTCAGGTCACCCTGGATATCAGAATATGTTGACAACAATAAAGAAGTTCTACTATTGGTGGAATCTAAAGAGGGAAGTGGCAGAGTTTGTGGCTAGGTGTTTGGATTGTTAGTAGTTCAAAGCTAAGTGTAAGCATCCAGGTGGGATGATTTAGTGTATTCCAATTCCAGAATGGAAATGAGAGGTCATTTCCATGGACGTCATTACACGTATTGTGAGGACATCAAGGAAACATGATTCTATCATGGTTGTGGTAGAAAGGTTGAGAAAAGTAGCTCACTTAATTATAGTAAAGACTACTTATTCATCTAGCGGGGTAGAACATGTATTAATTAGGGATATCATGATATTTCATGGTGTTCTGAAGAAAATTGTTTCAGATAGGGATGCCGATTTCACTTCCAATTTTTGGAATGAGTTATTTGCAGGTTTGGGGCAGAGCTGACTTTTAGCCCAACTTATCATCTGTGGGAAGATGGACCGATAGAGAGGGTTAAAATGATACTGGAGGATATGCTGACGATTTATGTCATGCATTAGCAAAGGATATGGGAGGGCTACCTTCCATTGGTCAAGTTTTCTTATAATAATGGTTATCAAGAATCACTAAGGATGAGTTTCTTTGAGGCACTCTATGGGTGGAGTTGTAACACTCACATCAGATGCAGTGATCTAATGAACAGGGTACGTATTGGACTAGACATGTTGGCATGCATGGAGCACGAAATCCATGTTTTCAAGAATCATCTAAAAGTAGCATAAGAATGGTAGAATATTTATGTATACCAGCATGAGCCCTTTAAGGAGTTTCATGTTCAGGATCATGTGTATTTAGCATCAAGCCCAAGAAGAGATCCTCCTGGATTGGATCATGTTCCAAGTTGGAACCATGCTATTGCGAACCTCTTGAGATCCTTGAGAGGATTGGACCAATGGCCTAAAAACTTGCACTCCCTATGATGGTGAAAGTCCATGATGTTTTCCATGTTTTATTGCTTAAAATATATGTAAAGGGTGTTTATCATGATATTTATTGTTTTTTAATACAGGTGGAGCCATAAGGAGAATTCCAGTTGGAACCTCGATGCATATTACAACGGAAAAACCTCGTGCTCCAGAACCAAGCAATCGAGCAACTTAAAGTGTGGTGCAAGCATTTTGGACCCATCGATGAAGCTACATGGGAGATAGTTGATCATATGTGAGCTATGTATCTTTCATTGTATACTAGTAGAGGTAAATGATTTTTATGGTTTATATTTTAGATATTGTAATGACCTATGTTATAAAGCTCTAATAGGAAGTATGGTTATCATGTTTTTCATGATGGTTTTTCTTTCGAGCAGGTTGTTATTGTAAACACTGCAACGAGCTAGGTTATAAAGCTCCAGAGGAAGTATTTTTTTGGTTTTCAGTTGTTTTGTTGGTTGTAGGTGTAACAGAAGACCAAGATGGTGTTCCCCTAAGGGGGAGGGATCTATAACAACCTCGGGTTTAAATTTCATGTAATAAAAGTTAATAAAGGAAAAATAAGATCACAGTCAAGGGAAACTTATTCCAGGTTGAACGTTGGGAAAAATATCGTAGTGGGCATCACTTGTTGTTTTTATGGCTAAGGGAAATGAAAAAGGATTTGAAAAGGAAAAATGAAATTTTTGGAATTTATTTACAAAAATAAAGGAAATTAGGAGAAAAGGAAGGTGAAAGGTCACATGTTGCATGTGAAGAGGAAATTTAAATAAAATGAAGGAAAATGAAAAAATTAGAGGCATCAATAATAAAAAGACCGAGAGCATTAGTTGGTATCCTTTTGTCAGTTTAGTTTTGGAATTGGTTTCAGATAGGAGAAGAGCACCAAGAGGAGAAGGAAATCAAGGAAGGACAAGGAAAGCAAAGGAAAGCAATGATCAAGCAAGGAAAAATTTGATCAAGTAGCTTCAATAAGAATACTTGCAGGCAACAGGTTGCATGTTTGATTTCCTAGTTGGTTTTGACATGCATAGTATTTTCATGTTGGTATTTGATTTTTTTGCTATCATTGGCATGGATTTTGATGGGTTTTGACAGTGGATTTTAGCCTTGTCTTTCCATGTCCGGATAGCCATGGTTTGATGGGATTATTTTTTGGTATGAGCTTTAGATTACTGGAAGATTTTGGATCTGGGTGAGGTGGTCTCAGGAAAATCCCAAGGGTTGGGGGTGATGGTTTTCTATGTGAAGCCCTGAACATGTAGGTGGAGACGGGAAAAATCCTTAAGGGATGGTGAAGTAATTCTAAGGCATCCAAGCTCAGTTTGGTTTTGTGATCTCGACATTCGTTTATGTGAGATCATAGAATGGTGAGGGTAGAGGTGGTTTGACCTCTAGATTCCCTTGTTTGTTTATGGATTGCTTTATCCCATGAGATCCCACATTCATCCTTGTATTATGGCATGGGGGTGATTCGCCGAAAGAATGAATTGGTCCAACCCAATCTATGGTCGGGAGGTACGTGGAAGTCCTGGTCCCGGTTGGCTTTTTCCTATGTTTAATAAGAGATAAATTTCTCTTGCTCTTGATGAGTAAATGTACTTGTTATTATGTGACTTTAATTGTTGTTCTATCATTATTATTTCTCTAGTTATATTTCAGTTATAAGCATGGTTATATGACAGATCTTCAGCATGGTTCTCTTCATGATTTTACTTGTAATTGAATGAATACTGAATGCAAGACCTAATTAGTGTTATGGCACTTATTGTGAGAAAACATTGATCCTTCTTGTTAGACCTCATATAAGTTTCCAAACCCTTGTGTTCATATTTGCATTCATGGCTTATAGGTTTCGTGTTTACCAAGTGTTTTATAGAATTTCAGTCCCGGTTGGTGATCAGGTGCTCAAAAATGAAAGTTTTTGGAATGGTGTGGAACCTAAACTACTACGTAGATCTCATCGGTCTAAACCAGTGCAACTTGTTTCGTAGAAAACCAACACCGTATATTCCTAGAAACATGTTATGTCCACTTTTTCAAACATGGATTTAAAAAAAAAATACAGGACAACCCAGCCAGTAACCTGTACAAATGATTGGGCAAGCCTATGTGCCAGGGTGACTGGGCATGTGCCGTGGCAGTTTGACCGGATAAATGGTTTCCCTCCAGTGAATGAAATTATGCCAAGTGGCATGTTTCCAATCACAGGCTGCCACATGGCCCAGCCAAGGGCCGCAACATGGCAGCCTGAGGGACACCATAATTTTTGTTATAGACCTCCAAATACTAGCTCCAAGCCTTTACCAATACCCCATAGCAATGAATCTTAATAAACTATGGGAGTGACATTTTTTTGTGTTAATGTTGTTTGTGTCATGGGGGAGGGGTGCAGGGTATAGCCGCAGCCCTGGTCACCGCCGAGGGCGAGACCATGGGCGGGAGGCTAGCCCCACGGCCCCCCACTAACCATTACACTAATTGTTAATGCAAACCACCATGTGTCCACCATGGAGACCGCAACTGTAACTGCCTTCGTTAAGCCACCGCCCAACTCACTGCAACATTATATGCCACTGTCACTACCCACATGTGACCTCTCAAGCACTAACTACCAGCAGTTAGCTAACCATCTAGCAAAATTTATTAAAAAAAACTATAAAATGCGCTGACAGTAATGTTGATTTTTTCGTCCCAGATGCAGGTGAGGAGGACAGATATTAAATCGATGGGACTTGGGTGCAGCACGGCGTGGAGACACCTGCCCACCCAAATTGCAGTTGGCATTTGGAATTTAACTCCAGCTTCAAACTGTTCTACTGCATTTACTCCCGACGCTGTTTGCAATCCCGACTCCACTCCTCTGTGCGATCTTGCGTGTGAAGCTATGCATCGACCTTTGGCTCTCATTAATGGGGGTTTAATGCTGGGGGTTCTTCGATGCAGGTTCATTTGGATCAAAAATATGGAGAGCTGCTCTGGTTCTGTTAGCGCTCCTCAGATGATGAAACAATGGTGCTCCCCGGACACAGGGCTCCCCAGTGTGTGCAGGGTTACTGGCAAATGTAGCCCGCTGAGCTGTTGTCTGGACCTTGGAGATAATCTCCACTTCTCTCATTCTGGGTTTTGTATGTTTGCTTCGATCTCTCTGAACTTTCGTATACATCAAGCCTCTGTCAGGCGTGCTCTTCCACTGCTTCTTGTGCCCTCTGCCAAGACAGTGCCTATGCCTCGCCTTCGTCAAAGGATGTGGTGCTGCAAGGGTAGCACCAGACGCCAACCCCGGCACACTCCCTCCACCTCCAACGCCACCTTAGATTCGTCTTCGCACTCAGGCCGCTATCCCAACACCAGAAATAGGGGGGGTCACATGCATAGCTCTGGCCACCGCCTGGGCTCCCCGGAGCCTCCTATTCTCTCGGAACTGCCTTGTCCTATGGTTCAAACGACACACTTCTCTTTCAACTGCTCACTCAATCACCCTTGGATCATTGCCTCTATCACAATGGTCTTCCGCGAAGAGCCCCAAGAGGATGCTCACAGCTCGAGCCCGGTGGATCGGTGCAAAGCTGATGCCTAGACCTCGGTCTAGGAGGCGGGGTTGGTGCACTCGTCGGGCAAGGCTATGCAAGGTCAAGCGAGGAAGAATCAGGTTGTGGACATGGCGCATGGAGATCCTGGGCAAGCAAGTGAGACACATGACGTGATTATGGAGCAAGGAGTTCCGCCACCTTCCAGGCAGGTGGTCACTTCCATCACGGACCTGTTCAAGAAAGATGGAGACCCGGATGCACTTTGGTGTAGAGTTGTGGAAGAACCGCCTGATGTGTAGTTGCTCCTTCTTGTTCTGGTTTTCAGGTTCAGCTTCGGCCCATACTCTCGGGCTTGTTTTTGAGTATTTTGTAGTATCAGTTTATAACTCAATTTTTGATAGCTGTAAACTTCAGAAACTTCATTCTATGGTACCCCTGCATGGGAAACATTTAGAATACTATTCAAGGTTAGTTTCCCTCCATGAGGGCATTCTTTTTCTCTGGTTTTTTTTCAAGATTTCCACAGTACTGGGAAAAGACTAGGCTTCGGCTCGCTGTATATTATTTCTTTTGTTAATAGATTACTTTAACTTAGAAAAAAAAAATGTTGATTTTTTCGGACTTTAGGTGTTATTGGGCAAATTAATGCTCCAACAATTTCGCCCAGTTTTAGCGAAATTGGTGCTACGTTAGCGCTTTTGGGGTGAAAGTGAGGGTCTCGTGCCAGATTTTGAGGGTTTTGCAGAACGAATAGTGGAGGAACTAGGTGAGATCATAACTTGAGGAGTTTTTGACAAAATTTGAGGCAGAAAGATGCTACACATGCATTTTTGGGCATTCTAGAGCCATTGGAACAAGTTTCAAAGTTTTTTGAGCATTGTAAACTCATGTAATCACACTTTTGAGCATAATAGAAGAGGGTCATGCCATTGGAAGCTGGACCAAGGAGACTTATCCCAAGAGGGGTGAACTCCTTCATCATGTGTTCTTCTGTCACTGTTTATGGTGATGTTCTTGTTTAGTGTTTTTATTTATGTTAATTTTCTCAAGAAAATCACATAAGAAATCATGATTAACTTGCAATTTTCCTCATAATCCTCAAGCACTTTATTTATATTCTGAATTGGATCATAGCACAACAAACACTAGTATTCCCATTCAGATCAATTGGGAGAGTTAAGGTCAAGTCCTGGTTCAATATTTGGTTTATAAGCCTTGTTTCTATGGCATTCATCATTTCTGGAAGTTTCACTACGTTCTGGGTAAAGGCTTGAGTCCTAGACCTGAAAAAGTCACTTAGAATTCAGTGTCACTGGTATAGAACTGACTGGAAAATTCCACAGTCGTTGGCAAACATGCCAATGGTAGGGGCTAGGGGGCCATAGTCGCTTGCATGCCTTGGCAAGGGAGAAATTGAGGCTCTAGTTCAATGAAAAAGAGAGATTATCTAAATGGTTGGACACCTAGAGGGGTTGGGTTTCTCTTGGAGGTCTTGTAGCGCTTGAGGGAAGTCAATAAGGTATTCAATTGTTAACTTTATTTCCTTTAGGTCATATAAGAAGTTGAGTCTTATCACAGTAACTCTAAGCTCATGTTTATCCCCAGTAAACCGATGAAAGTGGGTAAATGTGGGAGGAAGCATTACATTTCTTCAACACACAAGACCATTTACCACTAAGAGCCCATTTTAAAATTATTGGTATTATCATAATTTGGAAAAATAAGCTAAGTGAAAATATTGACTTTATCTACTTGTTAACTCCTCATTGAAATATTACTAACATAAAAAAAGAATTTAAAACTTTGGAATATAAGAATCATGATAATAATAAATGAACTTTGTTTTGTAATAATAATGGGTACATTTTATTAAAATAAAATAAAATAAGTAAAGCAAGTAAGATGATTATATATTTTCTTAAAAGATTTTTATTTATTTATTTTAGTCATAAAAGAATAATAATATTATTAAATCCATATAAATTAAATAGCTATTAAATATCAATAAACACCAAAACACTTACACCATAATATATTTCACATTATATTCATATTATTATTAATAAAAATCCATAATATCAGTATTATAATTTTATTATAAATTATACTTATTACAAAAATATATAAATTTATTTTAAATTATTACATATCTCATATATCTTATTTATGAGATGAGTGATCTTGATGACTTTATGATAATGTTCGCACTTCAATGCATTTATGTATTATAATTTGGAGTTGTATTTCATAGATTTTTTGGAGTTTTGGATGGATTTTGTAGCTTGAATCTCGTGGAAAAAAATTGAGGTGAAATTTTGATTTGTGTTATTTAAACTGGTTTTTTGATTGCATATATGGATTTAGCGCCTTAAAAGACCCGGAAGACACTACAATTGTGCAAAATTTACCCATCAAATTCGTGATTTCAATAAATTCTTACCAAATTTTTGACAAATTAATGGAGAAAACTTTTAAAAAATCTAATAACTAATTATAGTTTATGGGATACGATCATTCTCTCGCTGGTGGAAACAGGAATCTCGCTGGTGGAAACAGTAATTCTATCGTTGAGTGGTTTGGATGCTTCGATTTTGGCATTCATTTCATTATTCGACTAAATAAAAATTTAAGGTGAGTGATGTTGCGAACCCTGTGATAACGCCTGAGTTAATATTATTACTTTAAGAGTATTCTCGGTCACCAAGTTCACAAAATTATTGAAAAAATTCAAAGCCCGTGATTTTATGGATTTTGTAACAGCGAGTCAATCCAATAATCGTACCTGAGGATCTCACACACAGAGCACAAAATCCAAATCAAATTTAAAATCACATCAAAATCAAATTTAAAATCAATGATGATGTGAGTTTGTGATAAAGCCCTAAATACTTTATCAGTATAAAAGTAATCAAGACTTTGTGTATTTTATTTATGGACATAATGAAATGAAAGTACAGATATTTAATAAAATAAAAAAGATAAGTACGTCAATTATTTTTTGACCGTGTGATAAAACTTAAAATTAGCATTTGCGTCTAAGGGTGCAAAGGTACACCGAAGGAGTAGACTTTGTATTAACTCTTGTGGGTATCAAAGAGTTTGGCCTAGTCGTGCGTGTTTTGATTGAGATTAACAATTGACATTTTCGAATAAATTAAATGTTAAGAATAATGAAATACTATTTATAGTTTAAATATATAGAGATTTTTTTTATTTTTAATAATTATATATTAGTTGATTCAAAACTCATAACATCAGTGACCTTATTTTATAAGTAATTTTATTTAAGTTTTAAAAAAAATAAAAAAAATGAATAAAATATATATATATATATATATATATATATATATATATATATTAAATAAATTAGAAATACGAATATAAAACATATAAAATATAAATATAAATAAATAAATAAAAATAAAATAAATAAATAGATAAAAATAAAAATAAAAATGAATAAAATGAAAAATATAAAAATAACCCATTCACATATCTTCTATCTATATGAGTATTTCATAAGATTTAAAGGTGCCACCTTGGCTTTACTCCAAGCTTTAACTCAATGGCTAATTCGGCCATATCAATTCATTTTACAAGGTTCATAGTTACGCCGGAGGCGTTTTCTTTGTGGGCTTGGGGTGAGCAAACACTGTTCACCCCAGCTTACGCACTAATCCCCACACAATCTAAACCAATATTCCGCAATTCATTGGTTCCACGCTGTTTTATAGACAACTCCTTGACATTTAAATAATAAAAAATTGAAATTTTAATATATAAAATAAATTTTAAATTTATTTAAATAAAAATTCTACGTTGACCTTTCTTTAATACAATGTGACAATTTAATCTTAAAATGGACATCTAAAAGTCATATGAAGAACCTGACATATTATTTATTAACGAAACTGTAAATTACCAACTTCATATGGTTTACCTTTCGGAATTGATTAAGTAAATTCCATAAACAATTTTCATACTACTTACGAAGTTGTAATTGGTTAAAGAAAATCCAATATACAAAGGGAATGGTTTACCTTCGGTAATTGATTAAAGTAAAGATTTGGGCTTAATGCAACTCGCAGGTTTGATTCCTAACAAAATATGTAGTCTCACGATGCTCCAGACTTTGGACTTCCGGGAGAATAATATTAGTGGCATCATTCCCGATTGCATCGGTGAGTTATCGTCCCTGCGAACGCTTTCACTTTATGGAAACCAGATTACAGGTTCGATTCCTGCCTCCCTTGGAAGCCTGAGGTTATTACTCACTCTAAATCTTCAGCAAAATCAGCTCACCGACACCATTCCACCGGCGCTCTCGCCTCTTGTAAACCTGGAAAAGCTGTCACTGGCTGGAAACCGGAATTTAGGGGGCGATATACCGGGATGGATTGGTAAGTTGACAAAGTTCTCATTCTTGTCTCTTTCATAGAATAAATTCACGGGGAAAATATCGCATTCCTATTCAAAATTTCTCAACCTTACCTTCTAGGACATGGCTGGTGTCAGTTTGGAGGGCGTAATACCCGATTGGATTGGAAATCTGGTAAACCTGCAACATTTGCATCTCTAGAACAATATTCTTGTTGCTGAAATACCTCCTTCTATCGCAAAACTCCCAAATTTGGTCGACCTTGATCTTTCTGGCAACAATTTACAAGGAATGATACCAGAATGAGGATTTCCTATGTTAAGATCTAATTCAGTTTGGCGTAGTCTGACATTGAATTCGTGAACTAAAGGGGCGAAATTACGCTAGTTGAGAAGTGAACGTGGTTTAGAGTTAATCTGGCAGTATATCGCGAGTCACAAAGGTGGGAAGCGGTTTTTATCGCACCGCCTTTACATGGTAAGCAGTATTTAAGAGTTCAGAGTGATGCCATAGGTTGGGTGACACGTGGAGGAAGTGGTTTCGCGATACCAATCTCATCGCGCATTATTGTTCGTGTATAATATCCATGCGAGATCCATTGATGGTCGTCGGATCGGTCAGTTGGGCGCGAAAGGATGGTGATTTTTGGATGAAAACGACATGTATAATGTGGCCCACGCATATATCTATATATATAGGGTGATCGGTGTTCCTGTTTTCTCCCTGCTCGGCTATAGTTTTGGGTAATATTTCATGATTCTTATAATAGAAAAGAGCCAAACTGTGCCGAGGATTTCATGATCGGAATCCCTACTTGTGTTGTCACACATGGAAAATCAGTTCCCCTTTCTTCACCCTGCTTGCCTCTGGTTAATTTTATTTTTCATGAATGCCGTTACAGAAAAGCATCGAACTATGCTAGCGCTCTAACACTCGAAGTGCGGATTGCGAAAATGCATTTCCCCAAGTTTATGAGGACAATTACGGTCCTATGGAAGATGCGGAAAAATACTATGACCACCCATGAGGAGATGGAAGTGGTGTTGATGCACTTTGACGCCAATGGGGATGGGAAGATATTTTATTCAGAGCTGGGCGTAGCTATCAATTCCCTTTTTAAGTATGCGTCGAGTGAAGAAGAGTTGGAGCTGATAATGAAAGAAATTGACTCAGGCTATGATGGGCTTATACTTTGGCAAAGATTAATTGTATATGATGGCGCCGAGGCTGACGATTTTCAATTGTAGGAGGACGCGGGTCGACTACATTGCAGTCACATATTCCACCAAAATTGCATTGAACCATGGATGACAGTAGCAAACACATGTCCCATCTGGTGTGAAGAATTTCATGGCATACAGCGAATCATGATGTAGCATGACACTGTTCATATTTTGTCAATAACGATGAATCTCTACAGTGTCGCTACGAAAAACCCCACAATAGATAACACCTTCAGTGTAAAAATATATCTAGTATAAAAGTAATTGAAGCTTGATCAAAAGGTTCACGTTGAATTTTTTATATGAGTACGGGAAATGAAAGTAATGGTATTCAATAAAGTTAAAAACATAGAAATGTTGGATATTAAAATAATGTCATATATATTTTTATTTTTAAACTATTGGTTTATTTTATTAATAAATTAATATTTAACAATAATATGTATATAATGATGAAATGAAAGTAGGTTAGAGGTATTGATAATTAGGTTGGGTTTGTATTAGGGTTTCAATTGGAGGTCTCCCATTCAATTTTTTTTAATTGTTATAGAAGATTATAAATTAATTTTCATAAAAATGAAAATTAAAATAAAAATCTAGTTGTCAAATTTGTATTGTTTTTCAATTGAAGAGTAAAGATATTTTTCATGTTATGTTTTATTTATTATTATTTTGTGGTGAAAATTTTGCGGTGAATTTTCTGGATTAATACTTGGGTCTGCGATGAAAATTTTGGGGTGGATTTTCTCCATTAATACTTGGATTTCTCGATTAGTACTTGGGTCTGCTGTGAATTTTCTGGATTAATACTTGGGTGTTGGGTGAAATTTTGTGGTGAAAATTTTGCGGTGAATTTTCTCCATTACTACTTGGGTCTGCTATGATATTTTCTTGATAAATTTTTGGACCTGGGCACATGAGGTGTGTTGTCCGGTTTGCTGATATTCAAGTGCACACTTTCCTTATCTTTTTCTAATACATATATATCTTCTCATATATTCTAAAGTATGAATAATTCATGAAGCTACCAAAGATTACCAAAGGTAGACCTAACACAATTACTTTACAGAGCCTTTATGAGTATATAGAATCTTTAGAGAAACATAGAGAAGAAAGAAGTCAAACTAAAAACCGAGTTAAAAGCCATGATGGAAAACAAATTCACATCTCTTGAAGACAAGATCCAAAAACAAATAGAAAATAAAATAGAACAATTGGAGAATAAAATGGAGGCAATGGAAACTAGGTTGCAGGTCATAGAAAAACAAAACCAAAATATGAACCAAACATCCCAGCAAGGAGTTGTTGATAATATAGAGAGTCTTAAAATGAAGGACATGATTAAAGAACTAGAAGTAAAAGTTAACAACAATCTCACCCTAAATAGTGGGACAGGTAAATTAGATATCAAACCAATTTAAGATGAAATGAAAAAAATTGATCGAATTAGACCGTGAACGTAATAAAAGGGCCTTGAACCTTACAATCTTCGGTTTGAAAGAGGAGGTAGACAAGGATACTTTAGCCATAGTCCAGACAGAATTACATAATAGATTACAAATTGAAACCACGTGCCTCACAGAAGCAACAAGGTTAGGGAAATTAACTAAGAATAAAGGAAGTCTGATCTGAATAAAGGTGAGCTCTACTGACCATAAGTATGACATACTTAGTAAAACCTCAAGTCTAAAAGGAATGAGAATATTTATAAACGAAGATCCCATTCTAGAAGATCAAGCAGAATTAAGAAAGGAGGTTCAAAAGGTAAAAAAAGCTAGGAAGGAAGGAAAATGGGCAATAATTAGAAATAGAAAAGCCTTTATTCGATATAGAAACCAAAAAGATAGTAATAAATAACAATTCAACATGCTCTGAAATCTTTCTTGGAACTGTTGGGGCTTTCCATGAAACAAAGGCCCCGAGCTAAGTTGGATCTCAAATGATGTTGATATTATATTGCTTGTTGAAACTTGGGAGCACGAAGGATCTAAGGTCCCTAACGTAGATGGCTTTGCACTATGGTCTACCTGGAACAAGTGATCTTCCAGTAGAGGCATTGGGGGCATAGCTTGCTACATTAAGAAGAACATCACCCCCCATGCTAGGATTTATAAAAACGACCCTTACAACCAATATAGTTGGATTGAGATTACTGACATTAATGATAAAAAGACCTACATAACAATCTGTTATTTTTCCTCATTAATTCTAACTTCTATAAGAAAAAGAATCTAGATAAAAATAGTCCTTACAATGGTTTAGAAAATGATATTTCTAACCTAAGGAATGAAGGTAATATCCTTTTAATGGGTGACTTTAATGCTCGAACTTCAATGCTTAAAGATAATTTGTTTGGGTCGAAGCTAGTCAAGCTCTGTAGTGCTCAGGATCTCATAATTTGCAAAGGTATAAAGAAGTGGTCCAATTCTAGCTATATGACCTGCATCCATGGGCTTGGAAAGAGTGTGGTAGACTATGTGATTTCTGATCCCCCTTTATACAATGAAATAATAAATTTTGACATCTTATATGACCACGAGCCTAACTCTAATCATAGGCCTTTACTCATAACTCTCAATTTTGTCATGCATAGAGATCCCATAGAAGATAATCCTTATAGTGAAAAGAACTTAATCTTTGATAGAAATAAAAATGATCTCTTTCTAAATGAATTAAAAACTAATTTGCTTCCTTTATCTAGTATAGACAACATAGATGACCTCTATCATAATTTTACTACAACCCTCTCATATTCTATTAACAATTTCTCAATTGAAGTCTCAAGTAATAAAAGAAATAGCAAAACCAACCCATGGTATGACAAAGATTGTAAAAGTGCGAGGAGAGAAATTAAGGAAGTTGTTGATGAATCTCTAAAAATTAAAAAGATAAAAATCTACAAAGCCCTAACTAAAAGGAAAAAAAGGCAATATATTCATAAAAGACAAGAGAATCTCTTACACCTCTCTAAGGTGGCTCCTAAGAAATTCTGGAGGCATATGTTAACTAGGAAAACTAAAGATAATAATAAAATTTCTTTACACGACTGGAATTCCTATCTTAAAAAGCTTTATGAATCTCCAAATGCCAGGGATTTTGAAATGATGCCCACAACGAAAGAATTTTTCTCATTAGAAGACATTGATTTTGGGGTTAAACGCTTGGAAAATGGGAAAGCTAAAGACATTGAAGGTTATCGGGTGGAAATATTAAAAATTGGAGGTCCTGTCCTCATCCCCCACATCCACAAGCTTTTCAACCAAGCGGTCAAGCAAGGGTTCCCTAAACCTTGGACTCAGAGCCTCATTATCCCTATTTTTAAAAGTGGGGATACAAATAACCCCTCTAATTATCGAGCAATTATGATCAGCCCTCTCTTAGCCAAGTTATATGGCATTATTTTGGAAAAGAAGTTGAGCATTTGGCTTGAAAGTGAAGGTAAGTGGGCTAAAGGCCAAGCGGGTTTTAGAAGACAACACTCAACAATGGACCACCTCGTTACACTTAGGATCACTGTGGAATAATGCCGCAGTGATAAATCAAATCTCTTATGTTGCTTTGTGGACTTTACAAAGGCTTTCGATACGGTTCCTAGAAATAACCTATGGAATAGATTAAAAGAGCTAAATGTTCCTTTCGAGCTAAGAGCGGCCACTATAAGGTTATACGAGAATGTAATTGCCAAGTTAAAGAGCAATGAGGGGTGGTTGAAAGATATTAAGTGTAATATCGGAGTTAAACAAGGTTGCCCCCTCTCCCCTACCCTATTTGGCATTTACATCGACAAGCTAGAAGGTTGTTTAGAGGAAGCAGGATGTGTTGGCACGATCTTAGCTAAGATAGTCATCATCCTTCTTCCCTATGCTGACGATATTGTTCTTATTGCAAGGTGCCCATCTGATCTTGATAAGCAACTTAGACTTCTTAAGGATTTCTGCTCTACCATGGGTATGTCTGTTAACACTAACAAAACAAAAGTTATGATTATCAAATACAAGAAGGACACTTACACTAATTTAATGTAGGACAATGGTAACTTAGAGGAAGTGTCTTCTTACAAGTACCTAGGAATTGATATTCATCACAAGTTCAACTGGAACTATAGCATTCAGAAAAGGATTAATGGGGGGTGGAAAGCTTATTTTGGTCTTGAAAATAATTCTAAAACAGAAAACCTCGTAATGTGGGATAGAAATAAGTTCCTCTTTGAAACTTTAGTCACTCCTGTTATCTTATATAGATGTGAGGTTTGGGGTTGCAGCATCTCTAGAGAATCCTGGAGAAAGATTGAGCAAATCCAGAAGCATTTTATAACGTATAACCTTAAAATTGAAAGCAATACACCCTATTCTATTCTCCTTATAGAAGTGGGTCTTTCCCCTATCGAGAGCCAAGCTATGACTAGGCTTCTGTTGTACAAGCACAAGCTCAATAGCATAGGAGACCACAGACTTCCTAACCTAGCTTTAACTTCCAACCAAAATCACCTAAGGCTTAAACGAGGTTGGTATAAAGACACCAGGGCCTGGTTAAACCATTGGGAGATCGACAAGAATGTTGCATTTCAAAACATCAATAACATTAAAAAAATTGTTACTTCTAAGTTCAAAGAAAAAATGTGGTGCGAGAAAGATCTATTAGCTAAAAGAAAATTAAGGTATTATAAGCAGGTCATCAACCCCACCTTAGAAGATCAAAAGTATCTCTTTTTCTTAACTAGCTCAAAGAAGAAAATTAATATAGCCAAGATTAGAACGAATTCTCATGAGCTCCATAGTGAAACAGGTCATTGGACAGTTCCTAAAACATCGTGGATGGAAAGGATCTGCCATCTCTGTGAGAATATAAACATCGAGGATGAAAATCACTTCCTCTTAGAGTGCCCTGCGTACAACCACATTAGAGCTCAATTTCATAATCTTTGTTGGCCTTTTAAGATGTCAAAATTATAGTGAGCTCCGGAGGCTTCTCTCCAAGCTTTTTGAGCATAGGAATAAAATCTTAAATAAAATTAAATAACTCTTTTCTTTAGGTCCGATAGACCAAAGATTGGTCTTAGTGGACGTTAACCATCATCATCATCATATAATAATTAAAAAAAAAAGTTAAATTTTTTTTCATATTAACTTATTTAGAAGAAAAATGTTTATAGAATTTTGGCTTCTGTTATTCATCGTAAAATGATGTAGGATTTTTTTTGTTAATAATCACATTCAAATGAACATTGTCGACGGGTTTTGAACCAACGAGTGTGATTCATTATTATTATTATGATAATAATAATAATAATAATAAATTAATTACCTAAATTAAATAAAAATATAAAGATTAACTAAATTAAAATATAAATATCTATAAATATATTTTATTAAATTATTAAAATTTTAAATTAATTAAATAGAACTAGCCATTATAATTATAATTACTAATTAAGTAAATAATTAAATTAATTAAAATAGAACTAGCAGTTATTAAATTTCATAGTCAAACTAGTCGTTATCCTAATGGCTAGTTTAGCCATTTCTGCATCTATTTAAACTCAAAGTCTCCATCTGATTTCTTACCTAATTCTAATGATGAACCACACTGGATAGCTTGAAAATGGACAATGTTCATTTGAATGTGATTATTACTGAAAAAATCCTACATAATTATTCTTTTATTAATAAAAATTATTTATTTTTTATAAAAAGTTATTTATGAATATTATTTTTTATAAATAATTGTTTTTCTTATTATTTTTTTATTAATAAAAATATTTTTTTTAATAATTTTTTTGTAAACAATTATTTATGAATATTATTTTTTATAAATAATTATTTTTTCTTATTATTATTATTTTCTATTTACAAATATTGTTAAAAATTATAAATAGTTATTATTATTTATTATTTAAAAATATGGTGAAAAAATACAAATAATTATATTATTATATTTATTTTTAATTATTTAATTAATAATTTTTTATTATTATATGATTATATTTATTTTTAATTATTCCGATGTCCAGGGCAGCCTTAGGATCTTGTCTGTAGAACTTACTATATTCCAATGCATTCGAGCCCGTCGTAGAAACTCCACCACGTTCCACCCCTGCTAGTAACCCTGCAATTTCATTTTGAAGTCCTTTATGACTTCTTGAATCTGATACGAAAGCGAAATATCAAAACTTGTTAAGTGAACTACCTAATAACATTTATTTCTAAATTTTAATTTTTTGAAAGTTTTTAAATTTCAGTTTAATTATAATTAAAATATAAATTAAAAAAATAATATAGATATATATATAATAGTTAAAAACATTAAAAAATTGAATACTACCATTTCAATGAAAATATGAAAATTTGTTGGCGCCAGAGATTCTCACATGCTCAGGAATTGCAAAAAAGTGGCCAACAAAGACCCGTTTGGCATCGATCCTTCCGGAAACACCCACAAAGTGAGTGAAGTATACTAATGGGTGACTGTCAGAGCCATATTTCCAGTCTGGCAGGATTTTCACTACTCTTGAATAACACATGCTACAACGACTAACTATTACTGTGCACTACGCAAGGTGCTAACCATGTTTATCCATGGTGCCACCACAAGACTAAAGAAACTATGCATAGCATATGACCCTAGATACAGACTCTGTTTATTGAAGGCAGAGTCGGCGCGAGACTCTGATAGCTCGGCTATTAACACACAACATTAATTAACACTTCGAACCCCTCTCGGTCATTTGGCCCATCTTGCTCATTGAAAACGATTCAACACATATAGAAAACGATTCAACACATATAATATTATGGGCCCATACCAGCCCAAGTCATCACCATACACAACAATTCCATAACATATTATTAACATAAACATAGAGTTTATTATCCAGAATTATCAACCATCAGCCTATCACAAGTGATACCATAAACTAGCACACAAAAATTCAGGCGAATACACAACAAGAGACTAAAGTAACTTCTCCAATCACTGGTTTCTATTCATATTAGCAGAAGAGAAATGGTATCCAAGTTAACAGGCTCATCAACCTTCTATAATAGCACTACATAACAACAAGAACGAAACGATAAACATAAATACTAAGCTCATACAACCAGAAATGAAAACCATTACTACAGATTGGCGTGGCAATGACAAGCTTAACCACATACCCACATGTTACATTTAAAAGACACAGATATCATATACAGACTCTATGGCTGAGCTTCTTTTGTGCTTGTCCATCCAACAACCGCTCAACATTCCACCATCATCAACTGTTGCTAATGATTTCGCCCAACCCCTGCTTTATATTCAATGGGCCATCCTATAGTTGCTTGGAACCCTCTGGAGTCATCTTAGATTACTGCTTCATAAATCTAGTGGTCCTGAGAAACCGTTAAGATATTTCCTTTACCCCCCTGAGTTGTACCATGTTTCTTAACGATTATCCAAAATATCTCTTCCACCATTCAGATCCACTCCACCTCGTCTCTTCATTCTTCAAAATATCTCCAAATAACTTCTTGCCACGATATCCCTAGTCAGCTCCATCCTCTGCAAAATCATAACTGTCAATATTTCTTTGCACGCATCTTCCTTCCTTAGGTGCAACGGTCACCCTTCTGGGTGACGTCCTTTTTCGTTTCGCCCTTCCTACAGTGCCATGCCTATGTTGAACTCCGCTTACTGTGCAAACCGTATTCTACGCTCTGTCTACTGTGTCAGCCCTATGCTGCACTAAGTCTTTTCCTTTTCACATTCCTCATCCCTATTGCCTGGTCCCCCAATGCCAAAAAAATAAAAAAAAATTGTTTCCCCCAATGCCAAAAAAATTAAAAAAATTTGTTGGGCTCTAGAAAATTCTATAATATTTTAATAAAAAAATATTTATAATATTTTAATAAAAAAATATTTATAATATTTTTTTATCGCTTTAATTTAAAAGACTCTCTCTTATAATAACATTCTATCGTAAATTTTTTAGCTAATTTTATTAATAAAAAAATGTTTTGGAAATAAAATTTTAAAAATAATAATAATTATTGTTTTATATTTATGTTTATTTTGAAATGAGGTTTTCAAAATTTTAATTTAACGAGTATAGTTAGAGAAATTAAATGATTGATAAATATTGATAGGCATCAATCTTTAGTAATTATCAATACACATACCTCCTAATTTAACAAAATCCTAAAATTAACTAGATTATAATTTTATTTCACATTTCATATATATATATATATATATATATATATATATATATATATAGATACTATGAAATTTTGGGTTTATGAATTTTTTATTAATTGCACTGATAAGTGTTTTCCAACTGAGTATGGAAGTTATAATTTGGTGTTGTGTTGTGTTAAACAATTAAAAAACAAACAAACAAACAAACAAAAAAATCAAATTAATAATTAATATTGAGGTAAAGTAGAGCCCATGGTTTTTCCAATGGTATTGTGATATACACACACACACAATCATATATCCATCTTAACTTTGGATCTACCAAGCACAAAGAGCCATGAAATATCTTTAGATACAAACATATTTTAGAGTGAAAGGGTATTTGATCCTCTTGGCACTTGGTAAATCCATAGTTAAGATGGATCTAGACTAGTTAAATTGAAAATAAAAAAGGATTTAATAATCTTTGAAATAAATATCAACCATCTTATTATTAAAAATATTCCTTAAATACTCTATGAAAGTTAAAAATCCACCATCTACTTATTAATTATTGATAATCAAAACTACACCTCCATTGAATATTCTTCCTTCTGGTCAAGATTACAAGGATGAGATTTATGTCACACTATATTCTAAACCATTATCCCATTTCAATTTTATGCTTTCTAATTTTTAAATGAAAAAATATCAGCTAGAGGTGCCAAATTAGGTTTATATTTGTTTAGATATAGTACAAATAAATCCTACGAGAGGGAAAGTTGATATAGCTTGTCAAAAAGAGAAAATGTTGTGGAGATTGAAAGAGCAACTTCTTGAATTCTTAGTTAAACTGAGAGGGGGGGGAATCAGTTTAACACATACATGAGCTTTTTTAAATTTTCCATCAGCTAATTTACAGCTTACTTTTATGATCAACCTTAGTACATGAAGAGTCTTAATATGATGTGGCAAGTATTAAATTAATGTGACTTCAAATTTATTATGACAGCAGCAAACATTAAGCAAATTTGGTAAATCATCTCAGTACACAGACAACACAGATAGCGACAGCAGATTTAAGTGGAAACCCATATAGGGAGAAAACCACATCTTATTATTGTTGTGATGCAAAGGCAAGCTCCAACTCCCTCTCACCACTGTTTTTTCGTAGGCACCGACCTACAGGAGGCACCAACCTCAATTCTGCAAGCTACAACTTGCAAGGAAGCTCCAACTCCCTTCAATTTTCTGCAAGCACCAACCTACAGGAGGCTCCAACCTCAGTGAGCTACAACTGACAGCTATCAAGCTTCAACTTGATAGGGAAGCTCCAACTTCCTCAATTTATCAACCGGAATGTTTGCTGATTTACCTCAAATATTAGCTCTGATCTGTAGCATCTCTTTCTACTCTTCTTTTCTTTATCTTCTCTGCCTCAATCTTCTATACTCTGCATTCTCTATATTCACTCTCTCTCTCTCTCTCTTTCTTTTCATATCAAGATGATATTATTTATATAGATTTCTTGATGACTATTTGTTTTCCTTTAGGAATTCGAAATGGATAGTCATACTTCTTGGTCTTCTGCCTTCTCATTTCTTTTTTAGCTCACTCAGAAAAATGTAACTGTAGGTGCTTATTTTAATATTACAGTGGGATTTTGTTTTCTTTCGGAGACTTGCCAATGCATCAAAAACAATAAAAAAATCAATTACAATATTTACAGTCACATATCATGAAAACTTCAGCTCACTCATTCAGTCTCTTGGTTCACTGCGCTTGTCTTTTCTGTGACTGTGTTTGGCTTTTCTGTGACTGTATTTGGCTTTTCTATGACTATGTTTGGCCCTTTCGGTTCTTATTGATTTCCTGCTTACTGTCGCAGTGTAACTTCCATGCTTATGTAACTGCCCTTTTCATACATCACAATTTAACTCTCGGCACGATAAGAATTGATTCTAACATATAGACTGTCATTTTATATAACATATGTAACTTCCGACGATGTATTGCTGAGAGATTATTTTAGTACATAAAATGCCCTTACGGGCCCACTCGTCGATCTTTCCGATGCAATGTATCACTCCTCGACTTCTTCTGATTGCGATTAATCGCAATCGCAATTTCCATTTGAATGTATCGATTATCTCAATGCTCCGATGCTTCGATTCCAATGATTTACTGTTATGACGAAACTTCAAACATATATCAGTCATGGTTTTATAAACCCATCGGGTCCGGTCTTTCATCGCAATTGCAAATCTTTGTTAACATGTTCTGCTTGCGAACTTTCTCCGATGCGATTGGGTGAGGGTCCCACCATATAGAACTTTGTTTGTTTTAAAACCAAGTGTTAAAACCTTTGGTTCTTTTGATCTTGTGCCAAAAGATATAATACATATGCTTTGGATTATACCCTTGGTCCCTTGTCCATAAAGTGCTCTGTATAAACATATATATATATATAAGATTTGAGCCTTTGAATATAAAGCACAACATCTATACCGTGTTGTGTATATATATATATAAGCTTTATGCTTCCGCTTTAATGTAACCTTTAGCCGGGGTAATGATTCTCGGAATTTTCTGTAGAGGGGTCCCACCTTATGTTACTTCGTATATAGTGCACTGCACATATACATATACTTTTCTCTTTCTTCGATGCGATTAATCACTGTTTACCAGAACTAAAATATATATGAAATGCAGTTTATATGCCCATCGGGTACAGATCTCAATCGCAATAGCAATTTGCAGTTGCATGTTTCGATATACTTATACTTTGATGCTTCGATGCGATCAATCACTGTTTACTGGAACTCAAATATATATGAATTGCAGTTTATATGCCCATAGGGTCCGTGCTTCAATCGCAATCGCAACTTTTGGTTGGATGTTTCGATATGCCTATACTCCGATGCTCCGATGCGATTAGGCCGGAATTTAAATACGTGTTAATCGTAGTCTATACGCCCATCAGGTCCGGGCTTCAATCACAATCACAACTTTTAGTTGCATATCATCCGCTGCCAACCTTTTTCCGATGCGATTGATAAGGGTCCCACCATATGGTACTTTTCCTTTGATAGAACCTTTGGTTCTCTGTTTAAAAGGCGCTACACTTATATAAAGCGCTGCATATATATATGCTTCCGCTTCCACCTTCAGTGTAACCTTCGGCTGGGTTACGATTCCCGGAATGAGGTTTATATATATACTTTGCCGCTTGGGTTAAGATTCCCAGAATTTTGTTTCTTGTATCTACCAGCTGGGGTAGTGATTCTCGGAATAATGGCTCTGCCTCTGCTTCTGCCTTTCTGTGATAATGGCTCTGCCTCTACCTCTGCCTTTGCCTTTCTGCTTCTGCCTTCGCTGCTTCTACCTCTTTTGCTCAAGCTCTACCTGTCTCTGCCTCTACTACTCGACCTCTGCCTTCGCTGTGCAATTCCTCAACATAGTTTAATTAACAAACACCACTTTCATTGTTTCTTTATATGATTCCGCTTACCCCTGATTATTTGACATTACAATTAATGCACAACATATTCAATCTTGTTCGAAATTTTCTTCCTCTGCTCCTTGACTGATGTTGCTCCTTACATAGATTTTTGTTGCCTCTGCTACCTCTTTGTTGCCTCTGTTCCCTATCTTCTACTATTGTTCTTTGCCTGTCTCTGCATCTGCTGCCTTCTTTTCCATCAATGAGAATATTTCCAACAGTCTCCCCCTTTGGCATTAATGGCAATACACTTTCTCTGTTTGCCTTTTAGGATCCTTTCTCTTGTTGCTTGCTCTTCCTCCCCCTTTGACATCAATGGCAAGGGGTTGCACATCTCGTAGTGTAGATTCTATCCTTTCATTCTTTGATCCTGAGGACCTGTTTCATGCTTCCTTTGCTGGTTGATCTCCCCCTCGAATGATATTTTCGTTTCTGTTCTCCCCCTAAAACTGTGCTTTCTCTTCATATCAGAGAGTAACATCTACAGATACTACCCCTAGTCTATTTCTCAAATATTCAAATGGTTCTCTAGCAAGCGGTTTGGTAAATATATCTTTTGTCTATTCTTTTGTTGGTAGATACTCCAGTTTTACTATCTTCTGAGTCATTTGTTCTTGGAGAAAATGATACTTGATTGGGATATGTTTAGTTTTTGAGTGAAGCGCAAGATTTTTAGATATTCTTATAGCACTTGTATTATCACATTTGATTGTGATAGGTTCATCAATGCTTACCTTCATGTCTTGGAGGGTTTGCTTCATCCACATGACTTGTGTACAACATGCTGCTACTGCTATATATTCTGCTTCTGCTGTAGATAGAGAGATAGATGTCCGTTTCTTGCTTAACCATGCCACCAGACATTCTCTTAAATAGAAAGCACCTCCACTTGTGCTTTTCCTATCATCCACACAGCTGGCCCAATTTGCATCTGTGTATGCTATCAAGGTGAATCTTTTGCCTTTAGGATACCAAAGTCCATACTGTGTTGTTCCTTGTAGATATCTAAATATTCTTTTGACTTCTAGAAGGTGGTTTTGTTTAGGTGCTGCTTGATATCTAGCCACTAGTCCTACTGCTAGCATGATGTATGGTCTTGATGCTGTCAGATACAGCAGACTTCCTATCATGGATCTGTAGAGTTTTTGATCTATATCAGCGGATCCATCATCAACACACAACTTGCATCCCATGATCATGGGAGTTGACACAGGTTTGCAGTCCTCCATTTTGAACCTTTTCAACATTTATTTTAAGTATTTTTCTTGTGAGATGAATGTGCTTGTGTTCTTTTGCTGAATTTGAAGTCCTAAGTAGAAACTGAGTTCTCCAATCATGGACATATAAAACTCTGATTTCATCTTCTCAGCAAACCCTTTTGCTAGTTCATCTCTGTTGCTTCCAAACATAATGTCATCAACATATACTACAACAATCAGGAGTTCATTTTCATGGGATTTTATGTATAGATTGTTGTCTACTCCACCTCTCTTAAAGCCTTCTTTTTGCAAATATTTATCCAGTCTTGAGTACCAAGCACAAGGAGCCTGTTTCAGTCCATATAGAGCCTTCTTCAGTCTGCACACATAGTCTTCTTTGTCTGTTAAAGAGAAACCTTATGGTTGTTCCATGTAGACTTCTTCTTCTAGATCTCCATTTAGAAAATCAGATTTTACATCCATTTGATATACCTTGAAGTCTTGATAGCATGCAAAGGCCAGAAACATTCTGATGGCTTCCATTCTGGCTACAGGGGAAAATGTTTCATCAAAATCAAGTCCTTCGATTTGTGAATATCCTTTGCAGACAAGTCTGGCTTTATTCCTGATTACCTATCCTTCCTCATTCATTTTATTTTTGAATACCCATTTTGAGCCTATGATATTTTTCCTAGTGGGTCTAGGAACTAGTTCCCAGGTATTGTTTTTCTCAATTTGGTCTAATTCTTCATTCATAGCATTCACCCAATACTTTTCCTTGCTAGCTTCTTCAAATATCTTGGGCTCTATTTGTGATAACATGGCTATGTATACCTCTTCTATCTGTTCAGTTAGCTGCCTTCTTGTTTGGACCCGTGCCCTCTTGTCTCCAATGATCTGATCTTCAGGATGATTCTTTTGAGTGTATCTTGAGGGGGCTTTCGAGCTCAGCTCTGCATATTCTGTTGTCTTGCTTGTTTCATCATCATTTTGGTTTTCTTCTTCATGGTTGTCTGTTGGGCTACAACAGTCTGTATCTCTTGTATTGTTTGGAAGTTCTTCATCAAATCTCACATCAATACTTTCTACTATTTTTCGAAGAGTCTTCTTGTAGCACGTGTACCCTTTACTTTTGGAAGCATATCCTAGAAATATCCCTTCATCTGCTCTTGCATCAAATTTCCCAATATTTTCATCATTATTCTTTATATAACACTTGCTTCCAAAAATTCTAAAATGTTTGATTGAAGCTGGCTTTCCATGCCATAGTTCATAGGGAGTCTTGTCATTGCTTGGCCTTAAGTGAGCTTTATTAAGGATATGAACCGATGTATGTACTGCTTCTACCCAGAAGGTTTGAGGAATATTACTCTCTTGCATCATGGCTCTGGCAATTTGTTGAGTAAATCTGTTTTGTCTCTCTACTACTCCATTCTGCTGAGGTGTCCCTGCAATAGTAAATTGTTGTTTTATGCCATATTC
The DNA here is from genome assembly GCA_034641835.2 of Pinus albicaulis. NCBI lineage: Eukaryota > Viridiplantae > Streptophyta > Pinopsida > Pinales > Pinaceae > Pinus > Pinus albicaulis. The sequence goes on from CM076583.1 coordinate 199,961,500, forward strand.
ATTGCATAGATCTGTAAATTCATAATCTGTGAATTCACCTCCTCTGTCCGATCTGATGCATTTTAGCTTGCATCCTGTCTGATTTTCTGCTAATGCTTTGAATATTTTGAATTTCTCTAGAGCTTATGATTTATTCTTGAGAAAAGCAACCCATGTCATTATGGAGAAATCATCTATTATCAGCATAAAGTAGGATTCTCCACTTGGTGTTTTAGTTCTTGCAGGTCCACACAGATCCATGTGCACAAGCTGGACTGGTCTTCTTATTGATAACTCATCTTTGGCCTTAAAGGATGTGCGGGTCTGTTTACCCAATAGAAAAGATTTTCATATGGTATTAGAAGGCCTTTTTATTTCTAGCATGTCTCTGACCGCTTTCTTCTTGCTCAGTTTGATGATATGATCAAAGTTGAGATGTCCCAATCTCCTATTCCATAACCATGACTCCTCAAGTTTGCTAAGATGGCATGCTTCATCTTCCTCTTTCACGATGTAAACATTGCTCTCTATTCAAACACCTTTGAGTAGAGTCTTACCTGTGGTGCTTGATCTGACTTCACAGTCTTATGCTCTAAAAATAACTTCGCAGCCTTTATCACACATTTGACTGACACTCAGCAAATTTGCTTTCAGCCCATCTACAAATAGTACATCTTGGGCCTTACCTCTGCCATTATCTAAGCTGACTGAGCCCTTTCCCTTGATTTTTCCTGATTTATCATTGCCAAAAGTAACATTACCAGTTTTCTTTTCATCAAAAGTTATAAATTTTCTCCTGTCTCGAGTCATATGTTTTGAGCAGCCACTGTCCAGTTACCATTGGCTTTTCAGATCTTGAGTAGTTAGAGCCAGGTCACACTTATTCACCTTCTTTTTCCACTAGAAGCATCCTTTCGTTTGGTATCTTTTGTGAGATGATGAATCACATCCTTTCAGAGGACATTTGGAAGGCATATATCCAACTTGATTGCATACACAACATTTGATCATAATTTTTGCAGAATTGTGAGTATGAACAAAATTTCTTTCATTCATAACCCTCCTTGAGGTGTTTAACATCAATCTTTGTCCATACTTTCTACATTCAATAATTTTATGGCCAAATTCCTTACAATAAAAACAGTAACCATAGAAATTATTTGCATACCTGATGTAAGGTTGTCTTCTCCATTTGTTTGCTTGAGACAGTCTCTTCACTATTTGCATCTTTTGCTAGTTTGAATCACTCCTCCTTGCATGACAGTATGCAACAATGTGTCCCAGCTTGTGGTAGACATAATAGGTGGCATTCTTTATAGAAGGAAGAATCTCCTTTGATGGCTTCCAAATTTGACATACTCAGGAGCATATCATCTTTTTTCTGTTGTCTTAGTATTTACTGCATTCTTAGTTACTGGAGGTTTCATTTGATCTCTGTCTTTCTCATTACATGTTTCTTCTTTTGTAGGAATTTTTTGAGCTGCGTCATCATCCTTCTTTGCTTTTACAAAAATAATCTCTCTGTTTTCATTTTCTTTGCTTTTACTTGATTCTCCTTCATAGCCTATTCCAGTTTTTATCATAGGAGATCTTTGAGCAACCAGAATTTCATTCAACTTACTAGAGCTTGTTGTTTGAGAAGAATTTATAGCCACTTTCCTTTGAGCATTTTGTAATTTCTTCCTGAGACATACTACTTCTTCTTCCAACTTCTCTTGTTCCTAAGTTTTCTCCTTGATTTTCTTAAGTAACATGTCCTCTATCTTCTTGGCTTCTTCAAGCTCTATCTTTAGCTGCATAAGGACTTCTGAATTCTGTTCTTCTCGTACATACTTAAGGAGAATGTCCTTTTGTTTTCCGCATTTAAGCTTGAGTGTATCAATCTCTTACAGAGCACTTCTTAGCTCCCCCTCAAGGTCGACTTCACCTTCTTCTTCTTCATCTTCTAGCAGGAAACCTTCAAGTTCTTCTATGGCCATCAATAAAAATTCAGATGTTCCTTCTTCAATTGAGGGTTCATCTGGATCTTCAGATGTACTGCTGTCTTGTTGAGCATAGAAGGATTTTCTGTTGAACTTCTTTCCTTTCTGCCAGTTCTTTGATGTATTTTTCTCTGACTCTTGAGCCTGATTCCTTACTTTCTTGTGAGGACACTTAGCAGCATAGTGTCCAACTCTTCCACATTTAAAGCATTTGAAAGGAAGTTTACCTTTGTATTTACCTGAGCCTCTATCCAATTTCTTGACAAATTGTTCCTCTTCTTCATCCAAGCAGGAGCATATGTCTTCCTCTTCTTCTTTCTTCTTTTCTATTTTAAAGGCTGCCTCCCTCGTACTTGGCTTCTTTTGTGGAAGCCTCATCTCATATGCTGTTAAATTTCCTCGTAGTCGGTTCACGGTTAAGGTCTCCCAATCAGTTGTTTCTTCTATTGCAAACACCTTGGAATTAAACCTGGATGGAAGAGATCTTAGAATATTTTGCACAATTATACTTTCTGGCATGGTTTCTCCAAGAGCTTTCATATTGTTAACAATTTCTGCAACTTTTAGGAAGAAACTGTCAATGTCTTCATCATCATTCATTTTTAAGTTCTCAAACTGGGCTCTATAGACTTGAAGTTTGGCAGTCTTTACTTTCTTATCTGCTTCATGGATGTCCTCCAGAGTATCCCACATCTCTTTGGCAGTGTCTTTGTGCATTACTTTGATAAACTCTGCTTCACACAATCCATTCAAGATGGCATTCATGGCTTTTTCGTTAGCTACAAAATCTTGTTTGGTTTATTTCTCTGAGTCAGTTGCCTTTGGGGCATATCCTAATTCCACAGCAGCCCAGACTTCTATTCCTAGAGACATAATGTATGTCCTCATTCTGATTTTCCAGAAAGCATAATTTGCACCAGTGAAAAAAGGGGCTTTATTGGTTGAGCATCCTTCTTTACTAGCCATCTTGGGAACCTAGGATCTCCTTTCAGTTGTTAAACTAGTACAAAGGAACCCACTCTGATACCAATTGTTGAATTCTTAGTTAAACTGAGAGGGGGGGGGGGCGGTGAATCAGTTTAACACATATATGAGCTTTTTAAAATTTTCCATCAGCTAATTTACAACTTACATTTATAATCAACGTTAGTGCATGAACAGTCTTAATATGATGTGGCAAGTATTAAATTAATGTGACTTCAAAATTATTATGAGAGCAGCAAACATTAAGCAAATTTGGTAAATCATCTTAGTACACAGACAACACAGATAGAGACAGAACATTTAAGTGGAAACCCATAAACGGAGAAAACCACATCTTATTATTGTTGTGATGCAAAGGCAAGCTCCAACTCCCTCTCACCACTGCTTTTCCGTAGGCACCGACCTACAGGAGGCACCAACCTCAATTCTGCAAGCTACAACTTGCAAGGAAGCTCCAACTCTCTTCAATTTTCTGCAAGCACCAACCTACAGGAGGCTCCAACCTCAGCCAGCTACAACTAACAACTATCAAGCTTCAACTTGATTGGGAAGCTCCAACTTCCTCAATTTATCAACCGGAATGTTTGTTGATTTACCTCAGATATCAGCTCTGATCTGTAGCATCTCTTTCTGCTCTTCTTTTCTTTATCTTCTCTGCCTCAATCTTCTATACTCTGCATTCTCTATATTCACTCTCTCTCTCTCTCTTTTCATATCAAGTTGATATTATTTATATAGATTTCTTGATGACTGTTTGTTTTCCTTTAGGAATTTGAAATGGAAAGTCATACTTCTTGGTCTTCTGCCTTCTCATTTCTTTTTCAGGCCACTCAGAAAAATGTAATTGTAGGTGCTTATTTTAATATTACAGTGGGATTTTGTTTTCTTTCAGAGAATTGCCAATGCATCACAAACAATAAAAAAATAAATTACAATATTTACATTCACATATAATGAAAACTTCCGCTCACTCATTCAGTCTCTTGGTTCACTGCGCTTGTCTTTTCTGTGACTGTGTTTGGCTTTTCTATGACTGTATTTGGCTTTTCTATGACTGTGTTTGGCTCTTTCGGTTCTGATTGATTTCCTACTTACTGTCGCAGTGTAACTTCCATGCTTATGTAACTGCCCTTTTCATACATCACGATTTAACTCTCGGCACGATAAGAATTGATTCTAACATACAGACTGCCGTTTTATATAACATATGTAACTTCCGGTGATGTACTGCTGAGAGATTGTTTTAGTACATAAAATGCCCTTACGGGCCCACTTGCCGATCTTTCCAATGCGATGTATCACTCCTCGACTTCTTCCGATTACGATTAATCACAATCACAATTTCCATTTGAATGTATCGATTATCTCAATGCTCCGAAGTTCCGATTCCAATGATTTACTGTTATGAAGAAACTTCAAACATATATCAGTCATGGTTTTATAAACCCATCGGGTCCAGTCTTTCATCGCAATCGCAAATCTTTGTTAACATGTTCCGCTTGCGAACTTTCTCCGATGCGATTGGGTGAGGGTCCCACCATATAGAACTTTGTTTGTTTTAAAACCAAGTGTTAAAACATTTGGTTCTTTTGATCTCGCGCCAAAAGATATAATACATATGCTTTGGATTATACCCTTGGTCCCTTGTCCATAAAGTGCTTCATATAAACATATATATAGATATATATATATATATATAAGCTTTGAGCCTTTGAATATAAAGCACAACATCTGTACCGTGCTGTGTATATATATATATATATATATAAGCTTTATGCTTCCGCTTTAATGTAACCTTTAGCCGGGGTAATGATTCTCAGAATTTTTTGTAAAGGGGTCCCACCTTATGGTACTTCGTATATAGTGCACTGCACATATACATATACTTTGCTCTTTCTCCGATGCGATTAATAACTGTTTACCGGAACTCAAATATATATGAATTGTAGTTTATATGCCCATCGGGTCTAGATCTCAATCGCAATCGCAATTTTCAATTGCATGTTCCGATATACTTATACTCTAATGCTCCGATGTGATCAATCAATGTTTACCGGAACTCAAATATATATGAATTGTAGTTTATATGTCCATCGGGTTTGGGTTTCAATCACAATCGCAACTTTTGGTTGGATGTTCCGATATGCCTATACTCCGATGCTCCGATGCGATTAGGCTGGGATTCAAATACGTGTTAATCATAGTTTATATGCCCATCGGGTCCGGTCTTCAATCGCAATCGCAACTTTTAGTTGCATATGATCTGCTGCCAACCTCTTTCCAATGCGATTGATAACGGTCCCACCATATGGTACTTTGCCTTTGATAGAACCTTTGGTTCTCTGTTTAAAAGGCGCTACACTTATATAAAGCGCTGCATATATATATGCTTCCACTTCCGCCTTTAGTGTAACCTCCGGTAGGGTTACGATTCCCGGAATGAGGTTTATATATATACTTTGCCGCTTGGGTTAAGATTCTCGGAATTGTGTTTAGTGTATCTACTAGCTGGGGTAGTGATTCTCGGAATAACGACTCTGCCTCTGCTTCTGCCTTTCTGTGATAACGGCTCTACCTCTGCCTCTGCCTTTGCCTTTCTGCTTCTGCCTTTGCTGCTTCTGCCTCTTCTGCTCAACCTCTGCCTGTCTCTGCCTCTACTGCTCAACCTCTGCCTTCGCTGTGCAATTCCTCAACATAGTTTAATTAACAAACACCACTTCCACTGTTTCTTTATATGATTCCGCTTACCCCTGACTGTTCGACATTACAATTAATGCACAACATATTCAATCTTGTTCGACATTTTCTTCCCCTGCTCCTTGATTGATGCTGCTCCTTACTTAGCTTTTTGCTACCTCTGCTACCTCTCTGCTACCTCTGTTCCCTGTCTTTTACTGCTGTTCTTTGCCTGTCTCTGCATCTGCTGCCTTCTTTTCCATCAATGACAATATTTCCAACACAACTATTGGAAAATTTGGACACAGACTCCCTAACAGATATAAACATTTCTTTAGAGAATCTTTGTGCTTGAGATTTGAATTAGGCATTTTACTAGAGCTTTTCAAATAAAATTTCTCCTTTGTGCACACAATTAGTTACGTCCTTTAATATCCCGAGTTATGTCGAAACTTACATGTGAATGAGAAAATATTCCTTCGTTGACAAAACCTGATTTCATAGATATAGATAACACCTGACCAAATACAATGTATTTTACCATGGGAGGTAGAAAAGGATGGACCACACACTTTTTTTGTTAATTGTTCATAAATATTATTGATATTCAGTGCCTTCAGTACAAACAAAGACATCACTCTAGACATCACTCTTTGGTCCATGAAATAAAGGAGGTTAACAGTAATGGTACTGCAAGTGATGTATGAAAATGGATTTATATGATGACATGTTTAGGGGAGGGATGCCATTTTTTGTGCGCCCTCACAATCATGGCCCAAAAAAATAGCTTCCATGCATAATCATTGGTGTGACACATGTAGAGATGGTAGTGCCACCTGTTATGGTGGGTTGGCACTTTAATTTTCCCCATTTTTCATGCTTTTCCACATTGTTTCTAGGTAGTCTCTAGAAGGTGTTTGAAACCCTATGTAATTTTGTTCAAATATGATGTGTGGGGACTCAAGTACCCTGATACCTTTTTGAACGACTTCCTTCTCTGGTCTAGCTTGAACTCTCATTGTGTTCGTGGGTTTATGTCATTGTTTTACCTAGTTCGTGGGGGATTTACCATGGTTTCTATGGTGGTTGATGGTTTCTTCATCTAGATTTATGCAAGAAAATAATTAAATATAGATTTAAATAGAAACACAAAGACACAATGAAAACAAGAATTTAAAATTCCCGAGGTCATAAATTTGGCATATTAACTTTGTTTGACACATACGAAATTTTGTTAGAAATATCTATCTCAGAAATACAATTTTTGAATCAAAATGTAATGTAGTGTTGCATGTTTTCCCATTTTCCAAAAAAAAATTGTTTAGGGCCTCAAAATGGCTTGATAATTTTAGTACCCGAAAAAATGCCAAAAATAGTAAGCTATGCTACAATTAAGGAAACTTAAAGAAGCAATGATGGGGTTCCAAGTGGAATAGAAAGTTGGCCACCAATATCTACCTAGATAAGTCCTCACCCCTTATGAAGAAATGGTCCCCATTTCCATGAGTGCCTCCACGAGATGGGGAAATTTTTGTTGAACTTGGTACCTCATGAGCCACTTTCCTTGGTGGAGGAGTTGGCTAGCTTTGATAACCATATATAGTTGGATATTCTATTGGTGATTGTTCTTGATCTATGTGTCCATGATACAATCAGTTGTGGCTTGTTCCATGCATTTTGGATATAGCTCTATTTGTGTGAGTTTCTTTTTATTGTCTAATGTGTCAAGTAATGGGGGAAAGTGTTGGAACACCTAATCCTACATGGGTAGGTGTGGAATATGAAAAGTCACAATGGAGTCCAAGTGACCTTGGAATGTGAAACCAAGAGTCACACCATTGTACTATAATGTACATCTTGTATAATGGAAAAATAAGAAAGCCTCATGCTTATCTTTCATTGTGTGTGTTGAGTCTCTTGTGTGTGTCTATCCTCCTCATACACCATGTGTGTGCCTTAACATGGTGTTTAACATGGTATCAGAGCGGGCGATTGCTAGCCCTGCTCCACTTTGAATGAGCCATTTGTGTTTATGGCCTGCATATCTGCAAAAATTGTTGACATTTTTGCAGCATTTAGAGAGTTTTTGCAGCAGTGTTTTTGTCGCCATTCAGAGGTGTTTTGAAGAGACTTTCTGCAACATTCAGAAATCTGCTTTGGAGAAGGAGCAACATTCAGTGATTTTGCAGCATTCAGCATTGGTTTTGAAGAAGGCAGCACTGCCCATCTGAAGGTTTTCATTCTCATTTTTCCTGCAATTTCTATTAATTTCTGCATTGAAGAGTTGCTGGAAAACACTGTTTAAAGAGGGTTTCTGAAGTAGAAGTTTCTGGCTTTTTAATGGAAAAGAATTTTGAGTTTTTCTGCTGCTGAGCTATTGGAAAAATTTCTGGGTTTTACTGCTAAAATTTTCTGGAGAATTCTGCATTTTTAAAGTCCATTTTCCTGGAAAAATTTCGAATTTTTATTGGCAATCTCTGCAAATTTTTCTGTGGTGTATTACTACTTGAAATCCTACATTTCTGAAGAAATTTCCTACTGCTGCTTTAAAGTCTGGAGTCTCAGTTTTGCTCTTCTGCTGCTGGAAGAAAAATACTCTGCTCTTTTACTCCTCTGCTATTTTACATATTTAAAAAAAAATAAAAATAAAATAAAAATAAAAAAAAATCATCAAATTTTGGCCTTTCGGCCTTCCCCATCGCTCTGCACACTCACAAAACATTCCCATCAAAACCTTATACACCCTACGCCTGCTGCTCTCTCACACTATACAAACCTCACACCCGAGCTCTCCCCTAAGCACTACCATTCACTCGACCCCTCACTCACCTCTACACTCATCGATCTCAACCCGCATACACTCCTCTCTGCGCATACACTCATATCTCACAACTGCTCCCATACCCATCGCTCAACCTCACATCTTCCCACGGCACACAAATTCCATCACCCCTCTCAACGCCCCCACGCTTGCGCTCTAACCCATACACCTACGCCTCTGCCGGCCGCTCCTTAACCCTCGGCCCTCCAGCGCTCCCCTGCCACTCTTCCAACGCGGCCTCCTTACTCCGCGTCCCTCTTTCGATCTCCCCTCACCTGCGCTTACCCACCGTCCCTAACCCTTTGATCCCTCCCCACAACAGACCTTCCTCTCAACGCCTCCGCCTTCTCCCTCGGCCTCTCGGCCCTACGCTCTCCCTCCCTCCCTCCGCCATTCGACTTCTCCATGCCATTCGACTTCTCCACAAAACTAATACCACCTACCTTTTAAAATTCCCCGCCCCTCACTTTTTTAAATTCTTTTTTATATATACCCCCCTCCCATATAATATGAACCCCCCACGTCAATTTTTTTAATACCTCACTCCATTAAAATTCTCCCTTTTCCCATTTTTATAAATTAATCCCTTTTTCAAATTTTTAATTAATTTCTTTAAAAAATAAAAAAAATATATATATAAAACATAAAAAATATAAAATATAAAAATCCCCTCCTCATTTTTTAATTATTCCCATCCCAATTAATCTCCCTCCCCCAATTAACAAACCCCCTCCATATAATACTCTTTTTTATTATCCCCCCCTCAATTTTTTTAATCCCAAATAATTATTTTTTTTAATTAATTTTCAATTAATTAAAAAAAAAAAAACAGCAGAGAGAGAGAGAGGAGAGAGAAGATTTGAACAACATAAAAAGAGGAATGATATGTGAGCAGAATTGAAGAAATGACATGGACTATACATATAGAAGAAGAAAGTGAAATTTGACATTATGTGATTTTTGACATGAGAGTGATTTTTTGAAGATTTTTACATGAGAAGACAAGTTTGCCATCATTTGAACAGCTCTTTGAAGGAAATTTCAGCTGCTTTAAAGGCCCCTTGCACTAGTGTTTTAGCTGCACATATTTTGCAGAGATATGTATTGAGCTAACATTGTATTTTGAGTGGAATTTGCCTCTTCATTCAAGATTTGAAGCGTATTTGAGTTGTTGGATTGTTGATTGCCCTCCATCATTTGAGGAGCAGATTTTGTTCTTTGAGAATTCTTTGGAGTCATTTGTATTTGTTGCATCCCATTGTAAACGGGTGCATTTTCGGTTGAAGCCGACACCCTTTCATTTTTTGAGCCTAAGTTGTTGAAATGGCCAAAATCAATGAGGCATTAGTGTTGTTGAATAACCTCATTCATTCCAATGTTGATGACATGATAAAAATGAGCAATCATGCTCTTTGTAATATTCAAACTTGTTTACAAGATGCACTAGAGAAGATTGAGTTTCTGCAGTTGGAATCTCAGCTTCAGCGAGATGAACTTCACCAAAAGAGTCACCATTCTGAACCTGTTTCTGTTCAGAAGATTGAGAAAGACTCCCATTAGCAGCATGTCAGTAAAGTTTCAGTTGATTCCCATTCAGTGCCTTGTACTAGAGCAGATGTACATGTAGATGCAGCAGTTCAACCTGCACTTCTCAAGCCCATCATCAGACCTTGGGAAGAGCTTGTCCACAATAAGCACAGAACTGGTCTTGGATATGAGAAGGATGTGTCCTTTCATATTCCAGACTACACCAAGCCCATCATATTTCAGAGTGCCGGATTCTTATATGACAGTTCACCTACAGTTGTTCCAGATCCTGTTCCACAACAACATCATATTGTAACATGCCAACAATGTGATCGAGTTGGCCATATGAAAGATCACTGTTTTGATCTTCATCCATGCAAGCACTGTGGTCGGCACACTCATTCTTCAGACAGATGCTTCAGAAACAAGCCTCCTGCAAGAACCAAGATTCATCTTGGATGGATCGCTTCTTGGCAATGGGCATCAGCAGCCAAGAAGATGTTTAAGACACATGTTAGAACTTGTTCACGGATATTGAGCAAACTTGCAGTTGAGTTTTCGCCATCATCTCACCTTGTCCCTGACAGGGGGGGAAATGGTGGTCATGTACAAGCTTCGATGACAGATCAAGCGAGCCTGAGCCACAATCTCTCATTCCATGTTCAGAGTTGTAGCCAGCAGTTCAAGCGAGCCTGAGCCACAATTCGTCATTCCGGATTCAGAGATGTAGCGAGAGACACGGATGCCCATGAGCATGCCTTCGGTTGGTGGATAACCTAAAACCATCATCTTTGGTTGGTGGATAACCTAAAACCATCACAGGTAGTAGACCTCCCTTCTTTTAGGTCGAAGGTCTCCCTTTCATATGAGGAACACTTCCTCTAGCAGAAGCCTTCAGCTTCTTGCCAGCATTGGTTGAGTTCCAGGAAATGCTTCAAAGCATTCCAGAGTTGTTGGTAATCCTAAAACCATCACAGGTAGTAGACCTCCCTTATTTTAGGTTGAAGGTCTCCATTTTTTATGAGGGACAATTCCTCTAGCAGAAGCCTTCAGCTTCTTGCCAGTTTTGGAAGAGTTCCGGGAACTGCAACAAGTTTTACGTTCCAGTGTTTGTGGTCATCCTAAAACCACCTCTTTTTTCCAACATTTCAGAGAGTTGATTCAGCCCAAGTGCTGCCATGTATACTTTGCAGATTTGTATTACAACTCTTTTTTTGGACTCACACATACCCCTTCGGATTAAGGGGGGATGTTGGAACACCTAATCCTACATGGGTAGGTGTGGAATATGAAAAGTCACAATGGAGTCCAAGTGACCTTGGAATGTGAAACCAAGAGTCACACCATTGTACTATAAATGTACATCTTGTATAATGGAAAAATAAGAAAGCCTCACGCTTATCTTACATTGTGTGTGTTAAGTCTCTTGTGTGTGTCTATCCTCCTCATACACCATGTGTGTGCTTCAACATGGTGTTTAACAGAAAGAATGGTAGAAGGTGGTCCACATTGAACACACTATGCAAGCCAAGGAATGGGCGAATGATGAGCTCAAAATAATTGTCTCCCACAACCTTGGTAATGGTGTAAGGCCCATATCAAAGTGTTTTTAGATTTCAATGGGCTCTGTAAGGTGTTCTTTCTGCAAATGCAACCAAAATTTATCGCCCACCAAAAAATTGTGTGGTACCTGATGTTGATCATGTCACTGATTATACTTGGCATTGGAATTATCCAATATGTCATGAACCTACATGCAAATGTGCTATATGCGTTCAATAAATTTTGTTACTTTATCCGCCTCGAACTATACATCTATCGATTTTTTTTGTGTAGTTGCATGACGAATGACACCATCAATTAGACAGATTGGTTCAAATCCTAAACCCACTTGAAAGATACTGCGACTAGTCGAGATATGGAGAGATCTATTATAGTTGTGGTATAAAGAGGTAAGGATCTCATCCCAGGTTCGTGGATGCTTGGAGTTGTACATGTGGAGTATGTGCACTATCATCCTGTTGACGACCTTTGTCTGACCATCAATCTAGGGATGGAATTTTGACGCCTTGGTGAGCTTGGTGTCCAATAATGTCCATAGTCTTGACTAGAATGTGATCAAGAACATATTATCTCGATATAATATAATGATCAGCGGGATCCAAAAATGTACCCACACTCGTTCAAAGAAGAATTTGGTAGTTTCATCTACTGTGATATTCTTCTTGCGAGCCACCAATACAGCCATCTTAGAAAATATATCCTTAATGAAAAATACACAGTCATTACCATTCTAGGTAGAAGGGGGGCTAGAGAAATTGTCCATGGAGATGGATTCCCAAGGTTGTTTGTGAGTAGGCAGAGGAGTGAAAAAGCCTGGCTTCTTGATGTTTAGCTTGGAAATGGCACAAGTTGTGCAAGATCTGATATATTTTCGGGGAATAAAAGTATTGTTTTAGTACAACCACAAATTTCTCCACACCAATGTTTCAAGTGACCCGACTGTAGTGCGCCTCCCAAATCAACTTATAAGTCTCGCTTGAAGGAACAAAAAGGTGGCCCATGTAGCATAATAGTGTGTCATGAAACTGGAAATTGGGAACTTACTTGCCATCCACTAGCATCTAGTATATAGAGGTGAACTCTAGATCATTTTTGTATAGTTTTGGCCATCCAAAGGTCTTGTGGCCATAAGAGTTGAGTGCAATAGTTAATGCTGCAACTAAGGGCCAGTTTAGGCAGTCGGCAACATGATTGGTGTTGCGATTTTTGTATTTAATGTTAAACTGGAATTTTTGCAGTTATGTAGACCACTTCTAATGGCATTCAAATCAACTTCCCTTGTGTTTGTACAAACTAAATATGTTGGTGATCAGTGTGGATGACCATCTCCATCCCCAGAATGTAATGTTTCCATTGTCGGAAAGCATGCGTGATAGAATACTTCTCTTTATCATAGGTGGGGTACTTCAAAATTGTATCAGACAATGTCCCACTATGATATACCATTGGATGGTCATGTTTCGTGAAGACTACACCAATATCATAGTCGGAGGCGTCTCTCTCAATTTCAAATGGATGCTACAAGTCTGGCAATGCGAGTATCAGTGCAAAGCAAAGATGGTGATTTAGCTCAAGGAACAAATTTTGTTGAGACTTGGACTAGGAAAACCTTGATTTCACTTTGCCCTTGGTAATCTAACTCAAATTCCAAGTAATATTAGAGAATCCCAACACGAACCTTCGATAAAAATTTTCAAGGCCCAAAAATTTGTGAAGCTCTGTTAAAGTGGTTGGGGCTAAGAAATATTGAATGAATTAGATCTTAGCCAGATCCACATGAATGCCTCACTCATCTATGATGTAACCCAAATATTGGACCTGGCTCATGCCAAAGGTTCATTTCTCCAAGTTGGCACACATTGTTTGGTGTTTTAGGGTTTGAAGGACCTACCAAATGTGTTGCAAGTTCTCTTCCCAACTCTTGTTGAAGATGAGGATGTCATTGAGATAAAAAACCATGAATGGTTTGGTGAAGGGCCACAATATGTCATCCATTAGCCTCGTAAAAGTAGCAGTGGCATTTTTAAACCCAAAGGGCATGACCAACCATTCAAAAAGGCCTTCATTCTATTTTAAGGAAATCTTCCATACATCTGTGGTTTCTATTGGAACTTGGTGATAGCCAAACTTCAGATCAGTCTTGTTAAAATACTTGGATCCCTTGAGTTTTTCCAAAAGGTAATCAATCTGTGGGATTAGATACATATTCCCAACCGTGATTTTGTTTAGTGCCTGATAATCAATACAGAGCCTCCAGGTCCCATCCTTCTTCTGTACAAGTATAATTGTGCTCCCACGGGGTGAGGAACTTGGTTAGATGTTCCCTTTTTGTAGCAACTCCTGGATTTTCCACTTGATCTCTTCATTATCCATAATGGAGCAGTGGTATATTGACCCGATGGGTAGAGGTTCTCCAGGAGTGAGATCGATTGAATGCTTGACCTGAAAATGCAAGGGTAATCACGTGGCTAAGGAGAATATGTCCCTTTATTCTTCCACGGCCTTATCCAAATTCTTCTACTACGTGGAGGAACCCATCTCGAGGGTCATATATGTGGCCATGATCTTCCCCTTACTTTGAGAGTGAATCAGAAAGAAAAAAAGATCATGATCTAAGAGATGATATTACTGCATTATTTATCAGAGAGAAAAGAGATAGTGGTAGGTGGTTTTGAAGTTTGCAACAAAAAATAGTGAAATTGGCATATAGAAATAACATGACAACACCTACACTAGTGTGGGACTAGGAGGTCCAAGCAGCAGCTACACTAGTGTGAGATCAGGAGGTCCAAGTAGCACCTGCACTAGGGTGGGACCAAGAGGTCCAAGTAGCACCTACACTTGGGTGGGACCAGGAGGTCCAAGCAGCACATACACTATTTTGGGACCACAGGTCCTAGCAACACCTACACTGGTGTGGGATAAATTTGGTGCATGTTTATTTTAAGTATCCCTTAATTAGATTCGACAATAAAATTTAATCTTATATCATAATCACTTGTAATAGTTAACTCAATGTGATAAACTAAGTTAGCTCATGAAATTTGAGTTGAGGGTAGTTGGTGAGCCATGCAGAGTAATTCTAGTTGTAACAGAGTTTGAAGTGTAGTTGGTGCATTAGTTTAATGCATGTGTAATCAGTTAACATAGGTAAGTGAGTTAAAGTCTGTTGTGATAGATATAACTATTTGTTGCATTAGTGAAAGATCAAATAAATTAAATATTATTTAATTCACAATCAGTGATCTAACATGAAACTGATGATTTACTATTATTAGCTGCATGCATGTCAACTCTAATGGAGACCCAGTTGAGACAAAGGTTAAAGGGAAGTGTGACTATCAGTTGTGATATTAGAAGCTGCCCAGATGCAGTTAAAACACCACAGGATGCCCATGATAATCAACGCAGTTGAGGAAGGTTGAAATTCCTAAAGAATAGGGATTTCATTCATTAGGAATTGCGTGAGAAGGGAAAATTGAAGATAGGCTAAGAATTGGCTAAGTGTTGGGCCGATTTTCTTTGGAACAATGTGAGACGATCATCAAAGTGCAGGAGATTCTTGTGAGAAGAGTGCATTTTAATTGTTTCATGATTCCTTGTGGAATATAAAATATATGATAGAAGGGTTTTGAGCAGCAATCTCTCCCGAGGAAATTATTTGTGTTGTGGTTCGATTTGATTCTTCTTTGTTTCATGTGATTGGCAATTGTGTTTAATTTCCGCAATTTATTTGTAGAAGTGATTCAGTATCCAGCTTTAGTACATTTCTATATAGTATTTAATCCATGATATACATAATTTTTGTATAATTTCTACATGGTATCAGAGCACATGAAATCACAATAGTGAAGGAGGAGCTGAGTTGGTGACTGAATAGAATTCTAATTTGTAGAAAGACTTTCCTGGTGCTATAGCTGATTCAAGATCGAAATGGCTTTCAATGGCTTGAGATTGGAGTATGCACTCGAGGGAAGCTCCAACTATATTTATTGGAAATACAATATGGAGACAATAATCGAAGATAACAGCTTGAAGGAATTCATTGATAATGATGTTCCCAAACCTGCTTTGACAGATGCTGAAAATATTGATGCATGGAAAAAGAAAGTGGAAAATGTGAGGAGGATTTTACCGGAGGGAGTACGAGACCACATTGTCTCAAGTCTCCATGGCAAAGAGAAATCATATGAAATGTAGAAATCTTTGATAGATCTATTTTAGAGCAGCAGTGACCATAAGAAATCTACACCGAAGGATAAACTCAGGAAGATCAAAATGGAGAAAAACAAAACTATTCTGGTATAATTAACAAAGTTTGTCCAATGTCGCGATGAGCTTGGGAGAGTAGGAATTACTGTCTCTGATGATGATTTGATGAGCCTAGCTCTTCTAGGACTTCCCAACAGTTGGCATAGTTATCAGAACTCTTTCAATGGAAGGGAAAATCTATCATCTAGGGAATGATTGTGGTTGGATTTGGTGCAGGAGGAGTTTTGACGGAATACCATAGATAGATATTCATCTAAGAATGATGATGAAGAACATTGTGCTTTGGTTACCAAGGCGAATAAGGGGAAATGAAATAAATCCCATTCCAAATCTGAGACCAGTGAAGAAGGCAAGGAGCGTGACATGTCCAGAGTGAAGTGTTTTCACTATCACGAGCATGGACATTATGCCACTAATTTTCCACAAAAGAAGAAGAACAAGAAGGTTTCAGGATCTGCAGGTGGTGAGGTTTCAGCCTCGTAGTATGAGCTTTAATTCTCACTGATTTCATCCATGGTGTCAAGTGTGATGGCATTAGGGTGGTAATTGGATAGTGGTGCATCCTTCCACATGATAGGAAACAAAGAGCTTTTTAGTAGCTTGGAGGACAAGGACCTCCAGATGCATATCGAAATGGGTGAAAATGGAAGGTATAGTGCTACCAGGATTGGTACAGTTACTTTCCAAAAACAGTCAGGCAAACCATTTTTATTAAAATATGTAATTCACGTACCAGGTTTGAAGAAAAATTTAGTTTCAATTGCAATGTTGGAAGATAAAGGCTATTATGTAGTTTTCAGTGAAGGAAAAGTTTTCCTTCGCCATAAAGAAGTAGGACAAGCCAAGAATTTTGGGATTCATGTGAATAATATCTATAAACTTAATGTAGATGTGATTTCTACAGAGCTTCCAACCATTGGGAAGTGTGAGAAAGCCATGCAATTGACCCTTGAGAGGGAGCTTGATTTGCATGCAGATGAGGAACTCTTGGTTCCAAAGAATCAACATCAAGATGTGGAGCAGCCACATGCGGACGATCATGGAGTGGAAGAAACCACTCAAGCAGAGAAATTTTGAGCCAGATGGACAAAGGGAGTGCATGCAACTATACCTCCAGGTGTGAGGTGGGGTGATGTGTAGAATTAATCATAAGAATAAATTTGGGTAGGATTCATTGAGATGGTGTATCTCATGGACAAAACCTAGCTACAAGGAGCCTATAGAGAGGATCAGTTAGATTGATGCAGTTAGATTTCAGGAGGAAAGAAATCAGAGTGATAGGTGTCGGATACTGAAGCGTAGATCAGAGTTGGTAGTAGTGCAGAGTGCATGGATGCATATTTCAATGGCACAGAGAATCCAGTAGACATGTGCAGTAGCTAGGAGCAGTCAGAAGACTCTAAGGAAATATGCATTATACTGATTCAGCTGTTTGGAGGCTATTCAATTTCAGAAGTGTTACATGCAAAGGTTTCATGTGTGAGAAACACTAGAGAAGTGTTACATTCAAGAGTTGTTTGTGCGAGAAACACTAGAGAAGTGTTGCATGCAATAGTTGCATGTGCGAGAAACACTAGAGAAGTGTTGCATGTCACATGCAAGGACATTCCTTTCTTGTTGAGAGGGAGTGTTGAATTTTGAAACAAGAAACAGTGAAATTTTCATCCGAAAACAACATGACAACACCTACACTAGTGTGGAACCAGGAGGTCCAAGTAGCACCTACACTATTGTGGGACTGGGAGGTCCATGCAGCACCTACACTAGGGTGGGACCAAGAGGTCCAAGCAGCACCTACACTAGGGTGGGACTAGGAGGTCCAGGCAGCACCTAAACTAGTGTGGGACCAGAGGTCCTAGCAACACCTACACTGGTGTGGGATAAATTTGGTGCATGCATATTTTAATTATCCCTTAATTAAATTGTACAATAAAATGTAATATTATCTCATAATCACTTGTAATAATTAATTGAGTGTGATAAAATCAGTTAGCTCATGAATTTCGAGTTGAGGGTAGTTGATGAGGCATGCAGAGTAATTCTAGTTGTAACAAAGTTCGAAGTGCAGTTGGTGAATTATTTTAATGCCTAATCAGTTAACTCAGTTAAGTGAGTTAAAGTTAGTTGTGCTAGTTGTAACTATTTGTTGCATTAGTGAGAGATCAAGTGAATTAAATATTATTTAATTCACAATCATTGATCTAACATGCAACTAAAAATTCACTATTATTAGCTGCATGCATGTCAATTCCAGTGGAGACCCAGTTGAGAAAAAGGTTAAAGGGAAGTGTGACTATGAGTTGTGATATTACCAGGCTACCCAGATGTAGTTGAAACACCACATGATGCCCATGACACTCAGTGGGGTCGAGGAAGGTTGAAATTCCTAAAGAATAGGGATTTCATTCACCAGGAATTACATGAGCAAGGCAGGCTGAGAATTCGCTAAGTGTTGGCTCGATTTTGTCTAGATTAGTGTGAGACAATTAGCAGAGTACAGGAGACTCTTGTGAGAAGAGTGAAGTGTAATTGTTTCATGATTCCTTATGGAATATACAATATATGATATAGGGGTTTTGAGCAGCAGGCTTTCCTTGGGAAATTATATTTGTTGTGGTTTGATTTGATTCTTCTTTGTTTCATGTGATTAGTGATTGTGTTTAATTTCCGCAATTGATTTATAGAAGTGATTCAGTATCTAGATTTAGTACATTTTTAGATCATATTGAATCCATGATATATATATTGTTTGTATAATTTATACAGGCGAGTCTACTTCTAGTATCTTATATAGCTTATTTCCCAAAGAAATAAAAACAGTGTGAGGCATCGACTCTTACACAACATGACGATTCCACAAGAATGGTTCGCCTAATAATGCATCACAAAATTCAAGAGGAGAGACATCAGACATTACCTCATCCATGAATGGCTTCATGTTGTAGTGAAGGCGACACTGCTAGCAGACTCAAAGATCTCATCCTTAGTGAAGCCACCCGATGGTGTACAACAGTGGGTGTGGTATGGTCGGTACACCAAAATGCTTCACTACCTTCACTGAAATGAGGTTATTTTGGCTCTCACTATCGACAATGAGTTGTAGTGGCGAACCCTTCACCCACGTCTGTGAGTGTAAGAGATGCTCCCCCTCCTCTAGATCTTTGGGCTCAATCTTCTGGATCTTGGTGGTGGATATAGTGGCATTGGGCTCTGCATCAATAATGTTCTTCCCTTTTTCATTCCCCTTGTCATGTTTTGACTTAAAATCAGATATGCATCTGACTCAAAAACCTTCATCTCAACTACCAGTGACTTCTTAGCTCAATACTCACTTCTATTGTGTGTGGGGCTCTTATGGAACTCACACCACTTTCTTGTGTCCTTATTTGTCTTCATGGTTTTTTTCCTTTCTTGTGTCTTCGACGGGTTGTCTAGGGTCACCTCGCTTTGGATTTTTCCTTTGTTCTGCAATTTGGGGGTGCCTTTCCCTTGCTTTGGATTAGCAGATCCAAATTCTCACTTCTTATATTTAAACTTCTGCTCTATTTTGACAATGTATTGATAGGCGATGCAAAGTGAGGAGATGTCTATGAATGCCATCTCATCCTAGATTTATTTTTGTAGACAGTCATAGTACTTTATTACCAGCTGCCACTCAGAATTATTGATACAAAAATTCATGCGAAGGGTATGAATAATGTTTGTCAACTCTGGGACATCTTGGTCCCTTCCCTGCCACAGTGTGGTCCACTTTATGTACTTATCTTCATAGATCCAGATAGGGTAATACTCTTCCTTGATGGTGCCTCGGAAAGAGTTCCTAGTGGGTGCGACTGAAATCAGTGAGGGTTCCCTCTTGTTCCCTACTCACAGAATGCTTCCCACTAGGCCTTGATGTGGAGGGAAATGACTTTGAAGAATGAAAAAGTAATATTTTCCCTATTGGAAAAATCGTGAACCAAAAAATATACTTCCAATAGATTTAACCATTTATCGATGACATTTGCATCTATATATCATTCAAAAATGGGAATGTCAAAGTTGACTTGTACCTTAAAGGGAGAGGCACCTCCAAGTTGTTTTTTGGATGAATATCTGTCACCTGTGGGCATCTGCCAAAGGATATGGGAAAATTTATCCATCATTTCACTCATTTGTCACTCAAGGGTCTCTTCGAGCAATATTTTGAAAGGATCTCCTGCTCCCTAGATTTTCTTTTATTTTTCCATAAAGGTTTTCATGGTCGGTGAGGTCGGTCTTGCAAATGTTCAACTAGTTCAAGCCCTAACTCCTGATACCTCGACCTCATTGAGGACATGCATAGAAAAATAGAAAAAGAGCATACCACTTTGATACCACTGATCCAAATTTATGCGTGAATCAAATTAAATACATATGTAAACAGAAAAACATAGGTACAATGAAAACATCACTTCAATTCATTAATAACAAAGTATTGGAATTTTTTTACATGAAAAATGGAAATAAACTAGCTCAGGTGATGGTAGCTTATCTCTGAGAAGAGATGTATCAACTACATGCCTTTTGAACTGTGTTATCGTGAGGCTCAAGGCCTATTTATTATTGAGAAACAGTGGAAAACCCTGAATATCCCAAAAACTAACCCTAGGAGATGAAGCGACAAACATTTGTGTGTCCTACCAGTGGCACACTAATGGTTGGTTTTTTCATCTACATTGGACCCCGTGGGAGATTTCAGCTGATTTGGCCATGGAAATGGAGGTTTCGCACTCTAGTGGTTTTTCATGAGGGTAAGTTTAATTTTAGATAGTTTTATGTATGAATTTCTTATGGTATTTTACAATTTTCTCTCTATTTAAACCCATCGTCTCTATCTCTATTTCAAGTAAGATTTGGTAAGGTGTTGGGGTTTGGTCGACTATTACAGAGACATTTGGGCATGGAAATATTTGATAAGGTGTTGGGGTCTAGACAACAATTTCCATGCAATTTGGGTATGGAGGTGGCTTCGTGGTTGGCTCTTTGGTATAATTTTTGTTCCTACTAGCTATAATTTTTAGTGTGGTTGTCAACCCATTCAATATGTTGGGAATTGTAGTCAACTTAGCAAATTATTATGTGGTTTTTGGTGAATTTATCATATTTTTCTATGGGTGTTATGTGAACTTATGTGGGTTTTTGTCTATGGGTTTTATGTGAAGAAATTTATAGAAATTGCCAATTTTTTGACAGAAATTTTGCGAAGTTTTCATATTTATTCACTATTGTTATTTCTTCATGATGGTAATCATATGTCAATTGGTCAACTACAAAATAAACTCTTGAGGAGAGGTCAGGGATATGGTGGAAATTTGCCACTTTGCTATGCTTTCTTAACACTACATTTCTCGTAGAATATTTAACCCTGTACTTAATATAGTGATGTTAATGGATACTTCAAACCAAGTGTTCAACATTGTTTCTATGTGTTTCATTCTTTGTTAATATCCTTAAACGACCATATGTAAGTCATGCTACACAAAAAAATGGTAGAACCTCTTTATCATTATATATTTCACATAAGCTCAAGCCTCAATCAACTACAAAACATGTAGCTAAATATGGCTACGAGAAATAATTTATTTTCCATATTACATTCGTCTATATGAAACTAAAATATGGATCACATTCTCATCACCTCAGAAAAGCTTATTTTTTTCTTGTATGGGATATATTTCCATCACAATTTTGGATGTTTCAATACAAATGAAAATTATTTTAAGAGTCAACACTATCTACTTTTTGTGGATGTGTATGGATTTTTTCCAGATTATGTCCGCACTTATTGATTTATTAATGATGATTCCACTTAAATTATAACGTTAATGTCACTTGTGAACCGAATTATGGCTTCTGATATTGTGTCATGACTTCTTATGGTCTTTTCTCTCTTTATTTAGATACATTTCAATGCATACAACATTTAATTTTAGATCAAACCATATTAATAATAACTATGTGTTATTCAAATTTGCAATGGAATGCTTGTTTTTTTTCTTTTTATTTAATTCTAAATTAAAATTGGGCATAAAGAAGTATCATTTTGGTGGCCATACTCACACAATTTTTCTTTTTTATAATTTGAGAAAACTTTGGCCACAAAAAAAAGGACCTATCACACCAAAAAATAGCTATAGCCATTGGCCAAAGAGTATCGAACTTGATTCAGCAAAGCATTTTCCAAACAATTCAATTAAAAAGGAGTGAAATCCATATAGAGTGAAATGTAATTGAATAATATGAGTGTGAGGAATGATATAGCTACTTGTGAAAATATAATTACCATTGAAAGGTCAAAAATGAAAGGACCCCATTGTTGGAGACACACACACACACACACACACACACACAGATCTAGGTGGGTATTGGTGGCCACCCTCCTATTCCACCTAGTTAGTTTTGTCAGTTTTCTTATTTACTATTTTTAGCAATTTTTCAGGTCCTGAACATCTGAAGCCGTTTTGAGGCCCTAAACTGAATTTTTTGGACATGAATGCTTTGAAAATTTGAAACAAATTGAGATATTAGATGTAGTGCTCGGAGAGATCTTTCCAACGAGGCATCATACATACCAAATTGAGATAATATGACCAAGTTACGACCCCGGGAAGTTGGCTGGCCAACATACCCCAACAAGGCCCTTAAAAGCTTGGTGTTACATCTCCTCGGGTTAGAGTTTTGTTTTTTTAGGCTTTTCTCTTATTGTTCAATAATAAAAACGCCCTTGAGCCTCATTCTAACACAATTCAGAAGCTTGTAGCTGCCACATCTCTTCTCAAAGATAAGGTACTAGTGCCCTAGCTAGTTTATTTCCATTCTGTATGTAAGCATATTTCAGTTATGTGATATTAATGAAATAAAGTCTTATTTCTGTTGCATCTCTGGGTTTATGTTTATTTTTGTATTTTATTGCGTTCATTCATCAGTTCGGACCAGTGATATCACAACGGTCTGCTCTTTCTCGATCCATATTTTCATGTACCCAACAAGGTTTGGGTATAACGAGCTAAGGCTCAAATTGTTTGAACCTTTTCAAGATCAGCCTCACAAACCCCAGCGACCACCCATGGGGGACACAAATAAATATGGGAGAGTAGGAGATCTTATCAAAATATTTCTCTAGGTGGCCCTCGAGAAAAAAGGAATGTGATGATGGATAAATTTTCCCCTATTCTTCAACAACTGCCCACCAGTGGCGCATCTGCATCTAGCAGCCACTCTCGAGGTACAACTCCTTTTAAGGTACAAGTAAACTTTGACATTCCCATATTTGAGGGTCAAATAGATGCAAAAGTCATAGATAGATGGTTGAACCTATAATAAGAGTATTTCTTGTTTCATGAGATTTCCAACCAAGAAAATATTACTTTTTCACTCCTCAAAGCCAGCCCCCATGTCAGGGACTGGTGGGAAACCTACTATGAGCAAAAGAATGAGAGGGAAACCTCTCTATTTTCAGTCGCACCCACTTGGAATTATTTTCGAGATGCCATCAAGGAACATTATTATCTTGTGGGGAACTATGAGGACAAGTACATGCAATGGATTACGATGCATCAGAAAAGTGATAAAGATGTGCATAAACTGACGAATATGTTCCAAACCATGCGCACAAAATTGGGTATCAAAGATTCAAGGAAACATTTGGTGTTGAAGTACCATAGTTGTCTACATAGATACATTCAGGAGGAAATGGAGTTCCTCGACATCTCCTCGCTTGATACAACATACTGGTATGCTGCCAAGATTGAGCAAAGGTTCAAATAGAAGAAGCAAGACTTTGGATCTACAAATCATAAGCAAGAAAAAGGTGCCCCCAAATCACAGAACAAAGGAAAAAGCCAATGCGAGGTGGCCCAGGATAACTTGCCAAATCCACAAGAAAACAACAACACCGCGAAGCCAAAGAAGGACATGAGAAAGTGGTGTGAGTTCCATCAGATCTCCACTCACAAGACAAGTGAGTGTCGAGCCAAGTAGTCACTTGCGGCCGAGCTGAAGGCTTATGAATCAGATGCATGCTTCAACTCTGAATCAAAATTTAACAAGGGAGGGACAAAGGGAAGAAAATTATTGATGCGGATCCCAGCGCCATTGTTTCCACCATGAAGATCCAGAAGGAGGAACTAGAATGTCCAGAGGAGGAGGAGTGCCTCTTCCATTCCGAGATGTGGGTAAAGGGTTCCTCTTTGCAGTTCATTATCGATAGCAGGAGCCAAAAGAACCTCATTTAATTAGAGGTCGTGAAGTGGTTGGGCTTGCAAACCACATCACATCGACAACCGTACACATTGGGTGGCTTCGCCAAGGACGGGATCTCCATGTTAGCCAACAATGCCACCTTCCCTACAACATCAAGCCCTTCAGGATGAGGTATTATATGACATTGCCCCTCTTGATGTTTGTGATGTCTTATTAGGCCAAACATACTTGTGGAAGTGACATGTTATGTATGATTCCTAGCCTCGCGCTATTATTTTTAATTTACGCAATAAGTTTTACATGATACCAGAGGTAGCACCGCTTGCCACCATATCTTTGGTTATAGCAATACAATGCAGTAAGCTCATTTCGAAAACTAGGAATTTTTTTTTCCTAGTGATCCGCCCTCAGGGCAAGAAGAAGTTTGTGGCCATGACCTTCAGAGAGAGCTCCTCAGCATGACAACAACAAAAGGAAAAGGTCGTGGAGGAGTATGGGGCATCTTCACCTCACCCTCAGGGGTTCCTCTTCACTGTCAAGTCAAGCGCCCCATCGATCTGACCTCAGGTGCGCCGCTTCCCAATGGACTAATCTATCAGTCCTTTGTTCTGGAGAATGATGAATTCAAGAGGCAGATTCAGAAGCTACTGCAAAAAGGTCACATCCGGCCGATTTCATCGCCTTGTGGGAGCTAGATCATGTTGGTGTAGAAGAAGTGTGGGAATTTTAGACTCTATATTGACTATCAGGAGCTGAACAAGATCACTGTCTAGAGTAGGTACCTGAACCCACTGATTGATGACCTTTTGGTCCAACTGAAGGGGGGAAAATATTTCAGCAGGATCGACCTGAATTTTAGGTATCACCAGGTACCAATCGAACCCTCCGATGTGTGGAAAACTGCCTCCAAAGACAGGTAGGGCCTATTGAAATGGTTTGTCATACTTTTCGAGTTGATGAATGCTCCTGCAACCTTCATGAGGTTGATGGATGACATCTTGCGACCATTCACCAACTCATTTGTAGTAGTGTACTTGGATTACATTATGATATTCAACCTGAATTTGGAAGAGAACCTCCACCACATCTGACAGGTCCTCCAAACACTACGGCAACACATGTTGTGTGCCAATTTGGAGAAGTGCACTTTTGGCATGACCCAGGTTTGGTATCTAGTATCCATTATTGATGAGCGAGGGGTGCATATGGATCTAGCCAAGATCCAATTCATTAAGTATTGGCCATCCACAACCACTCTAATAGAGCTATGAAACTTTTTGTTTCTTGCTAATTTCTACCTTAGGTTTATGTTGGATTCTCTCATATCACTTGGACCTTGAGCCAGGTCACCAAGGGAGGAGCAAAAGAAAAATTATTTTGGTCTGAATCTCAAAAAAATGCGTTCGTAGAGTTGAAACATCGCCTTTGATCTGCCCTGGTGCTCACATTACCAATATTGCAACAACCATTCAAGATCGAGACATATGCCTCTGACCAGGCTATTGGGGGAGTTCTTACTTAATAGGGGAATCATGTGGCATATCACAGTGAGACACTGTCTGACACACTCCAGAAGTATCCCACTTATGTAAAAGAGATTTATTCCATTGTGCAGGCTTGCCGAAAATGGAAGAATTGCATTTTATGGAAGGAAATGGTCATCCACACAGACCATCGACCCCTACAGTTCATACAGATGCAAGGGAAGTTCCATAATGATCGCCATCAGAACTGTTCCACATATCTGCAATAGTTTCATTGAACATCAAGTACAAGAAGGGAAACACCAATAATGTTACTTACTACCTTAGCTGACCACCGATTTTGGTGCTAATCACCATGCTCAACTCTTATGGGCATGAGACTTCTTATTGGATGCTTCTCTATAATAGTGATCCAGAATTAGGCCACACTTAAAAGACACTTTTGGAGGGTAACCAAGTTCCAAATTTTTACCTCCAGGATGCACTGATATGTCACCTAGGACACCTTTGTGTTCCTTCAAGCGAGCGTGCCAAGATGATTTGGGAAGTGCACTATAGTCATATCATTGGGCATTTCGAGGTTGAGAAAATAGTGGCAGTACTGCAGAAGTATTTATATTGGTCGAACCTTCAACAGGATGTTGAGAAATACATCGAATCCTGCACTACCTACACCATTTCCAAACCAACCATCAAGAGCCAAGGCCTCTATACTCTGCTGATGACCCCTAGTCGACCCTGGGAATCCATTTCCATGGATTACATGTCGGGCCTTCCTTCTAATAAGCATGGAAATTACTATGTTTTCGTGGTCTTCGACAGATTATCAAAGATGGCCATTAAGGTGGCCTACAGGAAGAATATCAAAATAGAATCCACTATTAAAATATTCTTTGAATGAGTGTGGGTACACTTTGGGATCCCATAGTCTATCATCTCAGATCGGGATAGTAGGTTCCTTAGTACATTTTGGTTGAGCCTTTGGTCAATGCTGGACACCAAGCTCACCAAGTCCACAGCTTTCCATCCCCAAACTGATGCCCAGACACAG
Organism: Pinus albicaulis; assembly: GCA_034641835.2. Taxonomy (NCBI): domain Eukaryota; kingdom Viridiplantae; phylum Streptophyta; class Pinopsida; order Pinales; family Pinaceae; genus Pinus; species Pinus albicaulis. The sequence continues at coordinate 199,988,062 of CM076583.1, forward strand.
GTCGTCAACACGATGATCGTACACATTCTACGCATGTACAACTCAAATCATCCATGCACATGGGATGAGAGCCTCCCTTATGTACAAGAAAAGTATAATCGGGCCCTCCACATCTCTACCGACAAAAACCCCTTTTGGGTGGGCTTGGGATTCCAGCCACTATGTCCTATTGAAATAGCCATGCCATTTGCAGCTACTCAGGCTGATTCAGCTCATGTTCAATTTGAAGCTGACAAGGCAAACAACCTCATTGAGTGCATTCAACACATCCACCAACAGGTTCATGACATATTGGACAAAGCCAATGCTAAGTACAAGTAGCAACATGATCAAAATTGGGTACCACACAACTTCTAGGTGGGCAGAAAATTTTCGTTACATTTGTAGAAGGAGCGCCTCTCTGGACCCCACCGCAAGCTACGCCCACTTTGACTTGGTCAATATACCATTACCAAATCCATGGGAGAAAATTACTTTGAGCTTAGCATTCCCCCATTCCTTCACCTACACCCAGTGTTCAACATGGATCGCCTTCGGCCATACTTTATGCCATTACTGGACACATCCAACATTGCAGAAAAACTCACCTCGACAGATTTAAATCCAGAATTCATGGAATAGACTACAACTGATCAGATCATGGACACACAACTTAAAATCACTCGCTAGCAGAAGATCCAATTGTATCATGTTGTCAAAGCTCGCCAAATCCTTCACCGGGGAAAGTAGTTCACTAGGGACCAAGTTCAACAAAAATATCCCCACCTCATGGAGGATCTACAAGCAATGGGGAAAATTGATTTTCAAAGGAGGGGGGGGAATGATTCAGGTGGATATTGGTGGCCACCTGCATATTCCACCTAGTCAGTTTCATCAGTTTTCTTGTTTACTATTTTTAGTAGCTTTTTAGGTTGTAAACTTTCAAAGCTGTTTTGAGGCCCTAAATGATGTTCTTTTTGCATGAATTCTCTAGTGATGTGAAGCAAATCATGGTAATGGTTGTATTCGTTGGAGATATATTTCCAACGAGGTATCATATGCACCAAACAGAGATACTATGACCAAGTTACGACCCTGGGAAGTTGGCTTCCCAAGTAACCCCAACAAGGCCCATAAAATCTTGGTGTTACATTTCCTTGGGTTAGGGTTTTGTTTGTTTAGAGTTTTATATTATTGTTTGATAATAAAAATTCCCTTGAGAATCATTGTAACATAGTTCAGAGGCCTATAGCCACCACATATCTTCTTAGAGATAAGCTACCAGCACCCTAGCTAGTTTATTTCTATTATCTCTAAGAATATTTCAATTATGTGATAATTAATGGAATGAAGTCTTATTTCTACTACATCTCTGCGTTTATGTTTATTTTTGTATTTCATTGCATTCCTGCATAAGTCCGGATCTCACACACACACACACACACCTATATTTTGTTCAATACACAATATTATATTTGAAAGGCATGGATTTTTGAATATAACAAGTTCTATTGCATTTCCATTATGATGACCAATTTTGATGACTAAGAAAAAAATTATTCATGATAAGAGGTTCCACTTAAGCTAAGAAAATACTTGTATTTATTATAAAAAGATGTTATAAATGGTATATGTTCTATCTATACTTCACACATGACTAATAATTTACATCCTTGATCTTAGTTTAATTTGGGATTGATCTAGGTGGATATTGGTGGCCACCTGCCTATTCCACTTAGACCCCCACCATTGTTTCTTTATATCTTTAAGTTTCAATGCAATTTACTATTTTTTAGCAGTTTTTCAGGTCCTGAACTTCCGGAGCAGGTTTGGGGCCCTAAACAATGTTTTTTGGGAAAACGACTCAAGAGTTGTATTCCTCAGATATATATTTCTAACGAGGTATTGAGTGCATCAAATAGAGATCATATTCCAAAGTTACGTCCTCGAGAAGTTGATGTACCAATTTACCCAAACAAGGCCCATAGTTTTGGTGCTTCATCTCCTAGGGCTAGGTTTTTGGATGTTTAGGGTTTCCATTTTTTCTCAACAATAAATAGGCCTTCGAGCCTCATTTTAACATAGTTTAGAGGCCTATAGCTGCCACATCTCTTCTCAGAGATAAGCTACCAGCTCCCTAGCTAGTTTATTTCCATTATGTTTGTAAGCATATTTCAGTCATTTGATTTTAATGAAATGAAGTTTTATTTCCACTGCATCTTTGTATTTATGGTTATATGTGTATTTTGTTGTGTTCCTGCATAAATTCGAATCATTAGAATCAGAGCGGTCTACTCTTTCTCTGTTTTTCTTTGCATGTCCCCAACAAGGTCAGGGTATAAGGAGTTAGGGCTCGATCTCGCTGAACCCTTGTAGGATTAGCCTCGCAAACCCTGACAACCTCTCATGGTGGAATAAAATAAAGATGAGGGAGTAGGAGATCCTATAAAATTATTACTCGAGGAGGCCCTCGAGAAACAAAGGAATGAGATGATGGATAGTTTTTCCCAGACCCTTCAACGACTGCCCACTAGCAGATCATATGCATCTAGCAGCCACTCTACAGGTGCCACTCCTTTCAAGGTATAGGTCAACTTCGACATTGTTGTATTTGAAGATGAGATAGATGCAGACGTCGTAAATATATGGTTGAATTTTTTGGAAGCGTACTTCTCAGTCCATGATTTCTCCGACTGAGAAAAGATTACTTTTTTCACTCCTCAAAGCCACCCTCATGTCAAATATTGGTGGGAAGCATACTGTGAGCAAAAGTACAGGAGGGAACCTTTTCCATTCTCAGTTTCACACACTTGGAATTAGTTCCAAGACGATATCAAGGAATAATATTACCCTATGGGGAGCTATGGGGGCAAGTACATCAAATGGACCACGCTACGACAGCAAAGGCATCAATATGTGCACGAAGTTACGAATGTGTTTCATACCCTACACACAAATTTGGGTATTAGATATTCAAGGAGACATTTGGTTCTCAAGTACCACAGTTTTTTTCACAGATACATTCAGAAGGAGATGGAGTTCCTTAACATTACCTCGATTGGCATGACATATCGCTATGCCACCAAGATCGAGCAGAAATTTAAGCAGAAGACGTGAGACTTTCGATCAGAAAATCCAAAGCCAGGGAAAGGCACCCCCAAACTGTAGAACAAGGGGAAAAGAAAATTGAGGTGACTCAGAACAACACTACAAATCCAAATAAGGACATAGGTAAGTCATGTGAATTTCATAATAGCCCCACTCACAGCACAAATGAGTGTCGGGCCAAACAGTCGCTGGTGGCCAAACTGAAGTCACCTGAATGAGATGCATGTTCTAATCCTGAGTCAGAACTAGAAAAGGGCGATGACAAAGGGAAGAAAACCATTGATGCGAAACCTAGTGCCACCGTTTCCACCACAAGGCTCCATAGGGAGGAGCTTGAGGATATAGAGGAGGGGGAGTGCCTCTTCCATTCGCAGATGTGGGTGAAGGGTTCTCCACTAAAATTCCTTGTTGATAGTGGAAGCCAAAATAACCTAATTTCAGCAGAGGTTGTGAAGCGGCTCAGCCTACCGATCACAGCACACTCGCAACAGTGTACTATTGGGTGGCTTCAGCAACGAAGAGATCTTTGCGTTCGACAATAGTCTCGCCTTCCATACAACATCAAGCCATTCATGGATGAGGTAATGTGTGATGTTGCTCTTCTCGATGTGTTTGATGTATTATTGGGCCAACCATACTTGTGGAAGTGACATGTTGTGTATGAGTCTAGGCCTTGTTCTATTGTTATTACTTTGGGAAATAAATTGTACAAGATACCAAAGGTAGTACTACCTCCTACCATCTCTTTGATTACTACAAAACAATGCAGTAAGATTGTTTCCCAAACCAGAAAATTTGTTTTCAGTAAAATTTTCCCACAGGGAAAGATGAATATTGTGGCCACATCCTTGAAATAGGTCTCCCCTACAATGCAACAGCAGATGGAAAAAGTCAAGGAGGAATACGAGGACATTTTTTCCTCACACACAGAGGCTCCTCTACACTATGAGGTCAAGTACTCCATTGATCTGACCCCAGGAGCGTCCCCGCATGATGTTTCCATAACTCATGCGACTACACAAAAAGAATCCACACATGTATTGTATGAGGATGATAAATCAACCAAATCTATTGAACGCATCTAGCATGTCTTCTAGCAGGTCCACGACATCTCGGAAAAATCCAACACAAAGTACACGTAGCACCATGATCAACATCGGGTTCCACACAACTTGCAGATGAGAAAAAAATTGTGGCTACATTTGTAGAAGGAGCGCCTCTCTGGACCCCACCGCAAGCTTCTCCAGCTCCAATATGGGTCATACACCATCACCAAGGCAAGTGGTTCACTGGGGACCAAGTTCATGAGCAGAATGTTCCTAATCTCATTGAGGAACTCAATGCAATAGGGACCATTTATTCCGAAGGGGGAAGGAATGATCCAGGTGGATATTGGTGGTCACCTTCCTATTCGACTGGGAACCCCACCATTATTTCTTTTTGTTTTTCAGTTTCAGCACAGTTTACTAGCTTTAGTAGTTTTTTTTGGTCTTGAACTTTCGTTTCCATTTTGAGGCCCTAAACGATGTTTTTTGGGAAAATATGGATCAACATTGAATTTTCTTCAATGTTTCTCACCCACAAGTTTTATTCATCAGATAGATATTTCTAACGAGGTATTTAGCATGTCAATCGAAGATCATATGCCAAATTTACGTCCCTGGGAAGTCGATGTACCAATTTACCCAAATGAGACCCATAGTTTTGGTGCTTCATCTCCTAGGGTTATTTTTTTGGATGTTTATGGATTTCCATTGTTTATAAACAATAAATAGGTCTTCAAGTCTCATTGTAACACAGTTTAGAGGCCTGTAGCCACCACATTTCTTCTCAGAGATAAGCTACCAGCGGCCTAGCTAGTTTATTTCCATTATGTCTGTAAGCATATTTCAATCATTTGATTTTAATGAAATGATGTTTTATTTCCACTGCATCTTTGTATTTATGGCTATATATGTATTCTATTGTGTTCCTGCATAAATTCAGATTAGGTATGTAAGGGTAGAACACAAATATGAATGTATTATTTGCTAGGCTTTCTCCATTCTAATAGACTATGAATATATCTTTTAAAATGTATTTTGATTACAATTCCACAAAAAGTATGGAATGATATGACCTAGGATTTAATTGAAATGCCATTTAACAAGAAATAGAGGCAATTCTTACAAAATTCACATCACAATGTGGTTACGCCAAAAAAATATGACAACCTTATGCTTGATGGCCTCCAAAATATTCATTACCCAATATTTTTGAGTTGCATGCTTGACCCAAGTAGGTTTCCCTACCTAATAATGGTTGATTGGGATGTGCTGGATTGCTACCATATAATTGAGTCCAATTTTCCCCTTTTAGCCATGGAGGAAATGAGTCACCACAATTCACACTTGTGCTACTAACCCCTGCATTAAGTGGACATGTATAATAATAATATATAGCATTGATACCCGCATTGGTAGGAATATATCAAGTGGGAAAACCTCATTTTTGATAGAGGGGGCCTTGGATGTTTAAGAGTTATCGATATAATGGCATGCTATCTACAATATTATCCAATGTGTTTGACATTATCCTGCTTTCCTTGACTATGGTTGCATCCTTATCAACCCTATTTGTCATCATCCATTCTTTTTGAAGAAATTGTTGGGCCTTTCTTGATTAATTTTTATACTTTGCCAATTATTTTTCATGGTCCTTAAATTACCTTACTTTATCTCTTTCAAGCCTTTCCTCTACTCGAAGTTCTGCTACAACAATCCTCTCTACCTTATTTTCCTTGGCTAAATTGTACTTTTTCTATTTTAAATCCTGAATTTCAAGTTTCTTTTGTTCAATATCAACTAATAGCTTTATATAGTATTCTGAGGTGAGTAACTATGAACTTCAACATAATTAATAACTATCTATTATTCCTTTCCTTCTTTTCCCCGACACTCCCTATGCTATTAGATTTAGAAACTGACTAAGTAACTGCTCCTTCTTTGGCACTTATTTCTCCTTTATTGACACTTCCTTTTAAATATCCTAGACAACTAATTAAATTATATTTTTCTCTTCATTTTTTACCTCATTATGTACAATATCTTCTTCTAGTGATCCATTATCCACCAAAAAATGAATTTTGAAGGCATGTTCATGCTTTCTTCATTGGTTCTTGAGACATTAAGTTTTTTTATATTCATCATGGATTCTTACAGCCATGATGGTGGGGTTATTTGGATTTGAAATATCATTTTTTCATTGTTGCTTCCTAGTGCATGATCAACTACAACTACATTCATATCAACATTTCCATTTTCAACCACATTTTCATCATCCTTTTCATGTCAATATATTCATTAAGAATATCACATGAATAAGTTGCATGTGCTTCAGCTGGTCTAACAACCTCAATGTTATTGTCAATTGGTTCGTGATTATATTTTTTTCACTTACATGTTCATCATCATCACCATAAAAGTGTCCTTTAGAGAGGGATATCATATTATCATATGCAATTACATCTTCCTGTCCATCCACATCTTCTTAGGCATCAACATGTGCTTCAACATCTCACTCATATTAACCATCCACATCAAATGACTCATTTCAACTAGTATCATGCATACGAGCATCATAATTCAATGGAAAAATTCTAGTCCTCCTAAACCCAACCTTGATATTTGAACGTGTGAGAGCCATTTTAAAGGATTTAGTTGGAATATCAACTAGCTCAAACCTAATGGCTCAATTGGGGACCTAGCCCTCAAAAGTTAGCCTATGGCCCTTGGCGACTAGGAGCGATGACCAAAGTCCTTACCTCCTCAATTTTTGGCCTTCTCTATAATTAAATCTATAGGGAAATCCCTCTTGAGCTTTGCTTCCATGTTTTTTTCCATTGAACACCTTACCTCTACATGTCCTTTGCGGCCTTGAGTTGATCCCTCCTGAGATTCAATTAAGTTGTTACATGGGACTTGACATAACACTTGACCTTATCAATGGTCTTAATCTGTTTGAATTCTACATGGCCTTAACAGAAATGAAAACATGAACACTCAACATTTCTCCCCTAAAATTGACATAAATGAAAACAAATTCAATACTATTCCAACACACTCAACAATAAATGCTACAAGTTAATTAGTAGTTAACATGTTGTATTAGCACATATGGTGCATGATAGTTCATAAGTTTCAAATGAACAATAAATTCAGAAATAAATGTATAGTTTCTGATTTATTTACTAAGAAATTATAAGGTAATTGAGGTACTCATTAGAAAACCCTTCATATGGGTGTTCTTGAACAAATAACCACTACTAAATCATAATAAGTGCTTAATTAAATTATTATGGTACATTTGTGGAATTTTTTATGTTAAATTGCAATAAGGAGGGTGGTCTTCTAGATAAGAATGAAAATGCTCCTCTAGAATATTTTGTGAATAAGAAATCAATAAGTATCTATTATAATAATCTCATAGGGATTTGGATTGATGGTGACTAGGTGCATTATTAAGGAAATCCTTGCAATAGGTTAACAGTTTAAATTCCCGGTGGGTTACCTAACAAAAAATCGAGTATCTCTTCTAGGAATAGAATGCTTGGTGCATGTGCCCTGTGGAATAATTTGACTAAAATAAATGAACATAATTATACTTTATTGCATCGATAGGTGCTCTATAGCCTAGTATATGAGATATTTTTAGGCGTAGTGTATGTATGTCAGCATTTTTAAAATGAAAAAATATATCTAGGAAAAAATAAAAATCCATTGAATTCTACAAGACCTTGACATCAATGAAAACATGAACACTCAATATTTTTCCCCTAAACTTGACATTAGTAACAACACATTTAATAATATTCCAACATAGTCGACAATAAATACTACAACCTAATTAGTAGTTAACAGGTTGTATTAGTACATACAATGCATGACAGTTCATAAGTTCCAAATGAACACCAGATTCACAAATAAATGTATAGTTTCTTATTTATTTACTAAGAAATTATAAGGTAATTGAGGTACTCGTCACAAACCCCTTCATATGGTTGTTCTTGAAAAAATAACAACTACTAAATTATAAGAAATTCTTAATTAAATTAGTATAGTACATTTGAGGAATTTTCTATGTTAAATTACAAGAAGGAGGGTGGTCTTCTAGATAAGAATGAAAATTCTCCTACTAAATATTTTTTGAATAAGAAATCAATAAGTATCTATTCTAATAATCTCATAGGGATTTGGATTGATAGTGAATGGGTGCATTATTAAGGAACTCCTTGAAATAGGTTAGCATTTTAAATCCCTGGTAGGTTAACTCACAAAAAAGAGAGTAACTCTTCTAGGAAGAGCATGCTTGGAGCATGTGCCCTGTGGATTAATTTGACAAAAATAAATGAATAGAGTTATACTTTATTGTATCGAGAGGTGCTCTATATCCTAGTATATAATATATTTGTAGGCGTAATGTATGTAATTATGTCAACATTTTTAAAATGGAAAAATATATCTAGAAAAAGAAAAAAATCTTAGATTCATATGTTTTAATTAATATTCAAATTAAAACACATATAAATGTAAAATGTAATGTAATGTAAAATTTAAAATGAAAAATGTGATACACTGAGATACCAATTTGATCGGAAGAAAATGATTTGTCTATAGTGTAAAGTTAACATGTTATTTTTTATTTAACAAGTTATCTCTTTATACATTATTAATGGTATAATAATCCATAATATTGATATTATTATTTTGATATATTATAATAATAACCATATCCATTATAGGTAATATTATGTTATATTATACATTACATTTATTTATGATTACACAGAGTGACGATTCTTGATCATATGGATGGAGGGGGGAGAGAAGGGGAAAGAGAGAGAGAGGAAGAGATAGAGGGGAGGGGAGAGGGGAGGGGGAGAGAAGGAGAGAGGGAGTGGGATAGTGACAAATAGAGAGAGAGAGAGAGAGAGAGATGGATTTCGAGGGGGAGAGATAGGGAGCGAAGAGAAAATACATAGAGATATAGAGGTGGAGAGAGAGAGAGAGAGTGATAAGGGAGAGATTTAGAGAGAGTGAGGGAGAGAGTATAGAAGGAGAGAAGAGAGATAATGGGAGAGGAGAGAGAGAGAGGGAGAGAAGGGGAAGAGAGAGAGACACAGAGATGGAGGGCGGAGAGAGAGAAGGAGAGAGGGAAGGAGATAGTGACAAATTTGGGGGGGGGGAGAGAGAGAGAGAGAGAGAGAGAGAGAGAAAGGGAAGTGAGAAATAAAGGTCCGGGAGAGAGGAAGGAGGAGTGGGAAGGAAGAAGAAAGACTTGGAGAGAGAAATGTGAAGAGAGAGCTGGAGTGACAAGGGAGAGGTCGAGAAAGAGTGAGGGAGAGAGAGAGAGAGAGAGAGAGAGAGAGAGAGAGAGAGAGAAGGGAGAGAGAGAGAGAAAGATGGAGGAGGAGGGAGTGAGATATAGATAGATAGATATGGAGAGAAATTTGGTATGTTTGGGGTTGAGATAAAGAGACAAAGAAGGCGAAACAAAGGGAGATATATATATATATATATATATATATATATATGGAGGGGGAAGAGAGAGATAAAGAGAGGGAGGTAGGGAGGAAAATATAGATATAATATAGTGTTATATAATATTGAACAATATTAACCATGGAGGAAGAGGAAGTAAGAATTTTACAAAAGGAAAAAGAAGTAGGATTTAGAAAGCCATGAATATATTTTTTTTTCAATAAAATATATGCATCGATTTAGTGTAGATGTTGATTCCTAATCATATTTGATTGATTGCACTCGATGCATTGATTTCAATGTAGTTACTAATTTCTAATATTGTTTAAGCGCTTCCACTACATGCATTGATTTTAGTGTAGATATTGATTTCTAATTCTATTTGATTATTTTCACTAGATACATTAATTTCATTGTAGATATTTATTTCTAATCCTATTTTATTTCTTGCACTACATGCATTTATTTCAATGTAGATGTCGATTTCTGATCCTATTTGATTTCTCGCACTAGATGCATTTATTTAAGTGTAAATGTTAATTTATGATTTGATGTAACTAGTGTATGTTGTACATTAATTTCAAAGTAATTATATTAATAGTGTGCATTGATTTCAGTGTAATCACAAAAATATCATTGACGACATGCATTGATTTGTTACAATAATTCAACCATAAATAAAATACCTGAATTTTCATCCTAAATAAAACGGTGCACTTACATGAAATGTTTGCTTCCTAAAACTATAAACTATTTGTAATTGACTACATTCTTATTATTCCCATTTTCTATCATTTCACATTGTTAGTCACTTTTCATTCAAATGTGGTAATAGAAAAAACTACCTTTGAAACTTACATGGGTTTAATACTTCGTACGTTAGAATGATGGAGTTTGGAGAAAGATTCTATTAATATTGGAGAGCAAGAGAGACAAAATATGATGTTTACTATAACAGCTCAAGTTAAATATTTAAATATATGATTTAAATTTCCCTTTTCATATGATTAATATGAAAAGATGACAAAAATAACATGTGTGACAATAAGATCAGTAGAAGAAAATACTTTGAGATTGATCAAAATGAAGAATATTTGTGATTGACTACATTATTATTATTCACATTTTCTGTCATTCAGCACTAATACATTGTCACTTTGCATTCAAAATTTTCATCATTCAAGTTATTAATAGTCTCTATCATCTCAACAAACTAAGGTAACTGATAAATTTTAAAAATAAAATGACCACGTTAATCCTATTTTGTGCAACCAGCTCCAAAAAGAGAAGAAAAGAGATATCAACGCCTTAGAAATGAGCCACTTCGAGGGGGCAACCTCCAATACATTACATAAATGAACAATTCTTGGATGATACAATTTACAAAACCTCCTTTCTATATATATAGGAGTCCATGGGGCCATAATGTAATCCTAGTGGGCCACAATGTAATCCTAGCCGATCTAACAATAATAATTTAAGGGCACAATAATAACAAAATGGGGGTTACAAGGGTACAATAATAACAATAAGGGGGTTACACTAACAACAATAAGGGACTATACTAGTAATATAGGGACCTAACATGCCCCTCTCCTTCAAAAAGTGTTGTCCTCAATGCTTGAGTAGCTCTGGGTGCTTCTGTATAAAATTCTCATCCTCCCATGTAGAATCTTCAGTGGGTAAGTTCTTCCACTTGATGAGATACTCTGAAATTGATCGATTCCGTAGTTGTCGACTTCTTGTTTCCGTGACCGCTTCCGGTTCCAATATGATTTTTCCTTCCTCAGCAAGTTCTGGCAATATTCTTTGAACTGGAAGATTTTCACCTATAACCTTCTTTAAGCATGAAACATGGAAAACTGGATGTACTCGCGAAGAAGTAGGAAGCTCCAATTTGTATGCCATAGTACCAATATTTTGCAACACCTTTTAAGGACCATAGTACTTTGGTGATAATTTTTTATCCTTCTTAGCTTGCTTGAGGGACATTTTTTTATATGGTTGTAGCCGTAAAAATACCCAATATCCTAAATCAAAACTTCTCTCACTGCGATGTTGATCTGCCTGTTGTTTCATTCGATTTTGTGCCAAATTCAGGTTATCCTTTAAGAGTTGGAGAACTTCTTGCTGATGCTCGATGTGATCTTCCACTGCTTGAACCTTCTAATTTTCCCTTAAATATGATGTGATCGATGGTGGATGATATCCATAAAGTTCCATAAATGGGGTCATTTTTGCTGTAGTATGGAAGGAAGTGTTATACCACCATTCAGCGAGAGGTAACCACTTCACCCATTGCGTTTGTTTATCAGATACAAAACAACGAAGATATCATTCCAAACATTTATTTACTATCTTAGTTTGACCATCAGATTGAGGATGATAAGATGAGCTATGAGCTAATTGAGTACCCAAACAAGAAAATAACTTCGTCCAAAAATTTCCCATAAAAATGGGATCTCTATCGCTCACAATAACCCTTGCGCTTCCATGTAGCTTTTGAATTCTGTCCACAAATGTAGTAGCAACTGTACTTGCTTTAAATGGATGAGATAATGCACAAAAGTGTGCATACTTGGTAAGTCTATCAACTACCACCATGATGACATTCTTTCCTTCAGACTTAGGTAAACCCGTGATAAAATCCATTGAAATCTCCTCCCAACGCTGACTTGGAATGGATAAAGGTTGTAGAAGTCCCGGGGTCTTAATTGTCTCCACTTTATTCTGCTGGCAAACCAAACATTCCGCCACAATCTTTTGAATATCAGATTTAAGGCCATCCCAAAAAAATTCTTTCTTCACCCTGTGGTAAGTTTTTAAAAATCCTGAGTGTCCTCCTAAAGGAGAAGTGTGCAATTCCAGAAGAATCTTTTGTTTTAGTTGGGAATTCTTACAAAGATATAAGCGATCTTTGTACCATAAGGAATCATTTTTTCAACTAAATGTATCAGATGTACTAGGATCTTGCTGCAACTTTTGAATGAGTGTCCATACATCTTTGTCCTTCTTCCATTCATCTCTTGCTTCGGTTATCCAATCTGGTTGGATAATAGAAATAGCACAAAGCAATGCTTCCACCTCTTCATTCTTTCTTGAGAGTGCATCTGCAACAACATTAAGCTTTCCTTTTTTGTAAATTATTTTAAAGTCATAACCCAACATCTTTGTGACCCATTTTTGCTGCTCTTCTGAAGATAGTCTTTGTTCCAAAAAGTGTTTAAGACTATCATGATCAGTTTTTACCTTGAAGTGTCTTGCCATTAGGTAAGTTCGTCATTTCTTTAGTGCATGCAGTATTGATAACATTTTCTTCTCATAAATAGGTTTCTGTAAATACTTTCCTTTCATTGGACGACTTTCAAAAGCAATGGGTCTTCCTTCCTGCATTAAAACTGCACCAATTCCATTTCCTAAGGCATCACATTCCACAATAAAGGTTTTTGTGAAGTCTGGCGTAGCTAAGACCGGTGTTAGGTACATTGCCTCTTTAAGATGTTCAAAGGCCTTAGTTGCTTCAGGAGTCCATGAAAATGCATCTTTCTTCAATAATGCTGTGAGAGGAGCTGCTATTCTCCCATAATTCTTAATAAACTTGCGATAATAGCCTATTAACCCAAGAAATCCTCGCAACTGCTTTATTGTCTTGGGGACTTTCCATTCCTTAATGGCTTTAATTTTTTTAGGGTCTACTTTAACACCCTCGTGAGATATAATATGACCCAGATATTCCACCTCTTGTACTCCAAATAAACATTTGGATGTTTTCGCATATAATTGTTTCTCCTGCAATAGTTTGAGCACCCTGTCAACATGTTCAACATGATCCTTCCAAGACCTGCTGTAGATTAGTATATCATCAAAAAATACTAGCACAAAGTTTCTAAGGAAGGGTTTGAAAATGGAATTCATCAACCCTTGAAATGTAGAAGGTGCATTGGTAAGGCCAAAAGGCATGACCAAAAATTCATAATGACCCTCATGAGTTCGAAATGCAGTTTTTGGAATATCTTCAGTCTTCATTCTAATTTGATGATATCCTGAATGAAGATCCAACTTGGTAAAATAAATTTCTCCATGTAATTCATCCAATAATTCATCAATCACAGGAATGGGAAATTTATCCTTAATGGTGAGCTTATTGAGCTCCCTATAATCCGGACACATTCGCCATGATCCATCCTTCTTGTGTACCAATACTACAGGAGCAGAGAAAGAACTTTGACTAGGTTGAATTATACCCGCCTCTAACATTTCTGCAATCATATGTTCAATTTCGCTCTTTTGGACGTAAGGATATCTATAAGGCCCGATGTTTGGAGGAACACTTCCTGGAATCAAATGAATAGCATGATCATGATCACGAATAGGTGGGAGTCCTTCGGGAGTTTCAAACACCTTGGAATGATTGTCCAAGACTTGTTGGAGATCTGCAGAAATAGATGATTTTGATGTCGGAACTTCTAGTGAGCATAATTGTGCAATTACGCCTCGTTGTTCTTTCTTTAGAAGCTTTGTCATGACATTAGAGCTTATTATCCTTCCCGGCTTCCCTTAAATACCCCGTAATTCGACTTCCTTTCCTTCTGAAAAAAATTTCAAGAAAAGTTCTTGAAAATTAAAAGCTACCGTCCCCAAAGATTGTAACCATTGTACTCATAGTACAACATCAACACCTCCCATAGGAATGGAAAGCATTGGACTAGTCAATACATATTCCCCCATGGTTAGCTTGATATTATGGCATTTTCCAGAGCAATTTATAGTTTCTCCATTTGCAACCATCACTTGACATTCTGGTGTTGGGTATAGGAAACAATTTAATTCCTTGGCTACCTTACAATGAATAAAATTATGGGTGCTACCCGAATCAATCAACACTATTACCTTTTTCTTCTTGATATGTCCTTCTATCTTGAGAGTTTGAGGAGTGGTAATTCCTGCCAATGCATTACACGATATGGTCGGACTCATTTCTTCCTCTTCTAGGGCTGGTTCCTGGTGTATATCCTCTTCTTATTCATTTTCTTCTTCCTCTTCACAATCTATGTAAAATAATTTCTTCTCAGCACACTTATGACCTTTAGTGTATTTTCTATCACAACCGTAGCAAAGCCCTTTTGCTCTTTTTTCTTCCAATTGTTGTGGTGTCAACCTTGTAGGTTGTGGAAATCTAGGCGTAGCAACACTTCCTTCTTTATAGAATTGGGTGGTAGGCTTCCTTGTCGCCATAATTTTACATTCAAGTTTTCTTGCCAACCTGAATGCCTTCTCCAATGAATCAGGTTCCAAAACACGAACTTCATGTTGGATGTTATCCTTTAGAGTACCTATGAAGAGATCAATCCTGTGTTCCTCTGGAATATCAGTTACCCTTATATTCAATTTTTGGAAGTCCTCAATGTGCTTCCCCACTAAACCATTTTGTTTGAGATTTATCAATTGGCTAAAGAAGGTGTTGCTCTTTGTATCCTCATAATGTGCTATCATTTCCTCCGTAAAAAAATACCAAGTGACAATTTTTTTACGGGAGAAAAGCCATCGATACCATACAAATGTATTTTGTTCTAAATGTAAAGTTGCAATGCGTACCTTTTGTGTGTTTTGCACGTTATGGAGATCAAAATATTGCTCCCTCTGTAGTATCCATGTTACAGGATCCTTTCCATCAAACTTTCTCATATCCATTTTTGGAATATGGTGGTTCTTCCCGCCAACATTAGAGTTTATGAAATCATGATTAACATTTATTTTGTTCTCATCATGAGTTTCTTCCACTATCTTTTCACCATTAGGAAACATTTCTTGTATCAACTTTGTCAAACCTTCGATGTCTATTTTGAGATCATTCTTCATGTTTTCCATGTTGTCTTTCATGTCCACTTCCATGCCATCCATCTTAGCTTCCACGCCATCTATCTTAGCTTCCACGCCTTTCCTCAAACCGTCCATCTTCACTTCCATTTCATTTTTTGTTGCTCTTTGCGAGAGTGAAATTTGTTGCACTTGCTCTTGTAATTTTGATAGATCATGTTGCAATTCTTCATCTTCATGAGTCATAGTAGAGCCTTCTGAAGGCTTAATGGGTGTTGAATTATTTTTACAGGGCATCTTTTAGAACCCAATACTGCTATATATTCTACAATATGCCCTTGGAATCAATTTAAATTGATTCTTCAAAGAAGACTCATGCAATTTGGAAAGAAAAAAAATATACACACCTTTTTCTTGCTTTTGAGGAACTCGATATTGAAATTGGATTATCTCTATGATTGCAGAACTTCAATATTTGAATTTCAGTATCAGCTTAGCCCTCTGAATTATCTTTCGAATGCCATAGGTCTGACCTGATTTGGATTCTCCAAGACAAATTTGTGTCTAATCTCCCACAATGACCTAATTCTGGACTGGTTTAGTAGAGCGAAATTGTACGACTTGCCACGTGTCATTTTTTCGTCCTTTGTCTCTGAAATTGATAGCCAAGAAACTACAGTCTGTGTACTTCTGACCAATTTTTACGGCACTCCAATTCGATGCCCAGAGAGAGAGTTATTGAACTTTTCCCATGATCACCTCTTTGAGATGAAATTCAGGAGCTTAAAAAAGCACTACCTTCCAAAAATTATATCTCCCAAAATATTGCAAACCAAGCTCTGGAATTTTTTGACAAATTTCCTCAGGATTTCAGCTTTGTACCATATGAATTTCAGATTCTGAACCTTCGTAGAAAAAAAGTTATAGCGAAAATGCCACGATGACCTGTTTAGGAGCCTGAAAAAAGACCTAACCTCCACAGATGATATCTCTAAAAATGTTGCGAACTAAGATCTGCAATTTTTAGACAATCTTCCTCAGGATTTCGGCTTCGCACCCTAAAAATTTCAGATTCTGAAACTTTGTAGAAAAAACATTATAGCGAAAATGCCACGATGACCTGTTTGGAGCAGTGAATCCCTAGAATCCAAAGCTCTGATACCAAATGTTGTGTAACCAGCTCCAAAAAGAGAAGAAAAGAGAAATCAACGCCTTAGAAATGAGCCACTTCGAGGGGGCAACCTCCAATACATTACATAAATGAACAATTCTTGGATGATACAATTTACAAAACCTCCTTTCTATATATAGGAGTCCATGGGGCCATAATGTAATCCTGGTGCGCCACAATGTAATCCTAGCTGACCTAACAATAATAATTTAAGGGCACAATAATAACAAAATGGGGGTCACAAGGGTACAATAATAACAATAAGGGGGTTACACTAACAACAATAAGGGACTATACTAGTAATATAGGGACCTAATATCCTACACATATTTAGCATATTTAAAATTATCATAATAATTAGATGTTCAAAGAATTTTGTCTCATCACAGAGAACTAAAATTAGCCTAGGTCCATCTTAACCTTGGATCTATCAAGCACTGAGAGAGATCAAATCCCTTGAGGTGCAAACCATTCCTCAAGTTTTGCACTAAAAATAGAGGATTGCACCTTGTGAGATTTGATTCCTCTCAACGCTTGATAGATCTAGGGTTAAGATAGATCTAGGCTAGTGTCAATAATTAAACCTTTTCCATGCATATACTCACCCCAAAAGAGAGAGAATGAGTAAGTGTGCATCTTTGACCAATAAAACCATAAAGAATGCAAGAAGGAAATGTCCCCTTGAAATTTGTGTAATGGATCTAAGTTACGAGTCACTTCACATTTGTGTATATTTGTGAACAAGGATTAGTGGGCCCTTATATTGGGGTGCATCACTTAGTGGCCTAGGATGCATGTGATGAGGTGGAAATATTGATGTGGAAGGGTAAAACCATAGGGTTCATGAATAATAACACCTAGTCAAACATGATGACCAAATAGTTCCTCAAAAATTAGTGAAATGACAAAATTAGCCTATGTGAATAGGGATATTTTAAGAATACAACCAAATGGATTTCTATGTGTTACTTGAAAACGTTTTAAAGGGGGATGTACTAGCTTAATTTTTGTACCTCTAGGACATAAAGTTACATTATCAAGTTATTAATTTGGAAAAAAAGTTAGGGAATTTATCCTTAATGAAAAATATAATGCTTAACCATTAATAGGTTAGTATATTGGCATTTCTTAAGGTTTCCATGTTTAAAATTTTAATTAAAATATCTCAAACTAGTTAGGTGTCTTCACACTAAAAATTGAAAATATAAGAATGAGACATTATTTTAAAATAACACTTGAGAAATTATAAGAAAATTATGCCATGAGCCTCCTAGGAGGTGGAATAAAATGAATATGGGTGTTAATGTAGATTTTCCATAGGAAAAAGGTAAAATTGTGATGTGATGCACAATTTACCTATGCAAAGTAATGAAATATAATAGTGAAGTGGATTTCACCTAGTTATAAGGTAATAATAAGTTGGGACAACTATGAATAAGAAAATTACATAAACACACTACCATAACTAAATAGGTACACTACTATGTTACAAGATATACAACAGAAATTTTGAAGTGACTAAAACATAACCATGTGACCATTATAAATATCCTCCGCCAATATCCCAACTTTTAAAAAAGCTGTGATTATTCCATTCATAGACAAAAAACAATTTACCTCTCAAAACCCACTTTAAAAAAATATATTGATATTATCATAATTTGCAAAAATAAACTCATTAAAAAATTATAAAAATTAAAATATAAACTAAAAAAAAGTTATGAATATGAATTATCAGAATAATAAATAAACTTTGTTTTGTTAAACCATTCTTCTCATTTCATAATATTCACATTCATGAATACTGTTTATTAAAACAATAATTTACTTTTTTAATAAAAATAAATTATTAAGGTAATTTTATATTTTCTCTCGTAATGCATTTGTTACCAATCAAGATTTAAGAAAAAACATAATATTTAATTTTGTAATAATATTTAACTTTATTTTCAATTATAGCAGATCAATAAGATGAGTGATCTAGATGACTTTTATATATATATATATATATGGATATTTTCTGAAAAGTTGTTTAAAAAATGTTGACAGAGAATGCATTTATATATGATAATAGAGTTATTTTTAAGTGTGACTTTTTAAAAAATTTAGTGGATTTTTGAGTAGTAGATAGAAAAATTTGTGGTAAAATTTTAATTTTTATTATTTAAATTGATTTTTTTGATTATATATATGAATTCAGCATCCTAAAAAAACCCAAAACAATTAAATCATGCAAAATTCACTCATTAAACTCATAGTTTCAATGTATCCCTTAAAAATTCTAAATAACTTATATAAAAAATCCACCAATTTTAAAATTTAAAAAAAAAAAATTCAATTTGCAGTATAATTTACAGCTATCCCATCTTTCTCTCGCGAATGGAAACAGCAACCATCTCATTACCGGTTTGGATGCCTCAATTTTCACATTCATTTCATTATGCGAAACAAGTAAATTTTTTGCATCAGTGATGTTACAGAACTTTTGATAAAGTCACAATTAATATCATTACTTTATTATTATTTGAAACTTTTTACAAAGTCCACAAAATTATATACAATTAATATCATTACTGTAGTATTATTATCAATAATATAATATTAGATGAAACATTTTACAAAGTTCACAAAATTAGTAAAGAAAATTGAAGTTAGTGATTTTGTAATAGATATTCAACCAAATAGAATCTGTAATTGAAGGTTTATCACAGAGTGCACAAAATCAATGTAAAATTTAAAGTCAATGATGTTGTCAGTATTGATAGAGCTTTAAATGCTATCAATATAATTGAAGATTTATCAGTGTACAAAATCGATATAAAATTAAAATCAATGATGTGTGAGTATTGTGATAGAGTTCTAATTATTATTATTATTATAATAATAATAAAAGTAATTATTATTTTTATTATTATTATTATTATTATAAAAGTAATTGAGGTTTACCGTAAAGTTCATAACAAATTTTTCTTTAGCAGCCAAAAAACAGGATAGAAAGTGATTTTTGTTTTGGAATGTGTGATAATGTCTTAAAAATAATTATAATAATAATAAAAAGTATTTGATGTTTTATCATAAATTTTATTTATACAACATAGTGAAATGAAAGTAAAACTTTAGTAAAACCAAAAAGATAAAAGAAATCTGATAGTTAAATAATATAACATTCATTTCAATTTATTTTTAAAAATTGTGATTTATTTTATTAATAAATTAATATTTAAACCCTAAAATTATCTCATCCCTATTGGTTATCTTTAAGCTTATGTCTATAGCTCATGCCTATATTCAAGTTATTGGCCTTTTCATTTCCTACTCTAAATACGGCATTCATCAATCAAGCATTTGCGATTTTTTTTTTTGGTATTATAGAGAAGTAACCAATCGAATTAGAATCCACATCAAATATCGTTGAACTTAAAAAAAAAGTAACAATAGTGGTAACTGAAAGCCATGGATCCACTCTTTGATTTGGTGCACTGTTCTGTTGCGACGCTGAGCCAAGTGCTGAGTGTGATCCTCCTGCTAATCGGCCTGATCTGCGTGGTGAAACGGAATCTGAGAAAAAGGTTTCCCCCTGGTCCTTCTGGATGGCCTGTCATCGGCAGCCTTCCACTTCTGGGCAAAATGCCCCATCTCTCGCTCTATCAGCGATCGAAGCAATACGGTCCGATCTGTTGGAATTTAATTTCCAATCGCTCGATCAAAGCAGCGGGCAGCATGGCGATCGATTTGCAGGCAGAGCACGTCGCACAGGTTGGCGGCACCATGGTTGATAAGCGCGGAGTTAAACCGCGAGCAGATGGGCAGAAATCAACGGAGTGCGGGGGGTTAATCAGCACGATGGTTAACGGGAGGCCACCCCCCGCCGTTGACCACTTGATCGGGCTTTGACCCATAATCGACGGCTGTCGTTTAGTGCGGGGTCACCCATTTGATGGGTACGGCCAGAACCTTACCCCCCGCAACCACCAGCTTTGAGGTGGCTCCGCCACGTGTGCACAGCGCGCCACGTTCCGCCACCACCGCGAAAAATCACCGCTGCCACCAAATTTAAAATTTGTCATAAATTTTTTTTAATGGTGCTGACAGATTTTTAATGCCATTTATGAATTTTTCAAGCGGTGATAATTCTGGGCAATTTTGTCAATGAAAGACATTAATTGTTTTAGATATTTTTTTTGTAATTTATATAGAGATGCAGTGCGTTAGTTTTTTTTAGAGACAGAGCAGAAAGACGGAGAGAGTGCAGAATTAAAAATATACACAGTAGAGTATATTTTTTGTAAAACAGAGAGCTGTTTATTTTTAAATAGACAGAGACAGTGAAGTTTTTTTACACAGCAGAGTGTAAAAATCTGATTTACACAGCAGTGTGTTTAATATAAAATTTTCTGTGTGAGACAGAGAAGAGTGTTTTATTTCTGAACTGTGTTTGTAGCAGTCAGATTTTTATTGTAATTCCTCTGCAGTGACGAAGCATTGTAACAGTTTTTTTTAATAGAATTTTTTTATGAGAAAAATCTGTCACTGTCTGTACAAATTTTTAGAATTATTCTCTGTGATAAAGAAAGGGACATTTTATTGTTCTGGAATTCTGAAAATTCCAACACGATCATGTATTTGAAGCTCGGGACTACCGACACCGTAGTCGTCTCGTTGCCAAAGGTAGCGGAAACGTGCCTGAAGACGAACGACCTCAACTTCTCGAATGATGCGCAAGATCTGTAACATTCATCTCCTCGGCAGGAGATGAATCCCTACCTCTGCCTCCCGCCGAGATGAATCGACTTCCCGAGCATCCTCATGGTATTTATCTTATTACTTACCATTTATATATATGTTGTTCAGACTGTGTTCTTAGCCGGAACAGACACAACTTCAATCACTGTGGAATTCGCAGTGGCAGAGCTGATACGTCACCCAAAACTGATGAAGAGATGCCAAAAAGAAATAGATTCCACGATGGAAGGGGAGCAAAGAAGGATAAAGGAGTCAGACCTCCAAAATCTCACCTATCTACAAGCCGTGGTAAAACAGACATTAAGGCTTTACCCCCCATTTCCTCTCCTTGAGCCTCGGATGGCAGCAGAGGCGCGCGAGATAAAGGGGTACTACATACCCGAGAACGCTCGTCTCTTCGTGAACGCGTGGGGTATGCAGCGCTACCCGGACGTGCCGCTGGATTTCGATCCTGACAGGTTTGTTGGCAGCTGTGTTGACGTTAGGGGTAGCGATTTCCAGCTAATACCGTTCGGTGCAGGTAGACGGATCTGTGCGGGCATGAGTATGACAATCCGCATTATTGAGCTCATGCTCGCCACCTTACTTCAATCGTTTGATTTATCTCTTCCTGATGGCCAGTCGCACGCGCAGCTTGATATAGCAGAAGCCTTTGGGCTCACAATGCATAAGGAAGTGCCACTGCTCGTGGTTCCTACAGCGCGTCTCCCTTTTCATTTCTATGATTAAGGAAGTCAGTAGGGGTGATTGTGGTGTTTGTCTTACGTGTTTAGGTTTTTTTTTTTTTGTGATGCTTCAGTCTGTTATTGTAGTTTTGAATAAAATAGTAGCATATTTTTGTTTCTGTGAATTTTATTTTACATTAATTTTTTTTTTCCTTTTCCATTGTATGTGTGTAATAATAATCCTATATTGGTTGCAGTCTCGAGAATTGGGTAGTTCATTGAGCCCCTTCATCTAGCTAACCATTTGTTTTTGGAGTCACATGGTGAAGGTTTTCTTCCGAAGTTTATCTCTCTTGCATGTGGAAAAGACAGAAGAGTAAAAACATACACATGAGTTGGGTTTTTTTATTGATCACATAAAATTGATTATTTGAATACAATTAACTTGATAAAGGGCAGAGGAGTAAAAGCATACACATAAGTTGGGTTTTTTTATTGATTTTTTTTATTGATCACATAAATTTGATTATTTGAATACAATTAACTTGATAAATAGTATTTATTATTTTTTACTAGCAAAAACTCATCTATTACATAAATCCCCCATGTGGAAAAGGCAAAAGAGTAAAAGCATATAATTATCCCTCTTGCATGTGGAAAATGCAGAAGAGTAAAAGCATATAATTATACAAAATAATTATCCCTCCTTCATGTGGAAAAGGCTGAAGAGTAAAAGCATATAATTATACAAAATAATTATCCCTCCTGCATGGGGAAAAAGGCAGAAGAGTAAAAGCATATAATTATACAAAATAATTATACCTCTTGGCAAAAGAGTAAAAGCATATAATTATGCAAAATAATTATCCCTCGTGCATGTGGAAAAAGGCAGAAGAGTAAAAGCATATAATTAATAATTATACAAATAATTCACGTACAGAAACACATGAATTGGGTTTTTTTATTGATCACATAAATTTGATTATTTGAATACAATTAACTTGATAAAGAATATTTATTATTTTTTACTAACAAAAACTCATCTATTACGTAACTAGAATTGACCATTATGTAACTAGACTTAACTCAACACTCAATTAACTAACTCTCAGGGTTTTGTTTCCTTTCATATGGGTAGCTTGCGAGATGTGAGGGCGGCAAGTACATTGTAAAATCAAGCCCAAAAGGCTCTAAAGCATAAGATGACATCTATGTAATGACTTTTATTTTGAATATATGTAACCTATGTGTTTATTCGAATATCCATGTATTTCTATTGTGCATACAAACCATATCGACTGTCATGATTCATTATGCCCCGTTTTGTTCGAAAGAACCGAGCCACCATAATTATTAATGTTTGCAAGGGCCGCAGTCACAGTCCAGGGGGTGGACAGTGCATATGTTAGGCGCGAGGTTTGAAAACCGGTCATAAGCATGCAGCGAAGGGAAAGTTAAAAGAGGAAGGTGGCGTAGATCCATCATTCCGGCATTCAACTCGAAGAAGAGTAAGATATTTGTCGCCGCAACGCTGTGCAAAGAACTAGGAAGGTTGAGTCACAAGGCATATAAGCTTAAATGCCTTCGTTTAAACTGTCAAAAATATGACAACAATTGTAAATAAGTAATTCTGGGCAATTTACTTATTACCTATTGATGTAGTTGGAATAAAAAAATGTAGTTGGAATAACGAAATAAGTCCATATTAAATAAGATGGTCCGAAAGGCTTGTAAAGTACGGAGAATCATTTGATTAATAAAATTTTCCAATTTTTCCAGCCGAGTGAATGAAATCCTATGTTAAAAATCGATTGCCAAGAGCCTCCGCTGTGCCATTCTTCCCACTAGCCGAGTGAGAGAATGCTTGTCTGCTGTGTTAATGTGGTGAAGGATTGTTCGATTGAGCTAAGACTGAACGCCAGAGAAAGAACCTGCGGTTGGAGAAGCAAGACGCAGAGGGTTTGACCCAAACCTATTCTGCCCAAATTGTGGAGTAAGAAGTAAAGGAGGACATAGTGAGTGGAGTCTACACATTAGAGAAGTAGTGCAACTGCCGCATAAATTAAGATGCCAGCAGAAGACCCAAGCCGACCATGAAGGGGGAGAGCCAGTTATAGAAGTCTGCCCACAACGCTGTTGTTGATGCTCGTCAGAAAGGCCGACTATAAAAACTAGCCGCCATTGATAGATGTCTGCCCATCCAACGGAGAAGCCGAGTAAAAGAGTCTACTGTATTGGAGAAAGAAGGCCGTTTCATTTTATTTTCAGACTGCTGGGAGAAACGCCGTGAGCATCGTCGGAGAAGCACTCACAGCCGCATTGGAGTTGGAGAAGTTCGATGCCATAATCGGTGAGAAAGAAAATCGACTGCAAACGCTAAGTCCGATGTATTGGTATCGCTGTGAACACCAAGTCCTCTGTATCAGCCTGGTAATCGACTATCGTTTCTACCATCAAGTGCTTGAAGGAAGAAGCCGTTTGATGTCCATCTTAGAGGAAGAAGCCATTTGCAGAGGTACCGTAATTCTTAATTTTTTTCTTATGGGCTGTGGGAAAATGTTGGAGGAACATAATTTTTTCTTTTAAGAAGAAATAGAATTGAGAAAAAAATTAAGAGGAATAGGGTTTGAAGGTTTTTGTGTGTTTTTCCTCATAGTTAAAGAAATTGAAAGATATTTTTTTATGGAAGAAGAGATGAACATTATTTAAAGAACTCAGATTATCATAGCTGAAATATTTGGGAAATTAGAAACCTTAGCGAAAAGGGGGAATTTTTTTTTGAAACCCTAGTTCAAGGAAGAGGATTTGTAGGGAGAAATGGCAAAAATTTCAAATGCAAAATTTGAGGTGGATAAATTTACCAGGAAAAATAATTTTGCATTATGGAAATTGAAGGTTAGGGATTTGCTGGTGCAACAAGGGTTGTATAAAGCATTATACAGGGTAAATAAAAAACCAGCAAGCATGACAAATTTGGACTCGGAGGACTTGGATGCCCGAGCTCTCAGTACCATTCGATTATGTTTGGAAGATGAAGTACTCTTCAATATTGTTGGAGAGAGTACAACTGCAAGGTTATGGAAAAAATTGGAAACCTTGTATATGACAAAATATTTGACAAACAGAATCTATTTAAAAAGACAATTGTATGTAGTCTTAGGATGAAGGAGGGTACGAAAATTGCAGAACACTTAAATGTTTTTAATACGCTTATTTTCCAATTGTCGAATATGAAAGTAAAAATGGAGGAAGAAGACAAGGAAATAACCTTGTTGTGTTCCCTTCCTGAGTGATGGGATCACTTCGTGACCTCAATCAGTTTGAGCACTGTCGATTCATTAAATCTTGAATTTTTCGTGGGTGCTCTCTTATCTGAAGAGGTACGAAGAAAATCTAGCCATGGTAGCGAGAGGTTGGTCAAAGGAAAGGGAGGAGAAGAACCAATTCAACAACCAGTCACTCTACGAAGGTCTACAAGGGAAAAAAAACACCTAAAAGGTATGAAGATTCTGCTTCATCGTTTGTATTGATTACCGAAGATGGGGAACCGTATTGTTATTAGGAAGCAGTTGATGATGCAGATAGAAAGATATGGAAAAAGGCTATGGAAGAAGAAATGGACTCCTTTGCCAAAAAAAAATACCTGGGATCTTGTAGAACTTCCTGAAGGGAGAAGTGTTGTTGGTTGAAAATGGGTCTTCAAGTTGAAAAGGAAATTTGATGGAAGTATCGAAAGATATAAGGCAAGACTGGTTGCAAAAGGGTATTCTCATGTTGAAGATATTGACTTTCATGAGATTTTTTCACCAGTAGTTAAACTTGTTTCTATTCATACTGTGTTAGCACTAACTACTTTACTTGACCTTGAGTTAGAACAGTTGGATGTTAAAATAGCCTTTCTTCATGGTGATTTGGATGTAGAGATATATATGGATCATCCAGAAGGTTTTGTACAAGGTCGCATCAAAAGATTAGTTTGCAAGCTCAGGAAATCATTGTATGGCCTGAGGCAGTCACCAGGCAATGGTACAAGAAGTTTGATTCCTTCATGGTGAGCCAAAATTTTATCAAAAGTGAGTATGATAATTGTGTATACTTCAAAAGTTTCAATGGCATATTCATTATCCTGGTGTTGTATGTCGATGATATGCTTATTGCAAGAAAAAGTATAGAAGAAATCAACAAGTTAAAGGCTTAGCTCTCTAGGACGTTTGAAATGAAGGATCTTGGAGCAGCAAAACATATCTTGGGCGTGGAGATACACAGAGACAGGAATAATGGTAAGCTTTGGTTATCAAAACAGAAGTATGTGGAGAAAGTACTTGAAAATTTCGGTATGAACAATGTCAAACCTGTTAATGTTCCATTAGCTTCCCATTTTAATCTTTCTTCAGATTTAAGTCCTAGAACTAATGAAGAAAAGAAGTATATGTCTCGTGTACCATATGAAAATGAGGTAGAAAAATTAATGTATGCGATGGTATCTACAAGAGCTGACATTTCACATGCAGTTGGAGTTGTCAGCAGGTTCATGTAAAATCTAGGGGAAGAACATTGGAGAGTAGTGAAATGGGTGCTTCGGTATTTGAGAGGCACAAGTGACCATTGCATCAGCTTTGATGGTCGTGAAGGTTTAGTCTGCGGATATGTGGATGTTGATTATGCAGGTGATTTGGACAAAAGGAGGTCTACTACAGGTTATGTTTTTACTCTTGCAGGAGGAGTAATTAGCTGGATGTCAAAGCTTCAAGAGATAGTTGCTTTTTCCACTACTGAAGCAGAGTATATAGCTGCTTCATATGCCTGTAAAGAGGCAATTTGGTTAAAAGGTCTGCTTGATGAGATTGGAATGACACAGGAGAAAGTGACTGTGTTTTGTGACAGTCAGAGCGCTATTCATTTGGCTACAAATCCATCCTATCACAGCAAGACCAAGCATATCAATGTAAGGTATCACTTTGTGAGACATGTAATCGAAGGTAGCAAAGTAGTTCTCAAAATGGTCCGCACACAGAAAAATTATGCAGATATATTCACGAAGCCAGTTTCAGTAGAGAAGCTAAGATGGTGTCTCGCTTCTCTTGGCTTGGAGAAAATATGATGAATGGGCATGGGCAAGGGATTAGGAAAATTGTTGTCAAGGTGGAATTTGTCAAAAATATGACAACAATCGTAAATAAGTAATTCTGGGTAATTTACTTATTACCTATTGATGTAGTTGGAATAATGAAATGTATTTTGAATAACGAAATGTAGTTGGAATAAGGGAATAAGTCCAAATCAAATAAGATGGCCCAAGAGGCTTATAAAGTACGGAGAATCATTTGATTAATAAAAGTTTCCAATTTTTTCAGTTTTACCACATGTGTGTTTAACATTCAGTTTGTAAATCAGTGATTGTTTCCTATTTATTTCTTGCTTATTGTTTTTCCCCAGAACATAAATGACTGACATAGATTAGAACAAAAGCATGGAGGCTTGGATATAAAATTTGAAACAGTCTAGACCTATTTTTATTTTTAATAGTCTAACGAGACCTAGTGTTTACTTCAAACATGGTCAAAATTTTTAAATATAATGTAGTGGATGGGAACACTTAATATTATATTTTAATGTTATGAGTTCGATTTAGGAGAGTTTTATAAATAATAAAATAAATTTGAAACCACTTAAAAATAGAAATTGGGACGATTCAAACCTTTCAAGCAATAATAATATGTAGGGAGTGCATTTTGAAGAAATTAATCTTTTCAACAATAAAGAAGAATAGATCTATGAGATAGATAGTCTAATACACAAAAGACCCAAACCCAATTGTGTTTGTGTTTAGAGTCAAGTATGAATGTATCTAAGGCAACATAGCCTTGGTAACCACACATTTGAGATTTCCATATCCAACCATAAAATATATTTATTTCTAATTAAACTAATAAAGTGATTCAATTTATAAAAGGTCACATCTATCAAAATTATGCCAACATTAAAGAAACTATATAAAACTCTCAAAATCATATGAAAACCCCCTACTTCATCCATATAAACAAGAAAATACACTTAGTGTTTTATATAGAGTACCAATGGCACAGGGATGTGGACATGTCCTCTCGGTCTCAACTTTAAGCTTCAGGCTCCAATGTTCATGCTTTACGCTTGAGTGAGTATAATGAGAGATTGCATGGTGTGAGTGAAGACAAATATGAACTCATTAATATGGAATTTTATGCTTATTTTGAAGTCACATCTTAAAGTCTTAGTACTATGGGTGTGCCATAGTGCAATACTAATATTGGACTTGCATCCAAGAGGATCACTAACTTCTATTTTTTTCTGCAATTTTATTTGGAAATTCTTTTGTGTGTATATAAATTTCTAAGTCATATTTCCAATTTGTAAAATTAAATAACCATCATCAATGATTTGTATATTGGTTAAATAAGGAAACTATAGGTCAAATTTAATTGTGCTCAGTGTTATTAAAAATATTCCATAAATATTTTGTAAAGATAAAATGCCCATCATCCACCTAATAATTATTAAAAATCAAAACTACACCTTCATTAAATATTCTTCATCATAAACATATTTCAAACCTTAATAAGGACCATTATTCTATTTCCAATTTCACACTTTTCCATCTTTAATTGAAAAAAAAAGTCACCTCCACTTTAAACAATTAAAAAGTCACCTCGACTTTAAAATATCATATTATATTTATTGGTTAGATCTATTACAAATAAATCCAAGAAATGGAAAAAAAAGAAGTCACCTCCACTTTAAACAATTAAAAAGTCACCTCGACTTTAAAATATCATATTAGATTTATTGGTTAGATCTATTACAAATAAATCGAAGAAAGGGAAAGTGATGTATGTTCTCAAAAGAGAAAATGTCAACTACTCGACAATATAGACATGGAGTCCATATGACAAATACACATTTATTAGAGAATTTATACGCTTGAGCTTTGAATTAGGCATTTTCTCTATACCTGATTTCTACCCAATTTAAAGAACGTTTGAAACTGGATGCAAAGATCTTGAGCCTTTCAATTAAAATTGGTCGGCTATGTGTTACACCATTTTTTGGTCATCTAACCCATTACCGTTAGATGAACCCAAGTACACCATGTAAGACCAATTTTACCCCAAGTAAAATCACTTTCAACACGTTTGTTTACACTTCTTGGTCATATTTGACCCAAAGCAAGGTAATTAATTAAATAAATCATTATTTATTTAATAATTTCCTAAGAATAAGTTATTTAAATCATTATTTAAATATTATTCCTAGTTAAATTTGACTAAGTCATTTTTAAATAATTAAATAAACCATTATTTATTTAATTATACTCCCCTCATTTCCCTTAAATAATAAATAAATCATTTATTTATTTGTTATTTATAAATAAAGGAATTGACCCAAGTCAAAAACCCTTTTCCCTCCAACAAATATAATAAAATAATCTTAAAGGGTGATTCTAGAAGATGTTTAATAATATTTTATTCATGCACCAGGTTCTAGAACACCCCAATATTTTGTTATAAATAGGAGGGTTTTTCCCATTCATTAGTCACCTTCATTGCATTGGATCACACTAGATCTGCTTTTGGTGACCATTTTGCATTTCTGTTTCATGAACTCGCATTGAGTTCCATGTTTTGTTTTCCACAATAGTTAGAGAGAGAGACCATTAATCTGAAACACTGAGGACTTCCAAGAACCCAGCCCACTAAGAAGAACCGCAAAACACCTTTCTTGTTTTCCTCTCAGGTGCCCCATTCTTTGATGTAATAAAAAGATTCTTTTAAATATATGTATTCTTGTCTTGTCCATTGGTGCTTGTACTTTACTTTACCTGCTTAATATCTTCCATATATAGATCTATATGTGTGCAGCTTATTACAGATTTCAAGATATTTTGTAGCCATAACTTATGTTAGGGCTACTTGATATGCGTAGCTAAAAGTGAGTTTTTACGACAAAAAATTCATGCTAACAATTGGCGAATCCACACGGGTTTTCTTTTGCGACCACTGTCGTTTTCTATTTTCCTGCATATCCAGCTATTTCAAACCCTAGGGTTTCTCTTCAGTTTTCTGTTTTTCCTATTTTTATGCTAATTTTTTCCTCGAAAACCCTCAAACTTTCAAATTTCTCACTTGCGTGTGTTTCTGGCCTTATTGCGCAGGTGACCGACATCAGCCGCAGCTGAGACGACACAAGTTTCTGAAATCTGCCATAACCAACATTGAATCTGCAGGTCGCACTTATCTGCCCAAAAAGTGCGACCTGGCCTTGAGGTCACGCTTTTCTACCCTAAATCTGTGACCTGGCCTGAAAACAGGCCCAAACCTGTGCCCTGCAATTTTTCTGCAATCTGCCAGCGGTTTTTCTGGGTTTCACTGAGGCTTCTGTCAGGGTTTTTTAGCCTCTGTCCCTACCTGTTCAGACCTGTTGCTGATCTATTTCACTCACCTAAGTGGGACTCTTGCCCCTTAGGGCTTTAGTTCCCTCCACTTTTTGTGGGAGAGTTTGCTGCTGTTTTCAGCCGTCCGAATTTCCAGAAGTTCCAGCCTTATTTCAGATCTGATACCTCCTGTCTCAGATCCTCATAGGTCATCTTTTCTTCCCTTTCTATACATTGCCTTTCGCTTTGTTTGGGTCCCGCTCTAGGGTCACCCCTTTGACCTCCTCTTTAGCTGATCTCATATTTTCTAGCAGCAACCTGGCCCCTGCCTCTTTGCTGCTTTCTGCACCACTTTCTAGCAGATTTCTCCATTAGATCCCAGTCCCTCCGGACCTTCGATATCTTGGTCTCTTAGCGTGCTCTACCCTTCTAGACTAGTTTTGAGACACCCACCTGCTTGGGTTCGATTGCTGCCCTTTTGTTTTTATTTAGTTGTTCATTTCCTATTATTTCAGTTTTATTTACTGCAACTTTCTTTTCCATTACGCAACACACTTTTTCTTTTACTCTCAAAACGTCAGGGTTTAATCAATTAAAATTAACGCACGCCATAAACTGACCCTAAGTGAAGAAGATCTTGGTTAACACCGCCTGGCAAAGACTCTAAAATTAATCGACACTGCACCTCCTCGCCCTTGTCACGTCTTGCTTTTGCACCTTGCTGCCCTTGTCGGTCTTTCTTCTTCCCATCATCATTGTGCCTCCAAGGCGTTTCTCCCGACGACTTCTTGGCCTTCACCCTCAGTTTCCGGTTGCTCGACCTCCTCCTTCCCGTCGTCATCGAGTAAGTCCTCCCCCGAGTCCACCCTCTGACTCTTCCTCTGATTGTTCGGGTTATCTCCATCCTTCTGGTTCTCCCCCCTTCACCATGTCTAGTTCTGGGCCTAGCCCTAACCCCAATTCTACTGCCGGGTCCACTTCCAGTGGAACCACTACGAGACCTACCTCGACTGCCCCATTACTTCCATATATGGCTGGCCTCAGTCTCCCCGACTTCAATTAGCTTATCAACGATCCTATCCGCCACGATGTCAGTTGGCCTGTTATGCCAACCAAGCTCCCCTCTGACATTCCCAAGTTCGAGGGCCTTGCTAGTGAAGATCCCTCCAATCATATCTGATCTTTCCACATGTGGTGCTCCTCTAATTCCATAACCGACAACTCCATTCGTCTTCGTTTTTTCCTACGCATCTTTACCGGCGACACATCCGAATGGTATGTCGATTAAGCCACCTCTTCCCATACCACTTTTGCCACCATTGCCCAAGCCTTTTTGTCTTATTTCCAGCTCCCTCTCCGATATGACACTGGCATCGAACTGTTGACCTCCTTTCAGCAATCCTCTTCAACTCGTCTCTCCGCTCATGTTCAAGAGTGGCACAGATGACGAAGCTTCTGCCGTGCTCCCCCCTTTGAAGATCGCGTTTACATGGATTGGTTCCTTCACACCCTCCTACCACCTATTGGCAAAGATGTCACATCCAGTTTTCCCCAAACTGAAGAAGCCACCCTTCAAATAGCTTTGAAGTTTGATCTTATTTATGCTCAATCCGGTTATGTGTATACCATCCTCCCTGACCTCCCCAAACCCGGTGGCCCTAACGCCTTGGGAGCCTCTCATTCCGCTGATAGTATCGTCGGAGCTCTATCTCATACCACTACCCAACCTCTTACTCCCTATGGTTACTCCCCCGAAGGGGCCAGCACCTCTAGCACCCTTCCCCCTCCCGGCCACATGTACCCGGGTATGGCATGTCTCCCCCCTTTGCCCACATGCCTCCATACCTCAATATTTCCCCCTCCCACCCTTATCCCTACCCTCAGCCCGGTGTCCCTGCTCCCCCTTCTTTCAGATATCCCACTCCCTTGCCTGCTCCCCCCCAGCATTTACTTCCCCCCATAGGGCACGTATTTGCATAACAAGGGGCACCTACTTCTCGACGGAGGCAAGGCAATTCATCCACCCCTAGAAATCGTGGACCCACCTCTCCCAGTCTGGACCCTAACACCACCAACCAACCACAAGGCTCTCCACCCAAACTCGACCGACCGCTTCACACAAACAAACCCTGTTCATGTTGCGGCGGTTATGGTCATTACACTCACAATTGTCCCCTATTACCTCAGATGCGACAAATGTGGGAATCCCAACCCACCGTGCGGGGTCAACACTCCTCCCCGACCGCCTCTTCCCATCCAACCCCTGTCCAACCGGCCGTGTTTACCGATCCTTTCCCTCAGCAAGGATTCATCGCTACTCAATCACGTCGTGCCTCTAGCACAACTCAACACTCCCCTTCTGGCACCTCTGATTATCAAATTCTCATGATGGCCTCTGACCCCCCTCTCACTGTCGACCTTAACCTCCAAACCCGGTCTCGTCAATATTCCCCACCTCACGTTTCACCTGTCTTTGAGTCCCCATCATCAATCTCTACAGAGCCTCTATCGACACCCAAGGGTCCCTTACAAATCCCTCCCCCCAAGGTTGAGGTTCACACCAAAATTCCTAAGGGTCCCTTACGCCTAAATGTTGCCTCTGGTCGAGCTACCCATTCCTACAGCATAGTGGATGATCTGGCACAATCTCCGGCGGCCATTTCAACGCTCGAACACCTCCAGTCATGTCCTTCTCAAAAGAAAGCTCTACTATTTGCCGTGGGTGCCATAGATCCTGCTGATGACCTGTTAATTTTTTTTGATGTCCGTCAGTCAAACCACCCCCCTCTTCCTCCTTCAGTTGCTTTCCAAATCCCAGTCAAAATCTGAAATGCCAATGTTGCTCGTTGTATTATTGATGAGGGGGCATCTACCTGTGTAATGTCCACTTTGGTTTGGAAACAACTTGGATCCCCTAAGCTGGCCCCTTCCACCATCACCCTCCATGCATGGGATGGCCATGCCTCCCAACCCATTGGTCTTTTTCATAACTTCCCTATCACCCTCGCTGGAAAGACTGTCTATGTCGATGTTGAAGTTATTGCCGCCCCTCTTGACTACAACATCCTTTTGGGGCGTAGTTACACCTATGCCATGTCTGCCGTCCGCAGTCCATCGCAAAATGTTTTTCCCCCACAATGGCAAGATCGTCACCATTGACCAGTTGTCGTATCATGAACCTAAATCCCAGACCTCACCTGAGTCCACCATCTCTAGTATCACCAATAACCAAACTGTTGATTCTTTGACCAGCGTCTCCCCTGGCATCTACAAAGACTCCTCTTTGCTTGGCACTTTCCCCGGTCCTCCACCTCCTCCTATCTCTGATCCTAGCTCCGCTAATGTTTGCATGATGCAATCCTCCCAGGCTGCCCTCCCGCACCCTGCCTCGGCTAGTCAGCAACCTCCCTCTCATTCGCCGCACCCTGCTTCTAGCCCTTCGCCTCAGTTGACTTAACCCTTCCCCCCGGTCCCTCCCCCTCTCCTTCACACTCTAGAACCTCCTTACCCTCCTGAATCAATTCCCTCTAGCCTCCCCCATATCGGAGCCGTCCCCCCTGGCCATTTCTCCGCCGGTCAAATCCCCTTCCTTGGCCCCCCTCCTGGAGTCTATTCGGTTCCTGTTATGGCCACCCTGTCCCTCCCTAATTTAACTTTGGGGATGCCGGTATGGTATCTTACTCCTCCCACCGCGACACCTCCCGGCCATCCTAAACCATACATTGTTGTGACACCAGTTCAATCGATTCTCGTTGCTCCTCCCATTGCTACAGTACCTCTAGCACCGCCACACGACCCTCCTCATGCTGAGACTACTACAAGTAAGAAACGAAAAACTCGAAGGGGGGCACCCAAAGATAAAGCTACCACTCTCGATCCTACTCCTCCTCCACCCACCAAGCCTTTCGCTTTATGTGATGCTGTTGGTCACGCCACCCATACTTGTCCTAAGTTGCCCCATATCCAACCCATGGTCAAAGTCGCGTTTCCTGATTCGTCAGCCCTGGAACCCTCTGTTCCCCCCGCCCCCATAGCCAAGAACCCAAAGACCCTTCGTACCAACAAACCCTGCACTTTATGTGGTGTCCATGGCCATTATTCTCATCATTTTCCTCACCTCATGCATTACCGCACCTCTTTAGAGGTCATTCGCGAGTATGAAGTGGAACAGAATCAATCTGCCTCACCCATCCTCTCTCAGTATGCGTCGAGTTTACTCGAAGATCCTCTGGCGACCATTGACATCCCTCCCCCTGATGTTGAGATGTACGAATTTGATGCTCCTCTCTTGTACCTATCATCATTCGTCCAACCCTCGGAGTATATCCCCCTCGTATCCACTCCGACTGTTTCGCCTGATCCCCCTTCCGCGCCATTCTTGGACTCCTCGTGCTTTGACCATCTCGTTACTTGCTCGTCCATCATTCCCCCTGATGCCCCGTTTCTGCGCCTTTTTCCTCGGACTAATGATTTAGGTAGCTTTGTAGCCTCCTGTGGTTTTCTCCTTCATTCCCTCTCTCCCCCCAATCCCGATGTTCCCATCCATATCTACGATTTACTTCACAACATGAGTCCCCGATTCTCCTCCCATCTCTTGTCTTGTGTTGCTTTTCGATCAACTCCATCCTCCACGCATTACATTGGTTATGCCGATGGCGCCAGTCGCTATTCTCGCCACCTCGCTTTAGCCGCCTGGGCCATTTTTACCCCCATGCATACCCTTTTTCTTGCACATGGGGTCTGCATTGGTACCGCCACCAATAATCAGGCCGAGTATGCTGCCGTCCATGGTCTCTTAGCTGACGCTCTATCTCATCGCATCCTTCATCTGCACGTTTATCTAGATTCCCTGCTTATTGTCCTGCAACTTAATGGTGTCTACCGTGTCCATCATCCTACCCTGTTTAGACAGTATTTACGGGTGAAACTTTTAATTCGTGCATTTAGATTCATTTCATTACACCACATCCCTAGAAGTCATAATCACTATGTAGATCAGATTGCAAATCATATCCTAGATTGGCATTTATCACACACAACACAATAGCATCCACCAAATGCACATAAAACTCATATATATATATATAACATGTGTTTTAAAGTCCATACACTTTGAAACATATGACATGCCCATAACACGTTACAAAAAACCACGACTACAAAATGGGGGGCACCACTTGCCCCTAGATACATACTGGGGGGCACCTCTTGCCCCACACCTAATCATGCTCTGGAGGATCCCGAGCCAACGGCTCTGCTCCCGCAGCTCGTAGATCACACACCGTCTAACCAGCCATCGCCATGTGTCGCATGATCCCTCGCCATTCCGAGGGGAGTCCAATACACAGCTCTATGTATCGGTCATCTAAATCCTGCCACCCATGCTCCGACACGCCAGTCAACAATCCCTCACATATGCGACAGATATCCTCCACCAATGTAGCCATCTCTTCATTCTATCCTGTGCTCGATCCACTGGCACCAATAGCTCTTGCTGCTGTAGGTCGCCCCATATATCCGGCCGGTTTTACCAGAGCTATATCTGCATCCCAAACAATATAACGATTAGCACCATGTATGCTAGTCACTAACTATAAAAATAACATAACAAATTAGTTGCTTGTCACTTACCATCGGGGCCCCATACTCGCCCAGGCGGTAGTGGCAAGTACGGATCTCCCCAGTAACTCATCCCACTATAGGGATAGTCATTTATGTATAACGGCATCTGATCCCAATGCGTAAAAAGCTCTAGTTGAAACACCCTTCCGACCACCCCTCCTCCTCCTCTACTCTGTAGTCGTCCCCACCTACGCATCCAGGGCTCTCTCGGGCCCCCATCGGGCAACTATATCTGAGGTCGTAAGGTCGGGATCTTCTCAAAGAAGAAAGAGCACAACACCGTCCCATACGCACAATCATGATTCACCTGCCGCTTACATAGCGACAACTAGCGTTTCAGCGCCACCAACATCATCTGGGCCCACCCATAGTATGTCCCACCCAACAAACTCTCTACAATCATCATCTGTCCTCCAGTGATGTGATGGAGCGCCCGACTACCCAAGACCCGCAACACCGCTATGGCCACTGCTCGGGTCTCCAACCTTTGTAGATCCCCAATAGATATCCGATTCCCCTTAACTCGAACACTCGGTCGACAATGACGATCGAAAAACTCCATAATGTTACGCCCCTGCGGTAACACTGGCTGCGTATTCCCCACCATCCCCAATGGAGGGAGACCAGTCAAGAAATACAAGTCCTGGACCGTCAGCTCGATCCTGTGCCCCTGCACTAAAAAACTCTCATGATCTGGATCCAAATAACTGACAATCCAGGAGAACAAGGGCTCACCAGCCCTCATTAAAGGGTTCTCCAAAAATTTCAGCACCCCAAACCTAGCCAGTGCACGACAGACACCCGGATCCGCTTCAATCTGTGTTCGCAATGCACCCAGATCTCTTTCTCTCCATTTGACCAGTATATCTGCCATATCTGCACAAAACCAACATCTTTTTCAGTCTACAGATCATCATTACTAGATTAGTTCACATCAAAACTAACATCTAAGCCCAAAAAAACACTGAAATCCCCTCCCCTCACAGGTCGCACTTTTCAGGCAAATCCTGGGCCAGGTCGCACCTTTCAGGCCACAACCTGCGTCCTAGGTCGCAGTTTTTGCCCCAAAAAGTGTGAACCGGCCGTGAGGGTGAAGTAGGTCCAGTTACTGAGAATTTAAGCCCTAATCTAAACTTTGAATCCATCAAAAACAAAGAGTAGGATTAGGCCTCTTACCTGTAACTGACGGATCACGATTCCAACGGTCGGTTTGTCCTCTATGATCGCCGCAAGATTTAGGGCCTTCTCTCCTCTCCACATTCACCACAGCTACAAAAGCAAATGAATGATTTTTGGAGGAAAAGTGCCTTATTAGAATAAAACCCCTGATTTTTCTTTCACCAGCTGTGAACCAACCGTAGCTCCGTTTGACAAACTGTTCGCACCGTTGGAAAGCTCTCACCGAGCACGACAATGGGTATCTGTTAGTTTTTCATATTTTGATACTTCACCAGGACAAATTTTGTCTATGAAGGGTCCCCCCATTTCTCTTTAAAACCGAACTTTCTTCACTTACAACACTTGTAATGGGGGCACCACTCTGCCTCCTTGTCCTTGACTGTGATGAGTTTTGTCATGAGTTACCCCATTGTACTCATGCTTTCACCGGTCCCCATTGGACCTTTCATTCATGGTAGAACCAATGAGTCACCCTTGTTTCGAGCATATGCATAGAGTCCACCCCCCTCCATAAAATATGTGTTCGTTCCCTCCACATCCCTACATTATATTTATCATCCTTCACCCTCCTTACCATTATGGTAGCTGCCACCCATAACAATCATACCCCATATGCTCTAACAAGGGAAGTCACCCATCCACTCCTTCGTATTCGCCCTTATATCATCATCATCACTACCTATATGATCGTTGCTCTAGACCTCCTTCTGTCGACATCAGCTTATATTCTCTGACAGCCATATCCAGGGGGCAGTCGCTCTTAGTTCGGGCTCTTTATTCAGCCTGATCGTGATTTCTACGCTCTATGATTCAGTGATGCCACTGCAATCCTTCATGATTCCTGGGTGTGTGTGATATGTCCCAACCCTCATGAGGGGGTGGCCCTCCAGGTAGCCCCCCACACGCCCGGATGACTTCGTCACTTCAGTCCTTGATGCAGCTCCTCTCATTTGACGATCTCGGCCTCTGTCGCTTGCAGCAAATTTTCGACTTACTTGTATCCGTAAGTTTTTGTGAGCCCTTCCCCGCGTGTAGGGGGCATCTGGGTCTATTTGTATCTCCTGTACTACATTATTATTGTATAAGTCCTGACGATTATTCCAGGCATAGCATGTATATGGGAGTCATTATTCTATCGTTTCTAGTTCATGTTATGGCCAACACCTTTGTCACTATTGCATTCCGTGGTTTTCCGGGCGCTTTTTTCTTCTGTACTATTGTTTCGGTAGGCATAGGTATGCCTCCCCCGCCGCCTTTCACATTAGTACCACCTCATAAATTTGAGACTTGTTGCACCTGTAAGTCTTGTCTCCTCAGGGTCTAGTCCTTCACACACTTTAGATTACCATACAGTCCTCTCTCTCACTTCCATTTTACCACCTAGTGATTGAGTTCTTACAATGTACTTCGGTCATACAATTTGCTCCTAACACTCGTACATTGGGGGGCAATTTGTTACACCATTTTTTGGTCATCTAACCCATTATCGTTAGATGAACCCAAGTACACCATATAAGACCAATTTTAACCCAAGTAAAATCACTTTCAACACATTTGTTTACACTTCTTGGTCATATTTAACCCAAAGCAAGGTAATTAATTAAATAAATCATTATTTATTTAATAATTTCCTAAGAATAAGTTATTTAAATCATTATTTAAATATTATTCCTAGTTAAATTTGACTAAGTCATTTTCAAATAATTAAATAAACCATTATTTATTTAATTATATTCCCCTCATTTCCCTTAAATAATAAATAAATCATTTATTTATTTGTTATTTATAAATAAAGGAATTGACCCAAGTCAAAAACCCTTTTCCCTCCAATAAATATAATAAAATAATCCTAAAGGGTGATTCTAGAAGATGTTTAATAATATTTTATTCATGCACTAGGTTCTAGAACACCCCAATATTTTGTTAAAAATAGGAGGGTTTTTCCCATTCATTAGTCACCTTCATTGCATTGGATCACACTAGATCTGCTTTTGGTCACCATTTTGCATTTCTGTTTCATGAACTCCCATTGAGTTCCATGTTTTTTTTTCCACAATAGTTAGAGAGAGAGACCATTAATCTGAAACACTGAGGACTTCCATGAACCCAGCCCACTGAAGAGAACCGGAAAACACCTTTCTTGTTTTCCTCTCAGGTGCCCCATTCTTTGATGTAATAAAAAGATTTTTTTAAATATATGTGTTCTTGTCTTGTCCATTGGTGCTTGTACTTTACTTTACCTGCTTAATATCTTCCATATATAGATCTAGATGTGTGCAGCTTATTACAAATTTCAAGATATTTTGCAGCCATAACTTATGTTAGGGCTACTTGATATGTGTAGCTAAAAGTGAGTTTTTACGACAAAAAATTCATGCTAACACTATGCACAAAGGTAGTTGTGGCTTTCAATGCCCCGGTTCGTCTCGACATTTACACATGAAGAAGAAAATCTTCCTTCACTCACAAAGCATGCATTCAAAGATATGTGCAAAGATCTTGAGCCTCTCAATTAAAATTGGTCTGCTATGCACAAAGGCAGTTGTGGCCTTGAATGCCCTGGTTCGTCTCAACATTTACACATGAAGAAGAAAATCTTCCTTCACTCACAAAGCATGCATTCAGAGATATGGATAGACATGAGACCAAATTCAACGTACTTGGCAATGGGAGGCAACAATGGAGGGGCC
This sequence comes from Pinus albicaulis, assembly GCA_034641835.2. NCBI lineage: Eukaryota > Viridiplantae > Streptophyta > Pinopsida > Pinales > Pinaceae > Pinus > Pinus albicaulis. Next base: position 200,027,961 of record CM076583.1, read on the forward strand.
AACACTTGCGTTGTTCATTGTTCATCAATATGGTTCATATTCAGTGTGTTCGGTACAAACAATGCACCACTTTGGACATCACCCTTTGGCCGCTTGTACTTGAGACTATTATTTGTGTATAACAGTGATGACACCAAGGGAGGGATGAAAATTGCTTTATTTGACGACATATTTAGAGTAATAATGTTATATAACATGATGATTGTGATGATGATGATGCCACCAAGGGAGGGATGAAAATGGATTTTATGTGAAGATGATTATTATATATTTAGAGTAATAATGTTATATAACATGATGATGCCACCAAGGGAGGGATGAAAATGGATTTATGGGACAACATATTTAGGGGGTGGTGGTGGTGGTGGTGTGACAACATATTTAGAGTGATGATGATGATGATGCTGCCACCAAGGGAGGGATGAAAATGGATTTATGCGACAACATATTTAGAGTGATGATGACGATAATGATGATGATGGTGGCGGTGGTGGCTTTGACTTTTGAATGCTTGTGTTGTGTTTTATGTTTAATAAAATTAGTATTTGTTCCAAAAAGTGCAAAGAGACATACATAAGATTTTTAAATTGAAGAATTATTTTGATTTTCATAATTAATTTAAGTTTTCTTAGTGTACTTTTTAATGTTTTTGAAATTATATGTTTGGAAAAGTGAGTGGACTTTGAAATAAACATATTTCAAACCTAAATAAGGACCATTATTCTATTTCCAATTTCACACTTTTCCATCTTTAATTGAAAAAAAAAATTCACCTCCACTTTAAACAATTAAAAAATCACCTCGACTTTAAAATATCATATTATATTTATTGGTTAGATCTATTACAAATAAATCCAAGAAATGGAAAAAAAAAGTCACCTCCACTTTAAACAATTAGAAAGTCACCTCGACTTTAAAATATCATATTATATTTATTGCTTAGATCTATCACAAATAAATCGAAGAAAGGGAAAGTGATGTATGTTCTCAAAAGAGAAAAGGTCAACTACTTGACAATATAGGCATGGAGTCCATATGACAAATACATATTTATTAGAGAATTTATACGCTTGAGCTTTGAATTAGGAATTTTCTCTATACCTGATTTCTACCCAATTTAAAGAACGTTTGAAACCGGATGCAAAGATCTTGAGCCTTTCAATTAAAATTGGTCCACTATGCACAAAGGCAATTGCGGCCTTCAATGCCCCAGTTTGTCTCGACATTTACACATGAAGAAGAAAAGCTTCCTTCACTCACAAAGCATGCATTCAGAGATATGGATAGACATGAGACCAAATTCAACGTACTTGGCAATGGGAGGCAACAATGGAGGGACCAACACTTGCGTTGTTCATTGTTCATCAATATGGTTCATATTCAGTGTGTTCGGTACAAACAATGCACCACTTTGGACATCACCCTTTGGCCGCATGTACTTGAGACTATTATTTGTGTATAACAGTGATGACACCAAGGGAGGGATGAAAATTTCTTTATTCGACGACATATTTAGAGTAATAATGTTATATAACATGATGATGATGATGATGGCACCAAGGGAGGGATGAAAATGGATTTTATGTGATGATGATTATTATATATTTAGAGTAATAATGTTATATAACATGATGATGCCACCAAGGGAGGGATGAAAATGGATTTATGGGACAACATATTTAGGGGGTGGTGGTGGTGGTGGTGCGACAACATATTTAGAGTGATGATGACGATAATGATGATGATGGCAGCGGTGGTGGTTTTGACTTTTGAATGCTTGTGTTGTGTTTTATGTTTAATAAAATTAGTATTTGTTCCAAAAAGTGCAAAGAGACATACATAAGATTTTTAAATTGAAGAATTGTTTTGGTTCCCATAATTAATTTAAGTTTTCTTATTGTACTTTTTAATGTTTTTAAAATTATATGTTTGGAAAAGTGAGTGGACTTTACAATAAAAATAAAAAACCATTGTTCATAAATCCCTTTGCTAAGCGCCCATGAAAAATTTGAAAAACACCAAATTGAAATAATAAGGATGCCAAAATTTGCTGAGAGGTTCTCGATTGGTTAGTAAAGCAAGGATAGTAACCAATTCTTAATTCCTGCCAAATACATGTTGGCACATCTACGTTCACCATGGCTGCATAATCTGGTCATATTTATGGTTAGGACATTGGTATCCTATTCTAGAATGCCATCGATCCATTTCCTTGAGTGTTGATAAGGTGATGTTTATGAAGAGTCAAAAGGAAGAATTGTCATAAACAATAATGATAAAAACTCAAAAATTTCAGTCTCATAAGAACCAATGTCAAATTTCAATGGCATGTTAAAGTGTTTGAATACCCAACCTGCATAAAATTTTGAAAGAAGTTTGAGTTGAAATCTTACCATGTCACAAGGGTTTCATTAATATTATAAATTATAAATTTGAACACACAGTTGTACCATGTCATCCTTATTTTTTAATGTGATCACAATTTATTTAAAACATCATGCCCATCATCTTGAATTTATTTTATGATGTTCCATGTACTTTATTTGTTGCAATAAACATAATTATTATATCAATGAGCATGTGTAGCTAAAGATTGTTTTAGCTATTTCATATGATATAAATTGTGATAATTTAGCATGTTTGAAAAAAATATTATTGGGACACTCACTTATTCCCATATTGAGATACTTTGCACAACAAGCACTGATCGAAAAATATTTAAAAACTTAGATTGATATTTTATTGCCATTGAGTATAAAATACCACAATTTTTTTTTGAAAGTAGTCCCAAAATTTCAAAATATGACTTAGATAATTCTCAGTATATACAAGTTAATTCCTCACAAAGAACATGCACCTAGTACTTTCAGCAAAGGGGAACATTCTACCAACATGGAAGCCAAGACAATTTACTGGCAAGAGATAATCGAGGATCAACATGTTCCAAAATGTATTCATCATTCCAGAAAACTAAGTCACTGATAAAAATCCTCATATTCCTCACTTTCGGAATTTATCACTTCGATGTGAATCACATTATTTTGTGGTTGCATTTTATCATAAAAATTTAAAGGTGATATGCTTTGGATATATTCAACATAAATCTCACTGAGGAGAGTAGTTTATAAAATAATGGAAAATCCAAGGAAGGAAAAACATTTGGTTGACATGGGCATGTTTTCAACTAAATAAAATACCTCTCTATAAATACAATGATAATTACTCGGTGAAGCTCATCCTCCAAAAAAAAATGTCAAATCATAATTTCAACCAAATTTTCTTCTCTGAACGAATGTTTCTTGCCATGGGTCAAATGGAACTCTAATGCTACTTAACATGAATCGATCTAACCTGAATGGAAATCCCAGGAATATATTCAAACAAGATATAACCAAGAAAAATGAGCACATGGTATGCACATATATAATCACCCATGGCATGTGAATGATGCAATAGAGACATAATAGTGTGATGGAGAAAAAAAAAGTTCACTCCACCTTGGTATTAAAAAACTAAAAAACGCATCCACTATTTTATCAAATGATGTTTCCTTTACTGATCAACCCCCTCCTCCTTTCAAGCGACATTTTTTGATCCTTTTTATAGGGATGAATTGTACAATTATAACAACATGGGTACCTAATAAGCATAGAGTTATGCTAGAGCCCTGAGATTCACCAATTCAAAATCAATTAGACCCTTGACAACAAGAAATAATACCTTTAATTAAATATTTTCCAAGATGCTAAACATCCATTTGTCAGCAGTTAAAATATTATAAAATACCATTGATTCTATGCACAACCCTAAGACTGGATATACTCGTTGGTGAAGTATTGGGATGTTAGAAGCCCTATTCACCACGACTACTTTTCTTTTGGAAATTGTAATTATTCCCACAAGTAAGAGTTAGATAAATCTAGAGTTAGATAAATTTGGAGAGTCTGTTAACTGAATCAAGTCGAGTGAGTTCGAGTCAAGTAATATTTTGGGAAAAGTCGAATTTAGAGTGTGTGCATATGAAGTTATTTTGGATGAGTTACTAGAAAAAAAAATTAAATGCCTTTCACTGAGTTTATTGTAAAAATCAATTTTCGCTAATCAATTGAAGAGTAACAACTCATGTTATGCTATTGTGTGTAAGAATTATTTGTATTATTTTGTGTCTTAACTCATCTGCATTTCAAAAAAATTATATCAGAGTTAAGATCAAAGCTGAAAGATCTAGAAATTCTACAACAGGAGCTTGCAAAATATCATCATGTGAGTGATAAGTCGCGTCTAGCATCAAAATATTTAAGTCACAACGAGAATCGAAATTTATTTTAGCTGCTCCGTGAATGAGGAAAATGCACCAGTATCGTCCATGATATCTAAAATATTGTTGTCAGACTCAGCCAGAGCCACAAATTTCATGAGTAGATCATAAAATCAAGTCTATATACAATCCCGAGCCATAGTAGCCGAGCTCATTTGGTCCATAGACAGTGTAAGGATATTTCGTTGAGGGTTTACAAACCTGATAGTTGTGAAGGATCCCAACATCCCAAAGAAGAACGAGGTATCTATTGCCACTATGAGAAACTCCAATAGTTTCCACTGTGAGTCAGAGGAGTTGACCATGTTGGAGTCGCAAAAATAATAAGAAAAGGGTCGTAGCCCTAGCTGATGTTGATTAGAATCTATAGTGACTACCATGTCATCGTTAGTAGTGAAAATGTAAACTACAAAGCCTTAAAATTTAGTTTCAAAAGTTTGCTTGTAAAAGGTTAGCCTAGCTGTTAGAAAATTATATATTATGGAGCAATGCAACACATAAAATATGCAGAAAATTCAAGCACACAAAACACATAAAACCAGAGAGACATAGATATATGTGGTTCACCCAATTTGGGCTACGTCCACCCTGAACAGCCAGTCCTTCCTTTCTATTATCCAGCAAAATGAAGAGACGAAACCTACAGAAGATCTATTGTAATATCCTCTGTTCTCTCTCACAGTCTCCCTTTTTGTTTCTCGCTCCGAGAATACACATACATTACACAGCCACAATACAATACCCTCATAAAAGTGAGTGGTTTCCTTCTAGGGAAAAAAACCCTAAACTAAGCATAACTTCTACCATAAGATCATTTGTCTAATGAACGGCCTAGATTGACTAGAAATTACTATACTTTTACAAGGCAATTTTACATCTATTTTTAGCTTCAGGGGTGCTGCCCCCGAAACCCCCCAACAGGGGGGGGGCTCCATAAAGTCGTTGCCACCCCCCCCTAGACCCCCCACGGCAGCGATTAATTTACGGGCGGCGTTGCCGCCCCATTTAAGGTATAGGGGTTCAATGTTGTGATACAAATTAAACAAGATAATCAAGCTCCACGCCCAATAATCTCCCACTTGGAGACTGATTGTAGCAACTCCACTGCTGCTTCATTTGCTGGACAATGACTCTTGTTTGAACCTGGCTGTTTCTCATCTTCATCGTCATCCTTGAAGACCAATTGAAACTAAGCATGTTCTCAGTTTCTCCCTAGTTACAACTTTTGTTAGCATATCTGCAGGATTCTGGCTAGTGTGTATCTTTTCCAGCTTCAACTCTCCATCTTCCAATACTGATCGTATGAAATGGTACTTGAGATGTATGTGTTTAGTCCTGGAATGAAATGCTGAGTTATTTGCAAGATGAATGGCACTTTGGATATCACTGTATAACATGCCCATATCATGCTTCTTACCCAATTAACCCATAAACCTTTGTAACCAAATAATTTCTTTACTAGCCTCTGTAGCAGCAACATACTCTGCTTCTGTTGTTGAAAGTGCAACAACACTTTGGATATTTGAAACCTAACTGACAGCTGTTCCACCTACAATAAATACATATCCTATAGTGCTCCTCCTGTTATCTTTGTCACCTGCCATATCTGCATCAACATATCCCTGTAGAGCAATGTTTGAACCACCAAAGCATAATGCTTGATTTGTGGTACCTCTCAAATATCTGAGAATCCATTTTACTGCCATCCAATGTTCTTTTCTTGGATTGTTCATGTACCTGCTTACAACTCCCACTGCATGTGAAATATCAGGCCTTGTGCAGACCATTGCATACATTAAGCTTCCAACTGCTGATGCATATGGAAATTTAGACATATATTCCATTTATTCGTGGGTCTTGGGGCACATCTCCTTACTAAGTTTGAAATGACTAGCAATAGGTGTACTAACTGGTTTTGCATTCTGCATATTAAATCTTTTCAACACCTTTTCTATGTACTCATTCTGAGACAGTGTTAATTTGCGATTTTTCCTGTCTCTAGTTATCCTCATACCAAGGATTTGTTTTGCAGCTCCCAAATCCTTCATTGCAAATGAATTTTCCAATTTTCTTTTGAGCACATTTATTTCCTGCATGTTAGACCCTACAACAAGCATGTCATCTACATACAATAAAAATATAATATAGTTGCCATCATTTTTCCTTTTTAGATAAACACAATCATGAGAGTGACATCTAGTATAACCTTGTTCAGACATAAACTTGTCAAATTTTAGATACCACTGCCTTGGACCCTGTTTTAAGCCATACAAGCTCTTCTTTAACCTACACACTAATTTTTCTTTCCCTTTTACCTCATATCCTTCCGGTTGCTGCATGTATATCTCTTCCTCCAAATCTCCATGGAGAAATGTTGTCTTTACATCTAATTGTTCAAGATGTAAATCTTCCGCTGATACAAGACTTAAGATAGTTCTAATTGAAGTCATATTAACAACAGGAGAAAATATTTCATCAAAATCAATACCTTTCTTCTGTGCAAACCCCTTCACCACTAGTCTAGCTTTGTACCTCTGTTTTCCTCCATCTTCTTCCTTCAGCCTGTAAACCCATTTATTCTGCAATGTAGTTTTACCTACAGGCAACCTGACTAAGTCCCAATTTTGGTTATGCATTAAGGAGTCCATCTCTTCTTCCATGGCTAGCTCCCACTTCTTCCCGCTTTCAACTTGCATTGCTTCTTCATAACATTCGGGTTCACCAGAATCAGTCAGCAATAAATAACATAATGAAGGAGAGTATCGTTCAGGGGGTCTACTTATACTGGTAGATCTTCTAACACCACTATTAGGTGTTTGAGGTGCCTGTTGCTGTTGTGGTGGTTTTTGTTGCTGTGGTTGTTGATTATTATTATTTTCAGGCACCTTTACTTTTTCAGCTATCTCATCAAGAACCAGGTATTCCTTGCTTTCTTTTTCCTGTTTATTTTCCTGCAACTGATTTATTATATATGACCTTTTCATTGAATATTACATCTCTGCTCCTAACGATTTTGTGATTTTCATAATCATATAAGTGATAACCAAAATCATTAACACCATATCTAATAAAGGTACATTTCTTTGATTTTTCTTCAAGCTTTGTTCTATTTTCTTTATTAATATGGACAAAGGCCTCACAACCAAAAGGCTTTAAAAAGGAGTAGTTTACCTTTTTACCTGTCCATGCTTCCTTTGGAATAACACCATCCAAGGAATTTGAAGGCCCTTTGTTTATTAGATAAACAACAGTATCTATAGCATCTGCCCAAAATTGTAAAGGCAATCCTGCATGCAATCTCATGCACCTTGCACGCTCCATGATTGTTCTATTCATCCTTTCTAACACACCATTTTCTTGTGGTGTTCTTGGAATTGTCTTCTCTCTACGAATTCCATGCTCTGAACAGTACCTATCAAACTCTTTACTACAATATTGACCTCCATTGTCTGATCTAAGACACTTCAACTTCTTTCCTGTCTCAATATCAACCAAAGCTTTCCATTTCTTGAAAGTATCAAATACATCAGATTTATTTTGAATACAATAAATCCAAGTTTTTCTAGTTGCATCATCAATAAACGTAACATAATAGTGAGAGCCATCGAGAGATGATACCTGAGCAGGTCCCCATACATCTGTATGCACAAGCTCCAATTTTTCGCTCTTCTTTTCTTTCCCAACTCTGAGAAATCTGACTCTCTTCTGTTTTCCATAAATGCAATTCTCACAGAAATCCAAATCAACATTCTTCAAACCTAGCAACAAATTTCTTGAGTGAAGAATCTTCATCCCCTTCTCACTCATGTGTCCGAGCCTATGATGCCATAATGCTGCATCTGCTCCTTTGGAATTTAAAGCATTAACAGAGTTAGAAATACCATTGCATAAATAAAATGTACCAACCTTTTCACCTTTTGCTATTACCAGGGCTCCTTTGGTGACCTTCCAAGCTTTATCTATGAAAGTTGTAACACAACCTTCACCGTCTAACTGCCCTGTTGAAATCAGATTTTTCTTTAGATCTGGAACATGCCTTACCTCCTTTAATAGCCATTTGTTTCCATTCTGCTGTTTTACAATAACCTTACCCATTCCAACAATTTTACAAGTTTTATCATCACCCAAACGAAATTTTCCAAAATCTCCTTGAACATAGTCATGAAAATATTTCTGATCAGGTGTGGCATGGAATGAAGCCCCTGAATCTACAACCCAAGAATCAATAACATTTTCGAAAGAAAGAATCAAAGCATCGTGTAACACATCACCTGTCACATTTGCTTCATGATTGTTTTCTTGCTGTGTGTCTCCTTCTTTTCCCCTCTGAGATCTACAGTATTTCTTTAGGCGTCCTTTCTTTCTGCATTTCCAGCACACTATCCCTGATCTGGACTTGGATCTGTCTTTCCTTGATTTACTACGATATCCTAAGCTCTTTCCTCTTTCCATTCTCCTTCCCCTAGACTCTGCACTCAAAGGATCATGATCATGATCACTAATAGGCGGGAGTCATTTGGGAGTCTCAAAAACTTAGAATGGTTTTCCAAGATTTTTTAGAGATATGGAGAAATATATGATATTGATGTTTGAACCTCTAGTGAGCATAATTGTGCAATTAGGCCTTGTTTTTATTGCTTTTGAAGCTTTGTCATGACATTAGATATGATTATATTTATGGCTTCCCTCTGATACCCCGTAATTCAACTTCCTTTCCTTTCCAAAAAAAATTCAAGAAAATTTATTGAAAATTAAAAGCTACCATCCCCAAAGATTGTACTCCTAGTACAACATGAGCGCCACCCATTGGAATGGAGAGAATTTGACTATTAAATACACATTCCCCCTGGTTATCTTGATATTATGGAACTTTCAAGAGAAATTTATAGCTCCTCCATTTGCAACCATCACTTGAAACTCTGGTGCTGGGTATAGGAAGCAATTAAATTCCTTGGCTACCTTAGAATGAATAAAATTGGGTACTACCCGAATCAAGCACCACTATTACATTTTTATTCTTGATATGTCCTTCTATCTTGAGATTTTAAGGAGTGGTAATTCCTGCCAATCCATTAGAAGATATGGTCGGATTCATTTCTTCTTTCTCTAGGGTTGGTTCCTAGTGTATATCCTCTTCTTTTGAAATTCCTTGTTTATTTTCTTCCTCGTCTTCACAATCTATGAAAAATAATTTCTTCTTAGCACACTTATGACCTTTAGTGTGTTTTTTATCACAACTATAGTGAAGCCCTTTTGTTCATTTTTCTTCCAATTATTGTGGTGTCAACCTTGTAGGTTGTGGAAGTCTAGGAGAAGAAAAACTTCCATCTTTATAGTTTTGATTCTTAGGCTTCCTTGTCGCCATAATTTTTATTTCAATTATTCTTTCCAAGCATAATGCCTTCTCCAATGAATCAAGTTCCCAAAGGCGAACCTCATGTTGGATTTTATCCTTTAAAGTCCCTATGTAGAAATCAATCCTATGCTCCTCTCAAATACAATTTATCCTTTTCTTCAATTTTTGGAAGTCCTCAACATGCTACACCATTGAAACCTTTTGTTTGAGATTTATTAATTGGCTAAAGAATTTATTTCTCTTTGTATCCTCATAACGGGCTATCATTTCCTCTGTAAAAATTGACCAAGTGACAATTTGTTCACAAGCAAAAATCCATTGATACCATAGAAATTTATTGGGTTCTAAATATAAAGTTCGAATGCACACATTTTGTGTGTTTTGCACATTATGGAGATCAAAATATTGCTCCATCTACAGTATCCATGTTATGGGATCCTTTCCATCAAACTTCCTCATATCGATCTTTGGAACATGGTGGATCTTCAACTGAATATTAGAGTCTATAAAATCATTATTAACATTTATTTTTTTCTCATGATGAGTTTCCTCTACTACTGTTTTTCCATTATGAATTCTTTCTTGTAGTAACTTTGTCAAAAATTCCGTAAGACCTTTCATGTGTTTCTTCAAATCTTCCATGTTGACTTATATACCACAGATCTTAGATTTCATGCCATTCATGCCATCCTTAAAAATATCTATATTAGATTCCATGTCTACTTTTAAACCATCCATGTCACCTTTTGTTCATTTTTTATTGTTCTATGTGAAAGTGAAATTTGTTGCACTTGATCCTCTAATTTAGAGATATCATGATGCTATTCTTCCTCTTAATTTGTTGTAGTAGAGATTTATAAGGGCTTAATTTGTGTGGAATTATTTTTTGGAGGAATTTTAGAACTAAGTACTGAAATATGTGCTTCAATATTCCCTTTGAATCACTTCAAACTAATTTTGAAACAAAATTTATTCAATTGTTTTTAAAAAATACACACCTTTTTGTTTATTTTAGGAGCTCGATCTTGAAACAGTTGTAAATCTGTAATTTCATATCTCTAAGATTTGAACTTTAGTCCTGTGGTAGGTGAGTCTTCTTTCTAATGCCACATATTAGAACTAATTTGGATTCTTCAAGATAATGTTATACCCAATCTCCCACAATGACCTAATTATGGACTGGTTCAATAGAGCGAACTTGTATGGAGTGCCAAGTGTCACTGTTTTGACCACTAGCCCTAAAATTAATACACAAGAAACTGAAGTCTGTGTGATTTTTGCCACATCTTACAGAATTAAAATATGATGTTTTAAACAAAAGTTATAATTATTTTCGCTCAGTCGACTACATGAGATGAAATTATGGAGCCTGCACAAACCCTAACTTACTATGATAATATCTCTTAAAATATAGCGAAACAAGGTCTAAAATTTTTACATGAAGTTCCTTAGAAATTCAGCTTCTCTTGGTAAAAATTTCAACTTCTAAACCTTCATAGAAAAAAAAATTATAGAAAAAATTGCAAGTTGACCTATTTGCAACAGTGAAACCCTAGAATCCAAAGCTCTAAAACCAAATTTTATGCAACCAACTCACAAAATAGAATAAAATATAGATCATGACTTAGAAATCAACCTCTTTGGGGGGGAAACTCCATTAAATTACATAAATGAACAATTGTAGCATGATACAAATGACAAAACCTACCTTCTATATATAAGAGTCTAACGGGTCACAATATAACAATATGGGGTCCACATGGTCACAACAATAGCAATAATGGGTCGCCACCTATGGGGCACAATAATAACAATATTGGGGCTATATGGGCACAAAAATAACAATAATGGGGCTACACTAATAATAATAAAGGGTTTCCATAATATTATGGGGAGCTAACAATAGCCATGTCTTTGATGGTCCAAGGCATAAAGGACAACCTTTTTCCCTACATAGCAAACATTGATCATACTTGAGAAATGTATGAAGCCTTTTCAAAGCTATTCATCGTCAAGAAGATTGGAAAGGTGGCAAGCGTGAAGAATGAACTAAGAACTACTAAGATGACAAAGGAGGATATTGTTTCCTCTTTCTTTGTGAGGATATCAAGGATATGGGATGTGGTTATTTCCATTTATGAAGTAGTGCATGATAAATAACTATTATTATAGCCATTCTGGGACTACCATCTTCTTGGAATTCCCTTGCTTCAACTCTCAATAGCTAGAAATAAACACCCACCTTTGAAGAGCTATGGACAACATGCAGTCAATAAGAGTTAAGGGTCTCCATGGTAACCAACAATGAAGAAGTATCAAATTATTATGTTTCTCATCATAAAGGAATATTCAAGAAGAGAAGGCCAAATAAGAAGGTTGACATGTCCAAGGTCGAGTGTTATCGTTGTCACAAGATGGGACACTATAGGAGTGATTTTCCTGGCAACCAAATGATAAGGAAAAGAGATAGAGATCATGAAAACATGTTTGGAGAGACATCATCCCCCAAGAAACCAAGCCTAGATATGACTTAAGGAACTTTAAATACCAAGCCCCTTCCATCTTATGTTTCATTTGTATATTTCATGTAGTATAGGTTTAACGTATTCTTCACTATGTATTTTTTTTTATAAGTTTTAGATTTTCCATCAAGCTTGGGAGGTGGCCAAAAATATCTCATCAAGATAAGTATCCCATTCCCTCTCTAATTTCCTTCATGTACTTATTTAAGATTTTGATTATACTAAATACTAGTCACTTCTCTACCTCTATTCCTTACCTAGGAATCAATCTGCTGGATGTTCAAGAATCATGGAAGCTTCAAGGATAAAATAAGGAGACCTAAAAGGTCAAAAGGTTTTTCAAAGAATCAAAGGTAATATATAAATGTATATTTTTGTTACTCTCTTTCAAATATCCATTTGTATGTTACTAATTGTTGTTATCTCTAGCTCTGCTGAATCCTAAAAGGATTCTTGTTTGGGATGGTTCATCACCTGCTGAATATACCCACCTTACAAACCTATGATTTATTATATAAATAAAACCTTCAAGAGGTTCTATAGAAAATCATAACCTAAGGGTATGATGATAATGTGTGAAATAAAAAAATTGTTCAAGGATATTTATGAAGGAATTTCCATTTTGATTGATAGATTGATAATGTCATGTTTGGGATTTGTATATGACCATGGAATATCTAAACATTTTGGAGTTAAAATGATGTTGCTCAAAATCTAGAACCATCAAAGGTTCATATAATGAGGGTTTTCGTTGACAATGAACCAAAACCCTAGGTTTTGGTTAGGTCTATATATAAAATCCTTATTATGGAAATTCCTTGGTGTGAAACCCTAGGTATGTGTTCTCTTTATTGAATCCCTAGCCTATTCTAGGACTATATGTGTCTAGATGTATTAATGATGACTAACATAAGATCTATGATGATGATTGAAAGGTCTAGGGCCTATAAATAAATCCTAGTAATGATTAATTTCTCTAGTAGGTATGTTTATTTGAATCTATATAATGTGTTATGAGAATTTATAGATGGAAAATCTATAGTTTACATCAATCCCTAGTGGAAGTTACTCATGATGTGTTTGTTGAAGTCTAAAATCCCTTGATGACATGTTTTAATAATAGATTTGAAATATAGGGTATGCATCTAAATTTAATGAAATCTAGTCATGACAATGGCTAAGTTGTGGTTAACCTTGACTGACTCTTTTATATGAAATCTAGGATTTGTAGGAGTTCCTAGTGGAAATTCTAACATGTGAATTTTAAAGGTTGTTAGATATATTGTAGATCTATACAAGTTCTAGGGTTTACTGAATGTTGTAGCAACGTATATTATACCTTTGAAAGAAACATTGAAAACATATATAGAATGAAAGACATTATATTATAGGAATTTTCAAAAAAGTCCCTAGCAGAAATGTTGAAGAGTATATGTCTGTTGTTTGGTTATAGAATATGAATAAAGTTGAAAATTCATATGTGACTTTGATATGGATAACTTTATGCTTCTGTAGTTTTGGTTATACTTGTTTCTTAAAGTTTTCAAGTACATCATGAATATGAGAAGCTAATAAGTATGATGAAAATAATGGAAGCCATGAAATATTCTCCAACACCTAAAGAAGAATGAAATTTCCTTACATTAAGAGGGAGTCTGGAAAAAATAAAATGTCCCTACATTAAGAGGGAGTCTGGAAAAAACAAATTCCCTACATTAAGAAGGAGCCTAGATAGAAGACCTTGTTTGAAATACTGGGGGGGGGGGTGGGGTGGGTGAATCATTATTCCTTTCAATTAGAGAATTAGTTAATCTTCAATTATTATCAGTGTTTGTACAATGATAGCAGTAAACAAAAGGAACACAAATGCACATATTTTTTAAGGTGGAAACCCACTCCGGGACAAAAACCACGTAATGCTTTTCTAATAATTCTTTAATATACAACTCCAATTGAAAATAAAGCTCCAACTTCCTATAATATAGAAAATAATTCTTCTCCAGCCCCCACTGGATGGATGCTCCAATGCCCGAGATTCTTCAGTAGTCAACTGAATGGATGCCTAATGATTCGTAAGTGATCGAATAAAGTGCTTAAGTAGTTTGATTAGTTTGTTCTTTAGATTGACTGTTAACTGAAGAATGATTTAGTGAAAAATGACATAAACCAGCAGTATAAATGAATTAAATAACAACAATAATCAGAGAGAAGAAGAGGCAAACAGTTTGATGACAGAGTTCGTCCCCCCTGGACTACATCTATGGGTCCAGTTTTAAGTGGGCATCTATTTTTATTAGGATTGATCTTGAAGAATATTTACACTGAAATGGAACATAATGAATATTCTCACAGGCACTTCTGAACCCTATAATCAAAAAGTACTCTTCCTTGCCTTTCCGATGCCTATCTCCGTGTTCAATTCCGACCACTGACGGCTGAGAAATGCTGCAAACAAAATCGCCTCTAACCTGCTGAAACTGATCTCCAAAAACACTCCATATCCCTTTGATTGAATTTTTCATGGATTTATAGGCTAAACTCGAACCTCTATTTTCTCTTGATGGCTAAGAAATGCTGCAAAACAAAACACCTCTAATCTGCTGAAACTAATCTCCAAAAACACTCCATATCCCTTTGATTAAATTTCTCATGGATTTATAGGCTAAACTTGAACCTCTATTTTCTCCATTTAGCAGTTGGTTTCAAAATTGGAGGAATAAGGGTTTGAATCCTATCTCCATATTCATGAACCTAAAACCTAGGGATAAAATACCTTTGACCTTAGCGCTAATATTAAATTCAAAAACCCAAATAAAAACATTATGATAATCTGGTAGCTTATTAACCGGGTGGAGATTGGATATGGCATGTGATCAGGATGACAGTAAAAAATAGCATCGGCAGTTAGGCTAACCGAGCGGAAGGATCCCAACGGTTAAGGTAGCTCTGGCAGTCACGACTATAGGTATCACATGACAGTCGGCATGCTGCATGGTTTAAAACTGTCAACTCGTTCTCTGCCACAGTTAATACACATTGTTACATGTGTTTACACCTTTGACATAGTTTCGAAACCACGCGGCTTAATTAGCGGTGTGGTTTGTTTTAATTTGGTTTTAATATAAAGTCCAAATGTGGGTTTTTCGACTTTATATTTATGTTTAGGTTTTTATCACCATGTATAAGTTTCACAACTTATCACTTAGGGTTTTGCATAGGACTTAGAACATGTGGATATGGTTTTAATGATTAGGGTTTAAACTTAGGGATTTTTACATAACATTTCGATCCTTAGTGCTAGGATTAGACCTTAGAATTAGGTCTTAGCACTTAGTAGTATTACATCACCATTTTAACCCAAAATTCACCTTCTCATCCACATGATGACCATGAAATTGAAGGACCAAAACTAGCAAAACTGTGTGTATGAAGATTGAACTAATCATCGAACTGCTGAAGTTGACTAGACCTTTCTGCCGAACTATACTGATCAATATCCTCCTAGATCAATCCTCTCCACTTAAAAGCTTTTGGACCAGAAAAGCCTGATTTTAAGTAGACATTAAGTGAGGATACAACTCCCTCACTTGTCGTGTCTCCATCCATTTCGCCTTACTCGGATTCATGCCATTGAATCCCACTTGAAGATACCCCACATCTCCTCATCTGGAAGTACGCACCCTTCTATCCAAGATGGTATCTTCCCACAACTCTGTCATGTACTCAGGTGATAAGCCATCAATCGAAGGAATTTGTGTATCATCCTCGGGATCAACAATCATCGGAGCTTCATACGATTTTATATTTTCAACATTCACAACTGAGTAAATATGCATATAAGGCAGTAAATCTAATCAGAATGCATTATTTCCAATCTTCTCAATAATTTTAAAGGGACCATACTTGATAGAATTTAGTTTCTTACCTTCCCCTTTTAACCTATCTTTGTTGATATACTACCATACTTGATCGCCGACCTAAAAATGATGATCAACTTGATGCTTGTCATGGCACAATCTGTATTTTCCCTAACTCTTCTCCAACTGATCCCGTACTGCCTCATGTATCTGTTGTATCCACTGAATGAAATTGACTACCTTGCTTGAATCATCTCATCCATCCACTTTATATTCTTCATTGAAAACAAAGTCCATTGGTGACTTTGGTAGATACCCCAAACATTTTTCGAAAGGTGATCTTTGAGTTGAAGAATGTAGAGCTCGGTTGTAAGCATGATGCACATAAGGTAGTGGTTCATCCCACAACTTAGGATGTTTACTGCAATAACCCCGAAGAATATGTATTATGGTTATGTTCACCACTTCAGTTTGTCTGTCAGTCTGCGGATGAAAGGCTGTACTCTTCTTCAGCTTGGTATCAATGAGTCCCCATAAAGTAGACCAAAATTCTCCTACAAAGCGAGTATCTCAGCCAGAAATAATAGAAGTAGGTAACCCAAAGTGAATCCATACTTGTTGAAAGAACATTTGTGCTGTTTGTTCTGCAGTTATTTGCTTTTTTCATGGAACAAGAATGCACATTTTGCTGAATCTATCAACGACGACCTACATATAATCGTGTCCTTTTCTGGACATAGGTAGTCCTCCAATAAAATCCATGGAAATGCTTTCCCATGGTCGCAAAGGAACCAGAAGTGGCATGTAAAAACCAATATTTCGATTACTTGGCTTGCTTGTTGAACACATTACACATCCTTTAATGTACTTTGATACTATTTGATACAGATGAGGCCAATAACAATACCTTTGAATCTTTTCCATAGTTTTACTTACACCAAAATGCCCTACTATTCGAGAAGAATGAGCTTCTCGAATGACTTGCGCCCTTTCTGTCCATGGAACACATAACTTACCCAGATGATATAATAACTTGTCATGAATATGATAATTGATTTCTTCTATATAAGTACCATGAGTTAGTGATTCATATATTTCTTTTAAATCTTCATCAGTACAATACTGTTCTACATAAATTTCATGTTTCAATGAGCTATTTTGTAGTATTACTGAAACATTCAAAGATGGTCTAGACAACATATCAGCTACTTTGTTAACTGTTCATTTCTTATATTTTATTACTAAGTGAAACTTCTGAAGAAATCCCATCCATCTATAGTGGCGAGATTGTTGCATCTTAGTTTGTGATTGAAGGTATTGAAGTGGCTGATGATCTGTATGAATCACTGTTTCCTTAACCATAATGTTATGTTTCAATTTATTTACACTTTCTAATAAAACAAATAGTTCCTTATCATATGTTGGATAATTAATTACTGCCTCAGAAAAGTTTTAGAATGAAAACAAATTGGCTTTCCATTTTGGAGTAGGACTACTCCCATTGCATATCCACTTGCATCTGTTTCTATTTCAAATGGCTGTTGAAGATCAGGTAATGCTAAGAATGGTGTTGTAACTAATTTATGCTTAAGTTTATCAAATGATTTTATTTATTTTTACTTCCCCATTGAGAAATGACTTTAGATCCTGTTAGAGCACGTAATGGTGATGCAATCAAAGAAAATTGAGCAATAAATTTTCTCCAATGTTGAACTGCCCCTAGAAAACTTCTGACATCAGTCACATTTTCTGGTCTTGGCCACTTAAGGATTACATCTATCTTAGCTGGATATATCTTTAAATGGCCACCTCCAACTATGTCTCCTAGATAAACTAATGAAGTTTTCCCAAATTCATATTTTGACAGTTTAATGTATAGTTTTTCTTTGTGCAATATTTCAAAAACCTGCTTAACATGCTTAACATGTTCCTCCTTACTTGAACTGAAGATTAAGATATCATGTAAATAAATAATGAAAAAATTGTCGATATATGGTCAAAAAACATCATTCATGACTCTCATAAAATTTTTTGGTGCATTGCATAAACCAAAAGGCATTACTAACCACTTAAATAGTCCTTGCCTAGTTTTAAATGTTATTTTCCATATATCATTTTCTGCTATCCTTATTTGATGATATCCACTACATAAGTCCAACTTAGTAAAGTAAATAGAATTTTTCAATTTATCAAGAAAATCATCAATCCTAGGAAGAGGGTACCTATTTTTTATTGTGATTTTATTTAAGGCTCTAAAATAAACACACATTCTCCATGTTCCATCTTTCTTAGGAACTAGAATGATAGGTGAACCACATGGAGATGTACTTGGTCGAATGAAACCTTTTTCTACCAATTCCTAGATTTGCCTTTTAATTTCTTCGTTCTCTATTATCGACATTTGATACATACCAACATTAGGAAGAGTGGCATCAGACATTAACTGAAGCTCATGTTGTATTTCTCTTTTTGGAGGAAGATTTTTAGGTTCTTTGAATAGATTCTGAAATGATTCTACCACTTTAACCAAACTATATTTAAGCTAAACATCACAACCTATAAATACACCTTGCAAATATTTATGTTGTTCCTTAACAACCATGAGAATGCATCTTTTACTTGAACTAATTAAGTGCTTCATCTAATTAGCATTTATTAAGTCAAAGTGATTTTTAGTTTTATGTGCCCTTATGATATATTCAATTGCATATTTCTTAAGATGATACTTATGTTCCTTCCTATATAATACTACATCATGGTCATAGAGATAAAGGCTTCCTAAGACGATTCGACAAATTTCTAACGGTATCACATCTAAATCCACTTCATCAACATAGTTAGCTATGATTGCCAATTATAACTGACACTATTTGGTAACATGAATCTGAGTTTGATATTTTAACCAACCTAAAGGATATGGTTTTGGATTATTATGTGTTTTCAAACCCAATTGTTTAACCAATGACTCATAAATCAAATTTTCCTGTGATCTTGTATCGAACAATGTATCTATCTTAGTATGCTTTGAAGTTACCCTTATATGAAATAACTCGATTCTTTTTCCTTCATTCAGTTGTGCGATATTTGAAGAGGTAGAAGTACTAGCTTAAGAGATTTTACCTGTTGTAACCATATCAGTGCTTTTTCCTTCATCACTTGAATTGGATCCCAAGTCCTACTGAACTGCTGTCAAAGCCTTCTTATCACCGTTCTTCTTTTGAAACTTTTTTGGCTTAAGTTCCAGATGGAGTTTCCAACACTTAGCTTCAGTATGACTGATCCTTTGGCAATGTGTATAGGTAGATATTTCATCTTCCTTCTGAGCGGTGGCAGTCTTCTTTCCCTTTGACTTTCCCTTCTTATTTTTGTCTTTGGTTTCCCCTTTCTTAGATGCCTTTGGTGTAAACTTGAATGGTCTACCACCTGATTCAACATGAATAGATTGGACACAAACTTCATCAAAATCATCAGGATTGAACATTAATAATGTATGCTGCAACTATGAATGCAAACTGCCAATATATTTCATCAAAGTTTCTTTTGTGTCCAAAGAAATACCAAGTGCTAATGCCTTCTTTCTGAATTCCTGTGTGAACTCTTCAACACTTTGTCCCTTACCTTGTCGCAAGCGCTGCCAATCAATTACAACTTGCTATGTGTGACGCAAAGGATAGAATTGTTTCTTTAGAGCTTTAATAAAATTATTCCATGAGGTGATAACTTTTCCTTTAGGCTTTAAATCTATATGTGTCTTAATTTCCCACCAGATCAAAGCAGTACCCTCCATTCTAAGAGTAGCTAATTAGATATTTGTCTTATCATCAGTAATATATTGAATACGACAATAGACTTCTAACTGTTTTACCCAATTATATAGTTTCTCAGGGTTTATTTCACCATCATACATAGGTAATTCGAACTTAACATCAAGTTTCAAAAATGGACTCTTAGGTTTCTTTTCTTTTTCTGATTCAGAACTAGAAATAGAAGAAGAAGAAGAAGATGATGGACATGATGGAGGAGAAGGAGATTTATCTTCCCTGCCTTTACCCTTGTCCTTATTTGATGCCTTTGATGATGAGGCTGCATCCCTCTTCTTCTTGTCTTCATATAATTCTGCCAAATTTTTTTGCATGTTTAGTAGCTTCAGGAGTCTCAACGGTCTTAGTTCCTATCATTGTTGATTGATGATCGACTTTCCACCTTCTAATCTCTAGATCGAATTCCTCAAGCTCTCCTTTTCCACATTGCAATCCCAACTTGGTTAACATCCACTGACAAACAAACTACAAGAAAAACCTACTCTAATACCATAAATTGATCTGAATGTGATCGAATAAAGTGGTTAATAAGTTTGATTAGTTTGTTCTTTAGATTGAATGTTAACTGAAGAATGATTTAATGAAAAATGGCATAAACCAACAACATAAATGAATTAAATAACAACAGTAATCAGAGAGAAGAAGAGGCAAACAATTTGATGACAGAGTTTGTCCCTCCTGGACTACATCTCCGGGTCCACTTTTAAGTGGGCATCTGTTTTTATTAGGATTTATCTTGAAGAATATTTACATTGAAATGGAACAAAATGATTGTGCTCGCAGGCACTTCTGAACCCTATAATTAGAAATTACTCTTCCTCGCCTTTTCGATGCCTATCTCCGTGCTCTATTATGACCACCGACGGCTGAGCAATGCTGCAAACAAAATTGCCCCTAACTTACTGAAACTGATATCCAAAAACACTCCATATCCCTTTGATTGAATTTGTCATGGATTTATAGGCTGAACTCGAACCTCTATTTTCTCCATTTTTCAGTTGGTTTCGAAATTGGAGGATAAGGGTTCGAATCCTATCTCCATATTCATGAACCTAAAACCTAGGGATAAAATACCTTTGACCTTAGCGCTAATATTAAATTCAAAAACCCAAATAAAAACATTATGATAATTTGGCAGCTTATTAACTGGGCAGAGATTGGATATGGCATGTGTTCAAGATGACGGCCAAAAATAGCACCAACAGTTAGGCTAACTGGGTGGAAGGATCTCGACGGTTAAGGTAGCTCTGGTGGTCACGGCTATAGGTGTCACATGACAGTCAGCATGTTGCGTGGTTTACAATTGTCAACTCATTCTCCACTACGATTAATACACATTGTTACATGTGTTTACACCTCCGACACGGTTTTGAAACCACGCGGTTTAATTAGCGCTGTGGTTTGTTTTAATTTGGTTTTAATATAAAGTTTTAATGTGGGTTTTTCGACTTTATATTTATGTTTAGGTTTTTATTACCATGTATAAGTTTCACAACTTAGCGCTTAGGTCTTTTAGGGTTGTGCATAGGACTTAGATCATGTGGATAGAGTTTTAATGATTAGGGTCTAAACTTAGGGATTTTTACATAAGATTTGTATCCTTAGTTTTAGGATTAGACCTTAGAATTAGGTATTAGAAATTAATAGTATTACATCAGCATTTTAACCAAAAATTTACCTTCTCATCCACATGATGACCATAACATTGAAGGACCAAAACTGGCGAAACTATGTATATGAAGACTGAATTGATCATCGAACCACTGAAGTTGACTAGACCTTTCTGCTAAACTTTACTGATCAAGATCCTCTTGGATCACCCAAGCACCTAATCATCTACAACTCACCCTAGCACCACCCTACCACCCTATAGAAGAATAAAAGAAGAATGAACTCTCATACCAGAGAAAATGATCCACTTTACAATGATATAGAATGATGTAGAAGAAGAAGACACCCTAGAACATAACCCAAACTACGAAACAACCACTTAATGATGATCCTAGACCTCCTGACACTGCCTCTTCAACTCTCGGCACATAGACACTAGTACAATTTTTACAATAATGTATTTACAATGACTTAGGACAATGATAGCTTTACAGTGACTGTATGCAGTGCTGCCCACTTGAAGGCTTCATGTGATGAACATCTTGTTGCTGTTCTACACCTTGGTTGTTGCTCTTGTCATGCTACCCTATGTTGCACCTTTCTTTGCTTTGCTGCCCTAGAAAGTCTGGTCCTTTGCACCCTTGACAACACATGATCTAGCTTTTTCTTTCCTTCTAGGAGCTCAATATTGAATCTGTTGTATCTCTGTTATATCATATCCCCAATATGTGATTTTCAGTCTTGTAGTATTCCTCTGAGTCTATTTTCCAATGCCATAGGTCTAACCCAATTTGGATTCTTCAAGGGAGATTTATGCCCAGTCTCTCACAATGCCCTAATTATGGACTATTTGAGTAGAGAAAAATTTTACGGCATGTCACATGTCACTGTTTCTTCATTCAGCTCTGAAATTGATAGAGAGAAAACAAGATTCTGTGTAATATCTACTACTTTTTATATAATTCCAATCTGACACTTAGAAACAGAGTTATGACAATTTTCCCAAGGTCACTTCTTTTAGATGAATTTCAAGAGCCTGCAAAAACACTGAGTTCCATAGATCATATCTTTGAAAATATTGTGCACCCTGATCTAAAGTTTTTGCAGGACCTTCCTCAAGATTTCAGCTTTGCCTCATAAAAATTTCAGGTCCTGAAACTTCGTAGAAAAAATGTTAGAGTGAAGATGCCATGATGACTTGTTTCAGATGGCGAAATCCCTTATATAATGAGGATATGAGGACCACAATTTATATAAATTCTTCCATTGAGAGGGGCTTCAACAAGTGAACGTAGGAGGGATTTTAGGAGCTTAAAAAATATTAATTATGAATTTTCAATGACCCATGCCACAACCCCATGGGGTTTTAGCCCACTAGCTGGGGTTACAAACTTCAAACATAAATATCTCTCAAACTGTGAAGAATTACGTGGCGTGATATATATAAACGGAAACATCTCGACAAGAAGAAACCATCAAAATAATTCTTGACCTATAATATAGTAATTTGGTAGGTCAAAATTCCCATGCAATATTGGGGTAGCCCCTAATGCCTCTTGGGTTGACATCAATGACAACCGCTAATCAAAAATCTCCCCCTTTAGCATTGATGGCAACACAAGTACTCCCCTTGCAATCATGACACCTCTTCCTACAACATTCTCTCCCCCTTTGACATAAATGGAAAAGGGTAACTCCCCTTGACACACAACCATCCTGTGGACTTGTACATACTTCCACTCCCCCTTTATATTATGAATAAGGAAAATATAATGAGAACTTGGGATAATCCCAAGATTTTGGCTAAGATATTCAAATGCTTCATGAGGTAAAGGTTTAGTGAGGATATCAGTGATTTTTTCTTTTGTACCAACATACTAAAGTTTGATATTATTTTCAACTACTTGTTCTCTAACAAAATGATATTTGATTGGAATGTGTTTTTTTTTTGAATGTAGGACAGGGTTCTTGGAGATGCTGATGGCACTAATGTTGTCACATAATATGGGAATAGGCTCACTGAATTGTACTTGAATAAATTGCAAAGTTTGTTTCATCGAAAGGACTTGAGTACAACATGGTGTCATTCTAATGTATTCTGCTTCCACTGTAGATAATGAGATTGAGGTTGCTTTTTGCTCAACCATGATACGAGACAACCACCTAGATAGAATGTTGCTCCACTAGTACTCTTAATACCATCAACGCTTCCTGCCCAATCTGCATCTGTAAAGGCTTGAGTAATGAGATTGTTACCTTTGGGATACCACAAGCCATATTCTTCTATGCCCTTTAGATATCGAAGAATTCTTTTGACGGCAATAATATGTGATTCTTTTGGTGCTGCTTGGAATCTTGCTACTTGTCCAATTTCTTGCATAACATCTAGCTGGGAGGCTGTTTCATATAGAAGAATACCAATCATAGATTTGTATAACCTCTAATCCACATCCTTAGATGAGTCATCTATGATCATTTTGCAACCTGTTACCATCGAAGTAAGGACGGGTTTGCAATCTTCCATTTTGAATTTCTTGAGCATTTCCTTGATGTACTTGGCTTGACATATAAATATTCATTTCTCTTGGTGAGATATTTGAAGCCCTAAGAAGTATGTCAACTCACCAAGTAAAGACATCTAGAACTCACTTTGCATCTTTGTAGAAAAGTTTTACTTAGTCTATCATCATTGCTACCAAATATTATATCATCCACATACACATCAACGATTGTTAAATTATCTTTATCTATTTGTACATAAATATTGCTATCAACAGTACCTTTCGTGAACCCTTGTTGACATAGATATCCATCAAGATTAGCATACCATGCTCTGGGAGCCTGCTTGAGACCATATAGAGCCTTCTTTAACTTTCAAAAATAGTCTTATTTTTCTGATAGTAGAAAACCTTCAGGTTGTTCGATGTAAACTTATTCTTCTAATTCTCCATTCAGAAATGTTGACTTAACATCCATTCGGTAGACTTTGATTTTTATTGAACATACACAGGCAAGAAATATTCGGATGGCTTCCATTCTGGCAACTGGTGCAAATGTTTCATCGAAATAAATTCCTTCCACTTGTGCATAGCCTTTGAAAACCAATCTTGCTTTGTTTTTTGTGACCTGTCCATCTTCACTCAATTTGTTCTTGAACACACATTTAGTCCCAATGACATTTTTATCTTTTGGTCATGGAACTAATTCCTAGGTGTTATTATTCTTGATTTTATCCAATTCTTCATCCATAGCTTCTACCCAATATTCATTCTGGTTGACTTCCTCAAAACTATTAGGCTTAAAGGTTGCTAGAAAAGCAACGTGATCTTGTTGTGGTGAACGAAGTTGTCGACCTTCATTTATGTCACCAATGATTTGATTTGATGGATGGTTCTTTTGAATCTAGTCTTTTGTTCTCCTTGGAGGAGCTTCTTGTTGTTGTTCTGGTATATCTTGATGATCATTATTTACTTCTTCCTAGTTGATAGTTGCTTCTTGTTCTAGAATTTTATCTGTGTCTTTTTCATCCTCTATCTCAAGTTTCAAAGATTCTAGATCCTCATTATTATTTTCTAGAACACCATCTTCGTCAAATGTAACATTTATGCCCTCCACTATCTGTTTTCATCTTAGATTATAACATTTATAGGCCTTTCTTTGTGTGAGTAACCAACAAAGATACCTTCATCAACATGTGATTTAAACTTACCCAAATTTTGATCTTCTCTTTTTATATAACATTTGCTTATAAATATTCTGAAATATTTTACATTAGCTGGTTTTCCTTTCCATAATTCATATGGGGTCTTGTTGCAATTATTTCTGAGAATACTTCGGTTGATAATGAAGAATATCGTATAAATTTCTTCAACCCAGAATTTTTCATCCAATTTTGAGTCCTTCAACATTTCTCTACCCATTTCCTGTACGGTTTTGTTCTTTCTTTCAGCAACTCCATTTTGCTAAGGTGTTCGTGTTGTTGAAAATTGTCTTTTTATTACATTTTCGTCACAGTATTGCTGAAATAATTTGGAAGTGAATCCTACACTGTTATATGATCTTAGAAACTTTATTTTCAAATCAGTTTTATTTTCAACCAACTCCTTGTAGATCTTAAAGCACTCAAATGCTTCAGATTTTTTCTTTAGGAAACTAACGGCTGTCATCCTGGTATACTCATCTATCATTAACATGAAATATAATTCTCCATCTAAGCCTTTTGTTCTCATACGACCACATCGATCAGTATGTATGAATTCCATTGGATGTGATGCAAAGTGTTCTTTTGTTTTAAATTGGAATTTTGTCTGCTTGCCGTTTCGACAGGCCTCACATAGTGTGTTGGAAGGTTTTGAGATTTTCAGCATTTCTTGTACTGCTTCCTTTTTTCTTATCCTAACAAGATTGTCAAATTTTATGTGACCCATTCATTTGTGCCATAACCAGCTTTCATCTTCTTTAGCTAGTAGACATGCTTTAGTTGCTTCATCCAGAACATATATGTCGTTTGGAGCTCAACTTGCTGTAGCCACAATTTTACCATACCTGCCTTTCCTGATTTCACATTTTGGGGAGTTGAATAGCATTGTGTGCCCTTGATCACACATTTTTCCAACACTGAGCATCTTATGATTCATGTTTTCAACCAATAGAACATTCTTGGCTATAACATCTTTTCTTCTGAGAGTGACGGTACCTGATCCTATAACATTTGAATATCCATCATTTCCAAAGGATACGATTCCATCCTTCTTCTCTTTCAGAGATACAAGTTTCTTTCTATCTCTAGTCATATCCGTTGAGAAACCGTTGTTAACATACCACACATCTTTGTTGTTTTGAGCCTTGAGAGTGAGAGCACAATTATCAGTCTTCTTCTTCTTCCATGTTCGTTCATTCTGTGGCTTTGAACATTCTTCTGGAGGATTTTCAAGTCTGTTGTCTCTGGCTATGTGTCCAAAGTTCTGACATTTGTATCATTCCATATTATTTCTTAAATGTTCAAATCTATTGATGTTTTGTTGAGCCCTGAGAGGTTCATATTTGAAAGATCTCCTAAAATTGTACTCGTTCCTAGGGTACGTACGACACTCTACAACATTATGACCAAATTTTCCACATGAATAACAATAGCCATGAAAAATATGTTGGTACCTCGATGGAAATCTCCCTCGAGGAATCGTCTTCCAAGGATGTGCTTGTGAATATTGTCCAATGAAGTCTACATGCATTTCAGATCTTATAGGTTCATTGTATTTTGTTGTAAAAGGTCTTGCTTCTTCTTCTTTGTAACTGAGGTCAGTTCTGTCATTGTAATATTGTTGATTGTTGATGATTTCTTCCAATGCGATTGAGCTGTTACCATAGTTTTGGACAATTTTTCCCTTCTTCACTTTCTTATGCAGTGAGACTACTTCGGCTTCTAATGCTTCCCTTTCTTGGTTTCTTTCTTCCAAATTCTCTTGAAGTGACTCTTCAATACATTTGTGTTCTTCAACTTCAATTTTGAGACCTTGAACTTGTTCTTCAAGAGTATTGGAACAAATCTTCTCTTCCTTGAGCTCTTTTATAAGCTTAACTACTTCCTTAGTAAATTCTTCTATGGTCAATCCTTCTTCTTCGTTGTTTGATACCTCTTGTTTATTGTGCTTGGCCATAAACAATATTCTCTCATTGGCTTCTTCTTCGCTGTCATTGTCTTCATCGAATGATGAGCTATCTTCTTTAGAGAGAAAGTTCCTTTTGGATCTTTGATTTTTGAATTTCTTAAAGCCTTTCTTTCCTATTGAGTTGCCATCACTTTTTTTCAAACATTTTGCTGTGAAATGCTCAACCTCACCACAACCGAAACATATTAATGGTAGTTTACATTTGAATTTTCCCTTACCAATTTTTAGTTTTCTCATAAAGTATGCATATTCTTCATCTGAAAGAGCTTCTCCATCATCTCCCTTTTCTTCACACTTGCAGGTGCATGTCTTTTCAATTGAAGGTTGTTTGTCCTTATTGGTTTTCTTAGATGCAACGAACGTAGTTTCTCGATGTGAAATACCCTCTTCTTCATCAAGTCTCATTTCATATGCTATGAGAACTCCATGTAATTCCTCTCTGCTGAGTTTTTCTAGATTTTCACTATATTGTAAAACCGATACCTTTGGGTTGAATCTCCCTGGTAACGTTCTAAGAATATTTCGTATAATAGTCTTCTCTTCAACTGGTTCTCCCAATCCTTCCAGACTATTGGTTATTTCATCAACGTATTGAAAGTATGCAACAATGTTGCAATCTTCTTTCATTCTGAGTTGCTCAAATTTTGCTCTATAGATTTGAAGCTATTCTTCTTTGACATTTAAGTCACCTGCATATATATTCTCAAGCCCATCCCATAAATTTTTGGTGGTTTTACAACCCAACACCTTATGATAATCAGATTCAATATGTCCACTGATAATAATATTATTTTCTTTTACATCATTTACCAAATTCTTCTTACCTTGTTCATCCGCGGTTGATGTAAATCGATTTTGAACAGTGTCCCATACTTCATAACCTTGCGCCAAGAGATAAACCTCCATTCTTCCTTTCCAGAGTGCATAATTATTTTCATTCAACATAGTTACACCATTCTTGGTATGTTCCACGACCTCCTTCCAACTGTTAAACTGCTATTGAAGGAACCAAGCTCTGATTCCAATTGCTGGAAATACTGAGAGGGGGTGGTGAATCAATATTCATTTCAATTAGAGAATTAGTTAATATTCAGTTATTATCAATGTTTGTACAATTATAGCATTAAAAAAACGAACAAAAATTCACACAGTTTTTAAGGTCGAAACCCACTTCGGGACAAAAACCACCTAATTGTTTTCTAATAATTCTTTAATATACAACTCCAATTGAAAATAAAGATCCAAATTCCTAGAATCTAGAAAACAATTCTTCTCAAGCTCTCACTGGATGGACGCTCCAACGCCCGAGATTCTTCAGTAGTCAACTGAATTGAAGCCCCAACACCCAATGAGCTACAACTCACCCTAGCACCACCCTACCACCCTATAGAAGAATAAAAGAACAATGGACTCTCATACCAGGGAAAATGATCCATTTTACAATGATATAGAATGATGTAGAAGAAGAAGACACCCTAGACCATAACCCCAAATATGACACAACCACCTAATGATGATCCTAGACCTCCCGACACTGCCTCTTCAACTCTTGGTAGATAGAAACTAGTACAATTTTTACAATAATGTATTTACAATGACTTAGTACAATGATGCCTTTATAGTGGCTATATGCAGTGCTGCCCACTTGAAGACTTCATGTGATGAACGTCTTGTTGTTGTTCTACACCTTGGGTGCTACTCTTGTCATGCTACCCTCTATTGCACCTTGCTTTGCCTTGCTACCCTAGAAAGTCTGGTCCTTTGCAACCCTTGACAACACATGATTTAGCTTTTTCTTGCCTTCTAGGAGCTCGATATTAAATCTGGTGTATCTCTGTTATTTTATATCCCCAATATGTGATTTTTAGTCTTGTTGTATTCCTCTAAGTTATGCCCAATCTTTCACGATGCCCTAATTATGGACTTTTTTAGTAGATCAAAATTGTACGGAATGCCACGTGTCACTATTTCTTCATTTAGCTCTGAAATTGATAGAGAAAAAACTATGGTCCATGCACTATCTGCCACTTTTTACATAATTCCAATCTGATACTCAGATAGAGAGTTATGACAATTTTCCCAAGGTCACTTCTTTGAGATGAATTTCAGGAGCCTGCAAAAACACTGACTTCTACATACCATATCTCTAAACGTATTGCGCACCTTAAACTGAAATTTTCATAGGCTCTTTCTTAGGAGTTTGGCTTTGACTCATAAAAATTGCATAAGGAGGATATGAGGATCACAATTTATATAAATTCTTAGGTTGAGAGGGGCTTCAACAAGTGAATGTGGGAGGGATTTTAGGAGCTTAGAAAATATTAATTATGACTTTTTAGTGACCCATGCCATAACCCCATGGGGTTTTAGCCCACTAACTGTGGTTACAAACTTCAAACATGAATATCTCTCAAACCGCGAAGAATTACGTGGTGTGCCATATATCAACAGAAACATCTCGACAAGAAGAAACCATAAAAATCATTCTTGACCTAGAATATAGTAATTTTTTAGGTCAAAATTCCCATGGAATATTGGGGTAGCCCCTGGTGTTGCTTGGGTTGACATCAATGACAACCGCTAATCAAAAGACCTCTCCCTAGTTGAGAGGGAGGGCATTAAAATTTTTATTGTTGGAGAATATGTTATGAAAATATATATTGCCACATTTGAAATAGGAAGATAAATATTCTCCTCAAATTATTTTATTGATAAGACTACTAGAATTAGTTGGAGGGAAACATCGAAACCCCGCAATTTTTTTTAATTATGCAATTCAAATTATTGATGATTTGGGTTTGAATTTACACAGGTGAATCTCTCGAAGGGCTTGATAGCATGCTGGTTACCAATCAATTTTATTTGGAGAGAAAGTTTGTCCTTGATCTGCTAGATCAAGGTGTATTGAGGTTTTCTGAGTGAAGCATTTCATAAGGCTTTGTGAGTGAAAAATTGCTTGGAAATGTTCTTTACCTACTGGATCAAGGTGTGTTGAGGATTTGCAAGTAAATAAATACCTGGAAATACATAAATGTCGACACCTTATGTTGATTTATGGTACGGAGGGTGGCATCGGGTGGATGTGCACCTAGTTCCCTGGGTTGGTGGTTAGTAAGTAATCCGGATAGTACCTATACAGGTTGAAAGCTTTAGTCCACCTTAGTCCCAAATGGATAGATTTCCTTGGTCAAGAATCTATTCCATGGAATTGTGGTGCCTAAAGAGATGAGTGATCAAATGGATATATTTCCCTAGTGAGCAATTTAGTCCATGGCATTATGGTGCCAAAAATTTCTTCACAATTTCATATAGTTTGAGATGTTCCCTTTGTATATTATGAATACCTCCCTAGTTAAGAGGTAGTGTTGAATATTGTAACTATGTTTGGTCATCATAATCTATATTTATTGTATTCATCAAAATAATTGTAGAAAGATAAATTATATTCTTTATTTTTATTATTAAATAACTTATTAAAGAAATTTTTTCATGCTTGGGTCATGTTTAGTATAAGGTCCCAATTGTGGACTTCTAGGTTAGTCATTACAAATTTGTATTGACCATCCTTGATATTTTGAATCATGTAATTAGGTTTATTTTTTAGTCAAAAATGGTATAGTAGCCCTCCACATCAAGTCGTCCTATAGGAGATCAATTCAACCTCAAAGGAAGGAATTCAAACTCATCAGAAAGATATAAATGCAAGGAGGTCGAATTCATTTTCTAACCAATGCACTGCAAGTCACAACATCAAAGGAAAAAGTAACAATGTAAACTATGAAACTGGAACTATAAACTGAAAACGAGAACTATAGCAAAGAAAACCAAAAAACAATATAAAAACAGCTCAAAAATGAAAAGTGTTGATGCTGGAATACCAAATTTTTTTTCTTTCTGGGGTAACTTTTGAACATGTTTTAAACATGGAAGTGAAAACAATTTTTCCGGTGCAAAAAACACCCTGAAAACAAAAAGTGTTCATGCTAGAATACAACTTTTTTCTTCATGATAGATTCTCAACATTTTGAAATAATAAAATAAAAGATAAAATATCATCACTTCGACAAACATTAAATTTTGAAAAGAAAAATGAAAAAAAAAAGAAAAAAACAAAAAATTAAGACAATAAAAAAAAAAAACAAAAGTGAAAAATAACAATAAAAAGTAAATAAAAGTATATATTAGAAAAAAACATTAAAAAAAATATAAAAAAAAAAGACAAAAAAAACAAATATATAAAAATATATAAAAAACCAAAACAAAAAATCAAACCTAAAAATGTAAAAAAACAAACCAAATTAACCTATAAAAGATAAAAAAACACAAAAAATTAAATAAAAAAAAAATAATATAAAAAAAATATTTCAAAATATAGGAAAAAACAAATCAAGGAAAGAATTAAAAAAAAAAAGTAGTTTATTGAATACTTCTTTCCATCAAGCTTTTATGCTCTTCTAGTCCTAGATCAGAAATAATCTTATTGAGCTTCATTATTTTGTGGCTCTGCACGATACACAATAAACAATACATATTAGTTAAACTTACATATAGTTCAAAAATAATATTTTTGTAAAGAATTTACAATGAACTTGCTTTTTATTCTTTTCTTGATGTGTTGTCAGTATTTTTGTTACTTGATCTCTTGTCAGTCATTTCTTTATCAATCTAAAACCTGTACCATATCATTCATTAATATATTTATAAATAAATTGTCAACTTTTCAGGTTAAAAAAAAATCTCAAGAAACCAGTGCGCCATTCATTCTATACGCACTGACGTCAGTACATGGAGGTATTATAAATGCACCGTACAAACAGTATAATAGACCGTACGGTGCTCTATGTCAACAAGGAGCACTAGTGTGTTACATGTTAACCACCGCACCAATTAACATAGATAAAATAATAAAAATCATCGAGTGTTAGTTTTTGTAGCATAAACCGATGCCATATTTTACATATGGCACACTGATAAAAAAAAATTGTCTTTTAATTTTTTATCACAGTACTTTTGCAGTGTGCTTGGATAATATAGCGCACCAATGTACAAGGTTATACCAGGCACATCGATGAAAAAAAAAACTATTTTTTTTTTTAATTCACGCAAGGGGCGACATGGATTGGGATTCGACTATGCAAATTGTACCGTGGGTCCAATGTATTAGGCTTATATTTAGCAATAAAAACCCTATAAATATAAAATGAAAAGCCTTGATTCTAAAATCACAGAAAGAGGGAGAAGAAAGGGTAGAAACAAAAATATGTCTAAAAACCAAACCATGGCCCTTTAGGGAAGTAGCCTCCTCATAGAACTTGAGGAGGCCTACTTGCCTTAGGAGCCCTTGGGTAGCTGCTATAATAGGGCAAGGGTACGCATCTATCTCCCTCTCTTGTGCCTCGGACAGTACTTTCGTGGTGCGCTAGGATAATACAGTGCACCGGTGCACTAGGTTATGCTGGGCGCACTCATGAAAGAAAATATATGTTTTTTTTTTTAAATTCACGCAAGGGCCGACATGGATTAGGATCCGACTATGCAAGTAATCTCGTGGGTTAGATGTGTTAGGCCTATATTTAGCAACACAAAATCTATAAATCTAAATTGAAAAGCCATAATTCTGAAATCACAGAAAGAGGGAGAAGAAAGGGTAGAAAAGAAAGAATGTAGGGTTTGTTTCTAAAATGGAATTTTTTTTGTGCGAAACAGCATGTTCGCAGTGTACCACAATGAAATAGTGCACCGGTGCCATATTTTACATATGGCACACTGATAAAAAGATATATATATTTTTTAATTTTTTATCTCAGTACGTTCATGGTGCGCTGGGATAATATAGTGCACTGCTGTGCTAGGTTACGTCAGGCGCACCAATGATTTTTATATTTTATTTTTTTAATTCACGCAAGGGCCGAAATGGATTTGGATCCGACTGTGCAAGTCATTCCATGGGTTGGATGTCTTAGGCCTATATTTTGCAGTACAAACCCTATAAATCTAAATTTAAAAGCCCTAATTCTGAAATCACAGAAAGAGGGAGAAGAAAGGACAGAAACAAAGTCTAGGGTTTGTTTCCAAAAATGGATTTTTTTTTTTATTTTGTTTATGAAAATGGAAAATAAGTTGAAATTTTTCTCTTACTGCGTAAAATAAAATACAGAAAAAAAGTAAAAAAACAATAAAAATCGAATTTTTTCTTTTACTACGTAAAAAACTGCAGAAAAAGTAAAAGAAGCAATAAAATTTAATCACGAGATCATTTGAAATTATATGCTATAGGGTTTGAATCACTAGAGGTTTGGAATTTTGATTGTCTAAATACTTCTATTCGAACGTATTTCCCTACTCCACAGTGCTCTGGTGCTCTGTTTTCTCTAGGTATGTCTCTTACAAATCTCTAGTTGAAATTTTTTACAAAAATACTGAAATAATGAAAAGTGTTTAGTATTTAAATAAATGTTTTATGAAATTAGATTTTCGAAAATATTTTGCTGCCCATTTTTCAATTTACCGCTTTTTTTTCACTTATAGAAAATAGAGTTGCACTTCTTTTTATTTGTGGTTATTCGTCACCGGTGCATCACTTAATAGCACCACACAAGTGTGTCTATTTATAAAAAATCATTGGTGCGTAGTAACAAAAATGCACTGGTGCGGTGATTTGTACGTTAGCACCGATAACAAGAAGTCCATTTTTAAGGCACCGAAATTACTTTTAGGTGTATGCACCAAATTTATTGTTGATTTTTCTCAAATGAAGGGAGAAAATATCATAATTATATCGAATGGAAAATTATTCAAAATCCAACTCATTCCATAATATTTCTGAAATTCCATCGCGGAGTTCTCCCTATCCATCTTGAGATGTAATATTTACTTTAGATTTTATTTATATTTTAATTATGTAATTGAATTTATATTTTTTATCCATGTGAATCATGCACAGCTCAATTAAATTTATTATGTATACAAATTTGCAGGTTTATGCAAATTCAACATTGAGTTCATATGCACAAAATATTCAAACAATTCCAAAATGTCGGAAGCTCTTATCAGGAGATGCATACCGCAAGACACATTTAGTAGATGAAAATGGACAACCACTTGACCTTGCCAATTGTAACAATATTTCATCTTCTAGCCACAATCCTGGGACAATAATGGAAATAATTATAATTGTTTGGTATATTTATTAATGTAATTATCTCAACGTCAAATCAATTTATAATCATGCAATATTGTCAACGTGGTTACTAATTGATATCATATATTTTGTAATAATCATGTTCAAATATTTTTTTTTAAATTATTAGGATTCTAGTGATGACGAGAAACCTACCTACTATCTTCTGTTGCACCCCACGACAAGGTCAAATTGAGAGAAGACTGAATTAAGAGAAAAAATCAGAGAGGCATGATACCAAGAATGATTGAATCAACCATCGATTCAATTCCCGCTACATCCAGATTCACCAATTAGGAATGCCTATAGCAATAGTAGTTCTTCACAAGCTGGAAATGGAGGCAATCAAATAGAGGTTGGTATGGATGATTACTTAAGGGATATGACTACCATCAATACAAGGTTGTTAGATGCATTCCAAAACGATTATCAGCTATGGGATGACGCTCATATCGCTGACACCTTTTTCTAAAGCCTTAAATTTGCTTCCACCACCCCTCTCTTTGGACCTAGAGGTCAGCCGAAGTCTACCGAGTTGGGGACAACAATGTTACTATACAACTTGAAAGCAAATTTTGGCTTCTCAAATGCATGTTTCTCAAAAATTTTGAGGTAAGTTACCATAAAGTACTCCCTTATATACATTTGAAATATAATCAATACACTGTAATGAACATTACAAACAGTAAATTTTATGAAAGTTAATAATTATATCAGCATTAATGTACATTTATTAATATATTTTTCTATGATCACCAACTACAGGTTATTCAAAGATAAGGTTCTTCCAAGTGATAATGTCTTGGCCGGTAGCTATGAAGAGGCAAATAAATTGTTGAAAATGTTGGGTGTTGAGTACATATCATATCATGCATGTCCAAATGATTGTATTCTATATAGAGGAGAATATGTAGACAAATATATGTGTCCAAAATGTGGGCATGAAAGGTATGATAAATAAAAAAACAAGGGTAAATCACGTACAGGTCCTCCTTTTAAGATATTTAGGCACATGCCTATAATTCCAAGGATTCAAAGGCTCTTTCGTTGCAAAGAATTAGCTATGTTGTAGGGATGGCATGCCTCACAAAGAAGTGAGTTTGGAGTTATGCGAATCCCAACTGATTCAATAGCCATGAAGCATATAGAGGATACATGGCCCGAAAAATTCAAGGATGAAGTACGATGTCTACAACTCAGCATAGCCATGGATGGCGTCAACCCATATTCCCACCAGAACACCAACTATTCTATTTGGTCTGTAGTAGTTATTAATAACAATATCCCCCCATGATTGTCCATGAAGAATGAACACCTTACGTTGGCTCTCCTAGTCCTTGGTAGAAGACAAGTGAACAATATGGATGTCTACTTACAACCACTGGTAGATGAATTGAAGGAATTATGGGATAGTATAAATGTATACGATGTATCAAGACCCATCGCAACAGAGAGGAGTTTTACGTTGTATGGCATATGTGCTCACAAGAGACATGATTATTTAGGATTAGGAGTTTGCTCTAGTAAATTACATGTTTAATTTATTGATTTTTTGATATACGTAAAAATATTCTTTCACATATTAGTTATTTAACTTCTTGTAATATTTCTTCTAATCTTCATGATATTCTGTAACGTGCCATGCATATTAATTTTATACAATAATCTCGTAGGTCTTGTAACAAAAGGGTATTTTGGATGTAAATGTTGTGGACCTTCTCTAAAAACTAGATGGTCCAAGGACCTACGAAAGCCAGTGTATGATTGCTCCAAGGTATTCCTCCCAGAAGAAAACCCTTACAGAAGAGCAGCATCTTCTTTCAATGGTAAATGAGAGAGAACCTAAAGGCCTCCAATAACGACACCAGCTAAATGGATTGGAGAATATGAGAGAGATAAGGATAAGGAGTTCATATAAATGTTCGATTCAAATGGGAAGCCTATGTTCAATGATCCATAATTCTTCGACACGTATGTTGAGAAATTTCCCGTTGGGATGAAAAGGAAATCTATCTTTTATAACCTCCCATATTGTGAGAATTTTAATATTACCCACTTATTAGATCCCATGCATATATTTAAAAAAATTTCATCTTCTTTATGGAGGCACATATCATCAAAACAAAGTGACACATTGGCAGTTAGGAAAGATCTTATTACTTCAAAAACTAAAAATAAAAAATTTCCAATATGACTATAAACTACAGGATCAGAGGTAGGATCTGGTCCCTCTAATTCATGGTTTTTCAAAGAAGGTGATGTCCCATGGACTTTTAAAAAAGTCGATATTTCTTTGACAATGGAAGTTATAATGTGTGTGAAGGTGCCAACTTCATACGGGTCTTCACTACGGCGCTACTTCACCGTGGATGACCATTTGTCAGGGTTGAAATCGCATGCCCATTTGAATCTTCTAAGAGTACGTATAATGTCAAAATCATGATTTTATTATTTGTTATATTAATAAATTTTATCCCATGCGGGGATCATGAAACATAACTAATTTTCTATATTATTGCACATGTTTATAACTTTGTAGTGTTATTATCCTTTGTTCATGCGTGGGTATGTGAAACATGAATTCCCTCAAGACCTAGGACGTGCCATATCTAAATTATCTACATTTGTACGTTGGATCAAGTCAAAGGAGATTCATGTGGATAGCATTCCACGGTGGCGTCAAGAGATAATTGAGATTGTTTGTATGTTTGAGAAGGAACTACCAACGAGTTTCATGCACTTACAACTTCACCTTCTAATCCACCTAGTACATGAGGTTGAATTAGTTGGGGTGGTTTCTTGTCGTTGGATGTTATTCTTAGAGAGGTACATGAAGAAATTGAAAGGTTTTATTCAAAAAAGGGAAAAACCCAAGGGGTCTATGGCAGAGGCATACATATCGTATGAGTCTTTCTATTATGTTAGTGAGTAAATCAAGCAGATCGACAATAAAACAGGTGCAGTTATTTGGGACGATGAAAGGGATGAAGAGAAAAGAGAAGGGGAGTTACTCCAAAAGAGTGGAAAAATGCGCTTGATAAAGGGTAAGAGAATTATAATTTTTCAAATTTACACAAAGTTAATATTCATGTTGAACTTCAATATAATGGATATTTTGATCCCTAAGTACTATATAATGTCGGTTTGATTTCATCAGTGAATGCAGAAATTGAAGCAATCAATAAATTCGTTCTTTACAATTCTGAAGCAACACAATGTGACGGTCACATTGTGTGAAAAGAGTATAAAATGGACAAAAATCAATAAGGAAAAAATTTCAGATGGTTGAGCCCAAGTGTACCTTGTGCGATCATTTTAAAGAAAATATGCCAAAAATATACCCCAAGTTGGGTTGCCTAACCAAGTGAAGAAAATATAAATTACTGTAGGTACATTTTCGTGCTAAAGAGGATGTGCTAAACGTAGGGATTGGGTGCAGCAACTCGGTAACAATATTTTTAATTTATATGTAAATGTGAAACTTATAAGACATCTATATTTCTTATTTTAACTATTGGGTTATTATAAGGCACAAAACACTATGATTTTAACTTCTTTATAATAGGTGCATTTATTCCCATATATGTGGGCATATGGACACCATTTTTGCACAGAAAATGTCGATGCTGGAAACATCACACAAAACTGTGGAGTGGAAGTTGAGTTCGATCAATCTATTCAATCTAGCCACAGTGATAAAAACCTAGTATGAGGGACATTAGGTTACGTCGGAAAGATACAAGAGATCATTGAAGTGGATTTGTCTTCTTTCCAATGTGTTATTTTTAGGTGCAAGTGGTGGGACACCTTTGATTGGAATAATGTAAAGGAAGATCATGATAGTAGGTTGATATGTATCAACTCTAGAAAGACGTGGGATGAAGCTAAAGAGCCCTATGTTTTCCCAAAACACTGCAACCAGGTGTTCTTTTACGCAGATGTGTTGGATAGGGGTTGGTGGTTCATATTGACACATGACCCTAGATCGAAACATATTTTTGAGAAGAATAGTGTTATCATGCCATGCGAGCTGGAAGATAATGAGGGTGATCATGAAAACTGAGAGTGATATGGTACATGTGTTATTTAATCAATATTTATACTTTTTAAGATGGGTTTTTCAAAACATTATAATATCTATTTTGAATTAATTGTTAATTTCCATTGTGTTAATGTTGAAATAAATATTTCACTTGATAATTTGCAATTATGTTGATCTCAAAAACAATGGCGTACTATATAAGTTAGTTCTTTTTTTGTATATAATATCATAATAAAATAAGGATAACGAATTTATTTGCATTATTTTCTAAGCTTTATTATGTTAAAATAATTCATATTATTCTAGATTTATTATTTTACAATTATTTGAAATTTTACAAATTTACAAATTTACAAATTTTAGTCAAATCATTTCACATCAATACAATTAAAATTTTCATATTAATACAATTAAAATTTTACAAATATTTTACATACAATTAGAATTACAATTACAATTAGAATTACAAATACAATTTTACATTGATCAAATTGATGCTAATAAAAATTTTACAAATATTTGACATGGAGTATAATTATTTTTAGAATTACAATTGAAATTTTACAATTTCATGTACAATTACAATTACAATTACAATTTTAGAATTTTACATATATACAATTACAATTTTACAAATTAAAAAATTAAAATTAAAATTACATTTTTACAAATTTACATATATACCATTACAATTACAATTTTAGCATTTTACATACAATTACAATTACAAATATTACAATTTTGCAATACCATGATCATTTAATATTAAATTAATTAATAAACATCATGTTCATGGTAACCAGTGTACAAACATCATATTTGACTAAAAAACACATTCAAAATCACTAACATCATCGTGATCATTATCATCTAACAAAACACAATTAACATTATATATTAACATCACCACAACACAAACATCAAATATAGATCCCATGTGAAATAACTGCTATCACATACACATCTATCTACAAGATGGACATTAAATGAAGTACATATCATATATGAACATAAAATATATGGACCACACACACACACACGCAGATATATATATATATATATATATATATATATATATATATATATATATATATATATATATATATATATATATATATATATATATATATATATATATATATATATATATAACTGAATAATGTCAAAATATACAATTGTAATATAAATGTCATGGATAACAGTACATCATCAATAACAGTACTAGTAGAGGTCTTCTTAGTGAATGGTGCAGCCTCGACGATTGATGGTCCAACTTGCTCATGATCATGAGTATTGCTGGATGCTGCAGGCTGCTGACTTTATGTGGCCGATGGTATAGCCTACTCTCCATGATGACTGCTGCTAGATGCTAGTGGAGGCTGCCCATCTGGCGCGACGCAAGGTGAACGATCATCAAGCCCACAGTCATTGCTCATGTCTTGTCGATCATGTGCGCGTTTAAATAACGCCTATAACGTGTGGTCCTCCTCGGCCACGTAACTAAGGTCGTAGCTCCTACGACCTGCCGCATCAGGATGTACATGTCATGCGTCATGCCTCTCCACATATGTAACAGCCTACCATCAGCTTGTATGTCTCTCATAGTAGTAGGCCTGACTCCCGCCTCAACAATCAATGCAGTGAGTTGGTCGCCCAACTCCATCTTGTATCTAGTATAAAGCCAACCATGCCTAGCAAAAGGCAGTATCGGTGCACCAGCAGGAGCAGGTCTCTCTGCACCGGCCTCCTGATGATCCTTGGCATCTGGCATGCCCTGATCATCATCAAGATCCACACCTAGATCATGTGGTGGTGCCGGCACGTCCTCGCCATCAAAATACCCAATGTCTACAAAATATATACAAGTACACAACAATAATTTGACAATTTCATTACACAATTTAATAAAAACAAGTTAAAGAACATGTTAGAATAAATTTAAATAAAACGATAATATTACCTCTATCATACAGCGGCTCATCAGTTTGTGAAGAGGATGTTATCCACCCTCACCCAGTCAGAAACTGCACTTAAGGACGGGGGACCATAATGAAGGATTTTCATCACCACTATCTAGAAACTCTAATGCATCATTCAATATCCTCACCTGAAAAACAGAGTCATGTCTTGGGTATCATTTGCCCCACCGTGTCTATGCCTCGAACATCGACCTACGGGGCGCTGTACAGACAAAAAATTAGGCAAATGCTGCGGAAACCTCTCCAAAAGGGCCGTAAAAATCTCTAAAGAAAAAGGGAAGTTTACCCTCCCTTGTGCATGAGCACAACATCTATCTAAGGTTGTACATAACTACTGCAAAAAAATGGTAGACCACCTGACAAGTCATGGCTCTTGTACTAAAGAATCAAAATAATATAGAAGCGAGCAAGTAATGTGTTGCCCATAACTGGTGTTGTGTGAAATGGTCAAAATGAGAAGTGAGAAGCACCTCACCTCTTGATCACCAAATGCACCAATACGTAACTGACCTCTATAGACTTGAAAATCTGAAGGAGACAATACATCTGCTCCAATGTATCTCTGGGAGTACACTAACTGACTCCCTGCTACATAGCTAGCTGAAACCTCTGGGAACAAGGAAAAATCCACCCCTCTCCTCGATAGCTCTATAATGAAATATATGTCCTCCTCAGTGGGCATGTACCACTAGTTACGACCAAACCAAAAATCATGTTGGTGGATATTCCACCTGTCGATAAGATGTCTCAAAAACAAACCATGGCCCTTTAGGGAAGTAGCCTCCTCATAGAACTTGAGGATGCATACCTACCTTAGGGGCCCTTCGATAGCTACTATAATAGGGCAAGGATATGCATCTCTCTCCCTCTCTCATGCCTCCCACAAGCGAACCATGTTATACTGGTCCGCATGTTGTTTTTGTTGTTCCCCCTCTTTTCTCCTTTAACGTATTTGAATGATTGACATATTAAATACATTTTTTTTATTAAATGATACATGTATTTAGAAATATACATATATAATATTTTTTGGGAAAAAAACAGTCAGTGCGCTAAAAAAAATAGGCATGCATTGGTCCCGGTGCATCTTTTTATTGAGCGCACCAGCGGCGGTGCACCAGAAATATTCAACGCACCAGTGGCAGTGCTCCTAGAAATTTTCAGCACACCATTGACTATGTACGGTGTCATGAGTGTGTGCGCTGACTAAACTCTACGCCCTAGGGCATATATTTAAGTTAGCGGACTAACCTCCTGCCATCATTACATAGTCAACGGCGTGGTATTTTACCAGGCCACACCGTTGACCCTGTCAAAATATGGAATGCAGTATGCTGACAAAAATGCTGGCTCCGGGGCAGATATTTTAGTCAATGCACCATGTTTCTGCTATTCCACATGGTCAACAGTGTGGCCAGTTAAACAACTGCATCACACTTTTTAAATTTTTTTAAAATAACACGGTGCGCCTATTGGTACTGCCTCGAAACCAGTGCAGATACCGTTAGCACCAGTTGGGGTGTGCCATGTAAATTTAGAGACATCACCACCAACCAGTGCAAAATGAATGGCTCAAGTGCACCGCGTGACAATTTTTTTTCTTTTAAATGGTTAATTTTAAGGCCATTTGAAATTCTACTCCGGTAAAAGGCTTAATTATGGAAAAGAAGAAAAATATCGGTACATTTGGCCTTCGAGGAGGCATGTTGGCTTTAGAATTTGCAAAAGAATATTTTCCCATCGTTTTGCAAAATTCAAGCAAGAGATTGGTGGGAAATGTACAACAGAAGTGCATGCAATGTATGCAATGGGAGCACTGGTGTTAGGGTGGCTTAGACAAGGATAAATTGCACTGGTGCTTGAGAGAAGCTCTGAAAACGCGAGAAAAAGTGAAAAAATGTAGTTTTTGGCCATAATTTTTTTAACCACATTAGGTTGTGCGGGGTGTTATGGCGCAGAACTTTATTTCTTAATACACTTTTGACGGTTTTTTTAACTACATTTTTTTATGAGGCACCGGTGCAAAAGAGTTGTAAAGCACCCAGTGCGCTGCATTAAAATGATGCACCGTGTAGGTGTGTAAGGAGTGCATGGTGTCTGGTGTGCCAATGCTTTTCACAATGGTACTTTCTCTTGTGAAAGTAATTAACGGAGTCGGTTTACGATGATAAACGCACCAAATAGAAAAATATCTGCAAAAACCTCCCCCGTCAACCTCCTCTATTAACCTCCCACTAGAAATGGATGTATAGGGTATTTTTATAAGAAATTCTGTTAAAAACATCCACTAGAGGGTCTTTTCCTTGTAGTGATTGGAAAAGTCTTAAGAGATTTCGTCAAGATTACAGAAGAAGCAAAATAAGTAGCTACGTAGCCTGTGCTCGCATTTCGTCTACATCAGCCTAGACGAACCGCTACCCGAGAGGCAGTGGTATGACGCATGAAGATTTTTAATGAACACAAACTATAGATTATGAACATATACCTTTTAGATGCAAAAAATGTCACTAACGCGACATCTCTGACAAGTTGTCCTAAGCAGAGAACATTAAAAAAGCTGAGGAATCAATGAGAATATGGTAGCAAGTAAAAAAAGACATAACAGGAGAGCTACCCCTCAGCAGAATAAAAAAGGACCTACAATCAGCAACAGCTTCGCAGCCCTAAATCAGCTAAATGACAACGATATTGAACCAATCAATGAAGCTGGGAGTACCTCCACAGCGCAGGCCCAGTCCTCTAAGGCTCAGCAGAACAAGCTCCCACTTGAGACCTTCTTGAAACCACCCAACGCAAATGATGCAGAGGATCATAGTCTGATAAAGGGCAAATAACCGATCATGGAAACGATCCCAGAAGCGATGGAGGAAGAACTAGAAAGCATACATCTGGAAGGCTTGGATCTTGCTGGGCTAGAAGAAGCCTAGAACAATAAGGATTACACATCAATCCCGGAGCAACAAATCCAAAAAATGGAGGAAATCCTAGCCAAAGCACAACAACTCCCCTCCTTGGGTATCAAGGGGGGCACGCTTATCAACACAAAATACTTCACAAAAGAGTCCCACAAAAGAGGCAGGAAAACATCCCTGCAAAGAACCATAGAAATTGGGAAAGAAATGGTGGATTCTGGGCGATTCCCCAAGCTGACTAGATTCTACCCCCTCACCTCCAATTATATCCCATGAAGCTAATCTCATGGAACATCATAGGGCTCAACAGCCCCACGAAGCACAGGATCATAAAGAAAATGATTTATGAGGGACATCCGGCAATATTCTACATGCAAGAAACCAAATGTTCCAGCTCTACTCTGGAAACCATCTTCAAAAAAATATGGAAAGGCAATAATACAATAGCGGTTGATGCAAACGGGGTTTCTAGAGGACTAGCAATCATCTAGAACCCTCAAATCATCTCCTTAGAGAGCTTTCATGCCAACAAACACTTCATTCAGGCCAACTTTCACTTGACTGGAACAGACATCCATGGCTTGTTCACTAATGTCTACTCTCCGCAAAATGCTCAACAAAAATTGGCGCTCCTGAATAATCTAGAGGAAATCAATAAACAACGATCCTTTCCTCTCTGGCTTCTGGGGGGAGATTTCAACATGATAATCAATCTCCAAGAAAAGAAAGGCAAAAGGTTGCATCTGGAAACAAATAGTAATGGATTCAAAAAATTCATCCAAAGCAATAACCTCATTGATTTACACACCTCCAATGGAATCTTCACATGGAACAACAAAAGAGGGATGGCCATCAGATAGCCTCAGGACTGGATAGATTCCTCATCACCAATAATCTTATCCACCTCGGAGGTAACTTAGATACCACCATTATCCCCGCGGCTGGATCTGATCATTGGCCAATACAACTCCCATGGCTCCAACTAGGTAAGCACGCTCATAAACCTTTCCGCTTTGAACATTGTTGGTTCAGGCATCCGGGGTTCAAGGAAATGGTTTCCAACTGGTGGTCTTCCTTAGCACCCCCTCAAGGCACCAAAATGTTCCAGTTCCAGACAAAACTGAAACTTATCAAAGGTCAACTGAAAGTCTAGAACAAAACAACCTTTGGCAATATATTCACAGAACAGAAAGACCTGGAGGAGAAAATGAAGAAGCTGCAACAGAACATCATCCAAGAGAGGCGCATAGCTGAGACAGCTCACCAGGAGCAACTCTTAACTACTCAGCTGGAAGAAAGAAGGAACCAAGAAGAAGCCCTTTGGAGACAAAAATCAAGAATCAACTGGCTCAAATAGGGAGAAAGAAAC
This sequence comes from Pinus albicaulis, assembly GCA_034641835.2. Classification (NCBI taxonomy): domain Eukaryota; kingdom Viridiplantae; phylum Streptophyta; class Pinopsida; order Pinales; family Pinaceae; genus Pinus; species Pinus albicaulis. Next base: position 200,072,597 of record CM076583.1, read on the forward strand.
ACCAAATTCTTCCACTGCTCCACTATTCAGCACATAATGCACAACAGAATCACAGTCCTCAAGAACCAAACGGGGGAAAGGTTGGAAATGCAAGCGACCATCATTGAGGAGCTGCGCAACCATTTCAGGGACATCCTTCAGGAACCCAACCACCAAAGGCAGGAAGCCATTGGGGAAATCACCCAACATATCCCCAAGTTGATAATGAAAGATCATAACAGGATGCTGCTTGCAGCTACCACTTTAGCTAAGGTGGAGCAGGCAGTCTTCCAACTGAAAGCAGGGAAAGCTCCAGGTCCTAATGGATTCACCACCAACTTCTTCCACTTCTTCTGGGAGATCATCCAAAACAAAGTTTGGGGAGTTGTGAAGGAATCATGGTCCACTCACTGGCTGCTACCTGTGCTAAATGCCACCTTCATCACTCTGGTTCCAAAAGAAGACAGAGCAGCCTCACCAAGTACAGACCTATTGCTCTTTGCAATGTCATCTATAAAATTATTTCCAAAGTCATAGCTAATAGGCTGAAGAAGCTCCTTCCCCTCATCATCTCCCCGGAGAAAACAGGATATGTGGAAGGGAGACAGATTCTTGATGGCATCATCTTAACCCATGAAGTCATTCACTCCCTCAAAACCAACAAAAAACCCGGTATGCTTCTCAAAATTGACCTATCCAAAGCTTTTGATAAACTCGGCTGGGAATACATAAAAAATGTCCTCTTAGCCTTTGGCTTCAGTCACACTTAGGTCAAATGGATCATGAGTCTCATCACCTCTCTCTGTCACTCCATCCTGGTCAATGGAATCCCCTCTGCCACCTTCAACCCCTCGAGAGGCATAAGACAAGGGGACCCTCTATCTCCCTTCATCTTCATCATCATGGAAAAAGGCTTGGATCGCCTTCTCAAGTGCTCTATCCAGACTGGCGCCTTGCTTGGTTTACCTCTCCACAACCTACCTCCCTCTTCTCACCAGCAATTTGTGGATGATAACTTGATCATGGGTTACCCCTCAGTCCAGGAAGCCCGGAACCTTAAATCCGTTCTTGACTCCTTCTCTGAAGCCTCTGGCACAGAGGTCAACCTTGACAAATCGCAAATATTCTTCTTCCATACCCCCCCTCAAACCCAACGTACTATCGCCCGCATCCTTGGATTCTCTATTTAGCCTCTTTGTCAAATACCCGGGAGCCTCGTTAGCGGCTTTCGACCATCAATCACTCTTCCTGGAGAGCTCTGATAGATAAAATGGAAACTCGCCTCTCCAACTGGACTCACCGTACCCTCAACATTTCCAGTCATATTTTCCTCATTAAGTCCATCCTGCAATCCCTCCCCATCTATCTCTTCTCCGTCCTCGTAGCTCCTAAATGGGTCCCAAAATCCATGTGTGATATGCAATGGTATTTTCTATGGGGAGGCACAAAAGGAAATAAAAAATGGGCCTTAGTCAATTGGAAGGATGTTTGCACCCCTAAAAGTCAGGGAAGATTAGGACTTCAGGATTCTAAGCACAGAAATACCATTATGGGAGCCAGCATTTGGTGGAAATGGGTCTCTAACCCCAACACCCCATGGGCCAACCTTTAGGCAGCCAAGTATGCATTGTATTGGCTAAGGAGGATCTAATTGGTACAACTTGGCACCGCTAGTTCACAAATCTGGAAAGCACCTAGCAATAAAAAAAGTATAATCCAAAATTACAGGTTTTGGGAGTTGCGAAGTGGTAACCAAGCCAGATTCTAGGCGGACTCCTGGAAACAGATGCGAAGCCTCTCCTCCATGTTCTGTAGACCTTTATGGAGTGAAGTTCTCCAAGGAAGGACAATATAGAAGGCTCAAGACTTCTGGACGGACGACATCTTCTAAGGATACATACAAGAAGATGACAAGAATGTTGGAAATGTTGTCATTGATGGCAAAGGAGCACAAAGGAGCAGCACCTAAACCAGCAATAAGGCAAAGTAGAAGACAAGGAATAGAGGTAGCATAGAAGGAACAAAGGCAGCAGGAGACAGATGAGGTGGTGCTGCAGAGTAGTGAGGACAGTAGAAGAGAAGGGCCAATCGATCGAAGATCTGGATAGCTAAAAGCTTTGGAGTTGAATGATGTCCTGTGTAATTGGAGGGCTTGAATGGTACTCTGTATCTGATGAGGGAGTTGATTTTATTTCCGGGTATTGAATATGTATATGCGTTCTTAAATAAGATTAACTGATTTCGGTGTCGTTGAGTTCAAATCCAATAAGTCAGGGTATGAGAATCAGTGTGATGACTCTGTGTTGAGGGCTACTGTTAAGATACGATTGTTGGGTGATGCCGATGTGAATCTTTGGGTGAGTTCTTATACTCCTGAATGCTCGCAGATGTATCCATTCTATGGCTATATCGAAGGTATGACTATCTTGTGCAAAGAGGCCTATCGCATCAAGAACCCTCTCTAAAGTTGGTGTGAACCACCGTGGACACTTGTGAAGCTCTATTGGGAGAGCGAGTCACGGACGTGTTCTTGGTATATAGGGCATATTAGCTCTATCTGTCAAAGTAATAGTGTGTTTCGCGTGTGAAGGGTGTTCCTGTTGAATGCAAGAAACCTGAGTTGAATAGTCTATAAGGATTCCATCGAAACTATATAACAACATTGCGGTTAGATGAAATGATGTTATTACGTGGAGAAACCATGCTAAAAGAGATGGTGTGGAACCTTGAAGAACCATGGAACCACGAGGTATGAACAGTGACAGTGGTTTGGAACACTAGACGGTTTTCATCGCACCGCTTTTGTACGATAAGCGGCATTTCCAAATCGAACACAATCAATGCCATCGGCTGACACGTGGTCTTAAGCGGTTTGGAGAACCCGCTCTCAACGCGAGTTAAAACCCATGCGATTGCCATAGGATCGGAGGGTTGAAGCGCAATAAGACAACGACCATTGGATGAGCAGGGTAAGTTAATGTTGGGACCCATCGTCATCGCACATTTTTGGGCAGTTAAAAGGAGGGCAGTTTGATTGCACAATTATCGTCGGATCATCCCAAAACAAAGCAATAACTTCTCAACCGTTAGATGTGAGAGATAAGCGGTTGAATGTGGGCCCAAATACGCCATACGGTTATTGTTGAGTTTAATCCTAGGCCGAGGCTTTGTTGTAATGTTCTTGACAGAGGATGAAAATATATTAATAAATCATAGTTGATATAAATTGTCCCAAGGGTGCGCGTACAGAAGAGCTGAAAGATGGGATTGATTGGGTTCTTTGTATATGAGAGCATATTATATGCGTGAGTGCTGTAGCTATGGATTCATAACCATTTATTAATGGTGAAGAAGTCTTCATGGCAGGGATTTGTAAGAGGATATTCCACGTAATACAGTTTGACGTTATAAAGGTTATAAAACCGCGACCATGCTTATGTTGGGCACTAAATAAAAGCCACGGTTAATTAATAGTTTGAACGCTTGACTCGGGGAATATGCATACATGGTGATATATTTATATATTGTGCTAAAGTCGAAACCTATATGAAATGAGGTGCGTGCTGGGCATACGTTAAAGTGAATACGTGGGCCTTCACATTTGGTTGGGGAACATATATATATGCTGATATATATACTACGCTGGTATTTAATATAGTGGGTTTTATAAAGTTCATAGATTGGGTTGAGCCTTTGAGGTGAGAAGCTTTGGGGTGTTGAAATAGTAAAAGTCGAAGTCCCAACCAAACCTTAATATCTGCCAGAGTATTAATAAAGTTCAAAGTTTATTAAATGTTTCATAACCTTGATTTGGGGCCAAATGTAATTCGAATTAGGCAATTCGAATACATATGAGTGGGCTGTAATATAGCTCCAAAATTGAATTAAAACATTGATTCGGTTTATTACAAGAGAATATTATGTATTTTATGGGTTTTATAATCGTGAGTATAAGAAGCCTCCGCAGTTAATTAAATTTCCAACCCAAGAGATTAGAACCTTGAGAGTTTGCCCAGATTTAAAATCAGCAGTTATATTAAAAGACAATTATATGTGCAGCAGTTACACAACTGCAACGAAAGAGAGAGACAGCTGCAGAAAAATGTGCAGTAATCCAAAAAGGTTGAAGGGGGTTGATTTGAAAATATATTATGGAAAGAGAGTGTGTAAGCAGGTAGCCTGAGCACAGAGATTGATAATGAACAGACATTGCCCAGATCTATATTTATTTGAGGATGAACTTGAAAAGTAGCTATATATGCAGCAGGTGCACACAAGTACAGTGAACAGGTGAATAAACACATGGATGAAAATGTGGGCCTGACAGAGGTAAACAGAGAATGTAGAAACTGAAAAGGTCACAGGGCATTTTACAGGCATAGTGAACAAAAGTATGCAGAACAGTTACTTAACAGCAGTAGAAAAGAAATGCCAGCAAAGCCAAAAGCCAAGTGCTGAGTGAAGTTTATATATTGAAACTGAAAATGTAAATGTTGTAATTGATTTTATATTGTTTGTGATGCATTGGAAAGTCTCTGGAGGAAAACAAAAATCCCACTGTAAATTTGAAATTAATATATATTGTTATATTTTTTTGAATGAGCTGATAAAAGAAATAAGGAGGCAGAAGGCAAAAAGTCAGGAATATTCACTTCAAATTCCCTGAGGAATGTAAACAGTCATGTGATGAACTCTATATATAATATCAACTTGATATGCATAGAGAGGTTAGAGTGATGAAGAGAATGCGAGGAAATAGACGGTGAGGGCGAGAGAAGAAGAGGGCCGGGGAGAGAGGAAAGTGACAGGGAGAATGCGAGAAGATGCAGAGATGATATAAGGTAGATATGAAGACTGATGCATAGTAGTGAAGATGGTACAAAACAGAGCTGATATCCAAGGTAAATCAACAAGTGTTTTTCTTTTGAAAAAGTAAGGGAGTTGGAGCTTCCCTATCAAGTTGTTGCTTGATAGATGTCAGTTGTAGCTGACTGAGGTAGGAGCCTCCTGTAGGTTGTAGCCTGCAGAAAATATATGGGATTTGGTGCTTCCAAATCAAGTTGTAGCTTGATAAGAAGTATCGATTTATGGTGGCTGATTTAGGCCTCACAACCAGGTTGTTCCTACAAAAAATTGATTGAGTTGGAGCTTCCTTGCAAGTTGTAGCTTACGGAGGTGAGGTAGGAGCCTCTTGTAGGTTGGTGCCTATAGAAAATTAGTGTGAAGAGGGAGTTGGAGCTTGCCTTTACATCACAACAATAATAAGATGTAGTTTTCTCCCTTTATGGGTTTCCACTTATATCTGGTGTCTCTTTGCATGATGTTTATGTTTTGATATGGTTTATCTAATCTGCTTAATACTTGTTTCTCTCATATTAAGTCTGTTGTTAGATTATCTTAATACTTGCTTCTCACATTCTAAGATTACTCACATATTAAGTTGAACATGAAATGAAGGTGTAAATAAGTTTTAATGGAAAAGTTTTAAAATTCCATGTATGTGTTAAACTGATTCACCCCCCCCCCCCCCCCTCTCAGTTTAAGTAAGGGTTCAACAAAGAACACTGGAACAATGAAAGCCACACAAAAATCTAGGAGGAGATCAGCATAAAAAGAAAAATCAAGGTCAAAACAGGACCTAATATCCTTCATTGGGGGTATATGCCCAGCGGCACCTACTCAACCAAGGAAGCTTACAACACCCTCCATCAACAGGATCCTAGACCAACCAACATCATCTAGAAAAATATATGGAAAACCAATCTATGGCCTAAAATAGCCACTTTCTTGTGGCTACTCAATAAACTACATATCCTCACATGGGGGAATCTTTTCAAGAGAGGGTTCGTAGGGCCCTCCAGATGTCCTTTATGTCAATACAACTCGGAAACCATCGACCAGCTGTTGGAACAATGTCCTATTGCCAATTTACTATGGGATATAATTTCTATCTTATGCCATCTTTCTAACCGTGCTAGAGTTAAACTTATTAACACCATCAACAGCTAGCAGGACAATCCTTACCCCAGTACCCTTATGAATAGACTATGGCATATCATTCCAGGTATCCTCATCTGGAACATCTGGAAGGAACAAAACAACCACATATTCAAGGAAAATTCCTTCATTACTGATCAACTCTGGGACAAGATTCACTGTAACCTTGCTGAAACTCTAGCCTTAGACGTATGGAGTAAGGAGGACCTACCCACCATGGCAGCAGAATGTCACATATGGAACAACTGGCACATGATTCTAAACACTTCCATGGACATCAATCCCAGAAGCGTGGTTAGAAATCCTACTCCAGAAACTTGGCCTCCTCCCTCCAAAGGAAATTTCAAATGCAATTTTCGTTGGGCATCCAAAGGAAACCCTGGTAATGCTGGTTTCAGAGGTATCATCAGGAACTCCTAGGGATATCCTCTCAGAATATACTATGGGAATATCAGATGGGACAGTAATAATTCAGCTGAATTGGAAGGACTAATATAGGGTATTCATATTGCCATAGAATTCCACTACTTCCCTTTGGAAATGGAGGGATATTTGCAAATCATAATGATGGTTGCCACCAGAATACTTTAAGGCATGGCTTCCTAAAAAGTTTCCAACAATTGGAGACTTGACCACAAGCTTGTGGTGTTGGAACTGCTGCTTCATAAGCACAGAGCCATCACTTTTGGTCACGTGCGCAAGAAAGCCAACTTTGGTGTGGATCTTCTTGCAAAAAAAGTGGTGGAAAGCAACTATGCTCTACATCACTCCACACTTATACAGGTTGAGGAGGCTGCTCTCAGACAGCACTGTCTCATTCTCATTTAGAAGGATCAGCAACCCTCGGATGCGGGTGACAGATTGGACATGAGTGACAATCACATCCCACCCCACCTAGATAATGGAGATCTCCAACGCAGAGCTTCACCTGCTATGGATCCAAATACTATTAGCCCCTTGCATGATCCTCGCAGAACCAGAAATGATGACGAGAGGATGGGTAATATGTCACCAGGCCCTAAAAATCACCTTGCTTCTATTACCATTAATTTCCATCATGATTAACCAGTATCGCAACCATAACTCCTCCCTAGAGCTTGCTTAGGTGCTCAATCATAACACACAAAAATGTGCAAAGGACACTCAACGTCTTCCTTACAGATCTCATCTCTGCCCCTTTATAATGCCAACCTATCTGCCCCTTTCCTAACTCAACATGTTACCTTTTCCTTTATCTCCCCTCACTCTACTTTGACTTCTCACCTACTTCAACCGGCTCCAAAGCCTCTGTCCTAGCATGGAGTTGCACAGTTTGCTTCGCATTTCTGTTCTCCATCCTGCGAATCTTCCCCCTAGATATTTATGCTCCTTCAGCCCCAATGTGATTCTTATCTCCATTCCTTGGCCTTGCGTGCTTCCATTTCACCTAACCTTCTCACCCCATCCTAGGTGCACGATGGCTCCCAGACTTCGCCAACATGCTATCTGCGGAGGACAGAGAGGGGCTATCCTGGGACGATATCATTATAGAGAGGATAATCATCTTGAGTTGATTGATGGCTCCTCTTCCTGCTCTTTTGTGAGCCAAAGACCTGATCTCGAGCAGCGGGCAGAATCCTCCAAGCAAGCTATGTAGAGAGGTGGTTGTGGTTCGAGGAGGTCCACCTCCTCTCCCCAAGCACACTCTCCACATCGCACGCTTGTCCCTCTGATGGATCCGGAGAAGGATGATGAGGATGCAGACATCTAGGTCATGGATTCTGATGGAATTTGTACGTGGGTTCCAGATGACATAGACCCAAACTATCCCATCCTCTCCACTCCTGTGAGCATTCCCAAGCGTACTATGGCTGATGTGGAATCAACTCCTACGTAGGCTCCAGCTTGTCCTATTGAGGAGGAGAACCCCAACAATAATGATGAAGATGATGGTTAACGTCTATGCATCTACATAGTTTTCCTCTTTTTTTTTTCAAGTCTGCCCTTAGAGCTTCTCTGTTATCATTTACTTTGTGTTGTTTAGATGCATTAGCACTACTGCGCATAATGTACTACTCGGTTCTAAGTTTTTTCTGGGCTTGTTTCCTCCCCCGAGGTAGCCCAGAAACAATGTAAAAAAGGCTAGGATTAGTTGAGCATAGCTCACCAACCCAATCTGTAGCATATGTAACTTTATGTTTTCGAAATGAGTAGAATAGCTCAACTTACCAACAAAAAAAAAAAAAAAAAAAAAACACACACACATTTAAAAAAAATTAAGAAAATTTAAAATACTAAAAACTTAAAAACTTAAAAAAAAAATCAAAATCAAAATAACAAAAATTAAAAAAATTAAAAAAACAAAAAATAAGAAAACATTAAAAAAAAACCAATTATAAAAATTATTAAAAAAAAAAAAAATTAAAACAAAACATTAAAAACAAGAAAAAATAAAATGTTTAAGATATAAAAAATTAAAATAGCAAAAAAAAACTATTAAAAAAAAAACTAAAACTAATGAAAATTAATAAGAAAAATTAATAATTATAATTAATATATATATATATATATATATATATATATATATAAGAATTCAGTCCCTTGGACCACTGGCGGACTCAAACAGATTCTCGGAATCTGTTGGGGGCCCAAGCCGATTCTTAGAATCAGCTTTGAGCACATTGGTGGCCCGATGGGATGCATGTCATGGGTGGGCAGAGCTGTAGCAACTCCACCTGCCCACCGCAGGTTGCCCCTCAGGCCACCAATGACTCAAATCCATTTTTGAGAATTGGATGAGAGTCTCATAATCAGATTTGAGCCGTTGGTGGCACCTTTCGTGGGTGGAAGAAGCTGCAGCATCTCTACTTTCCCATGACAGGAGGCCACTAATGTCTCAAATCTGATTCTCAGAAACAGATTTGAGCTATCGATGGCCCGAGGGGCAGCCTGCCGTGGGTAGGCAGATTTGTTGCAGTGCCGCCCACCCACGGCAGGCTATCACTAATGGCTTGAATTCAATTATGAGAATTGGATCCGATTCTCATAATCAGAATTGAGGCATTGGTAGTTGCCTCCCGATTATCAAAATTGGATTTGCGTTGTTTGTGGTCCAAGGGGCTACCTACCGTGAGAACGTCAAGCTGCATCAACTCCACCCGCCCATGGCATGTGGCTACCAATGCCTCAAATTTCATTCTGAGAACCAGATTTGAGCCATTGGTGCCCTAAGGAGGCCTGTCATGGCTAGGCAGAGCTACAGTAGCTCTGCCCACCCATGGAAGGTGGCCCCTCGGGTGACCAATGACTCAAATTCAATTATGAGAATCAGCTTTGAGCCATTGGTGGCTCAAGGGGAAGCTTGTTGTGGGTGGGTGGAGCCGTGGTAATTTCATCCTGGCCAGTAGCGACCTACGCCTGGCGACTTAGTGATTCTTTGAGCCCATTGCGGCCCTGGGGGCCATCGGCATGAATTGAGGCGGGCTGCGGCGGCTCCACCGCTGACCATGCTAGCAATGGCTCAGGGATGCAATGGTATGGGAGCTTGAGGAACAACAACTACGAATTCGTCAGCTAATATATTTGCAGAAAGTCGAAAACTAAGTGATAAAGGTTTTGTAAAATATTCTAAGATGTTAATTGGTAAAAGTATTGGGGTTGGTTGAATATATTTACCAAAATAAGCTAACCCCTTCTTTGCAAGGCCTGCATAGAAATATGCTACTGACGTAAGTAAAGCTAGAGAAACCATAGTATTAATATCATTTGTTGGTCTGACTCCCTCCCCACCCAAGAAGTAATTTTTGAATTCCCCAAGGAAGAGCACGACCGAGTTAAAGGATAAATAGGATACATGGTTCAATAAAAGGAACCCGGGGGACCATATTATTCCTCCCCAGTCTAAGTTACTGGACAAGTCTTGAAAAAAATCGAGAATATATTCAACAAAGTGCAGACCATGGAAATGGGAATAGTTTGTAGATCTCGAACAACTATCGTAAGCTGAACCTAATAAGACAAAAATTATAATCCAAGAAGTTATAAGTACCTATCCATGAACATGAAACACCTCTATTTGCCAATAAAAAATTTGACCCACTTCCACACCGGATATATCGTAGATATGATTCAGTGTGCTAATATGATGTAAGAGCATCTGATTGAGGCCAACAATGTGACCATGGTTGCCACATTTTGTGGTCTAGAGATGGAGGAAGAGATCTTAGGGGTCAATGAAGAATTTTTTTTATTTTAAAGTTTGTTTGTGACAATGTGTTGTCAATTTAGAGGTTTAGATAAGTATAAGAGGGCTATTTACAACACCCTGCATGGAGGTCGAGTCACTTAGTTAGTTACAGTTTTCTAGGCATTAGTTAGTTAAAAATAGTGTGGAGTAGAGGTTTATAGTGGGTGATCAGAAAGGCAGTAGGGCGATATGAACAAAAGTTCTTTGGTGGATTCCAGAATCAAATGTTTTTTCTATGTGAGCAAAATTGATGAACTGTGTGGTTGCTTCCTTTTGATTCTATGTTAATCCATTTTACCTTTTACATTTCTATTCATTTTTCTCTCTTTTTTTTTTCATCGTGGATTTATGTTCACTTTTCTGTGATATTTGGTTTATTAAAACAAGAGAGGAGTGTATGCAAAAAAAAAAAAAAATGTTGTCAAGAAATTGCATAGCTAATGGAATCGCAAGGATGACAATGATCAAGTGGGAGGATATGACAAGACTTTATTGGGGGAGACAGACAATGTAAGAAATGGAATGCACATCAGAGGAATATAGCCTTTCCTATTGCACAGTGGCATAACAAATCCAGCTACAAACCAGAGAAGTGCACGAAGATTTCTTGGTTGGTATAGCTCTTTAGTCAAGCTACTCTGGCATCAAATTTTGGTATCAGAGCTGGGGTTTATACTCAACATAATAAGGAAAAGATATGGATGTCCAATTTGGTAGAGCTCTAGGTCATGGTATAGGACGACCAACAACAAATTCTGAAGTCATGGAAGAGATGAGAGAATTGAGGGCTCGTATGGAAGCTATGGAGTTGGATAGACAAAGAGATCCTGTGGTAGGAGATGTGAGTGAGCCTGAAGGTGAAGAAAAATATGAAGAGGTAGAACCCATGGTAGAGACACCTGAAATGAGGTATTTACGATCAATAATAGGAGCTACATCAAGACCAAAGCCTAAGTTGCCTACCAATGAAGGAGTTATTATTGTAGAACACCTCATTGACTGGATAAATAAGTTGGACAAATACTTTGAGTATGATGAGTTTGAGGAGAACAGGAAATGAAAATTATTAGTGACAATATTGAATGGGAATGCATCTGTATGGTGGGATATTATACAATATGAAAGGAGGAAAACAAATAAGCCATTGATCAAGAGCTGGGATAGGATGGTGGCTAAGATGAAGGCTATATTCTTACCTACAAATTACCAACTAAATTTGTATAGGAAAATGTAGAACCTCACACAAAAGATACTGACTATGAAAGAGTATACTGAGGATTTTTACAAAGTGAATTTTAGAGATGGTTATGTGGAAGATTAAGCTAAGAAGACTCCTAGGTATGTGAATGGCTTGAAAATGGAAATTTAGAATGAGATTAGTATGATATCTCCCAAGAAAATGAAATATGCCTACCAATGTGCCTTGAGAGCAGAAGAGAAGTTGTTGAGGAAGCATAACTTTAATAAAGGAAAATATTCAGTTAAGGACAAAGGAAAATAGCTAGAAGAGGAAATTTTGTAGCCCAAAAAGTAGAGTCTAGAAGCTCAAATCAACAGGAGCAGTAATACAGAGGCAGTGACACAAAAGGAAGAAGACCCTACTAAGGAGTTATAGGTAGAGGAAGAGGTGGAAAAACTACCTTTCATTGCTACAAGTGCAAAAAATGGGTCACTGGTCCTTTGAATGCCCAGAAAGGGATAACATAGGGCAAGGAGGAGCCTACTTAGCTCAAAATAAGTAGCAACAAGAACAAATTCCAGTAGTTGATAATTTACCTGAGACAGAGGAGGCTTTGATGATAAATAAAGTTCTATTGAAGCCTCAAAAAGAGAGTGTTGAACCCAGTCAAAGAAAATATTTGTTTAGAACCATGTGGAAGGTAAAAGGAAAATTCTCTAAGATGGTGATTGACAGTGGGAGCACCGGAAATATGGTTTCCTTAGATATGGTGGAGAAGTTGAACTTGAAGAAGACTAAACATCCAATTCCTTATAAAGTATCATGGTTGCATAAAGGACATCAAATATTGGTAAGTGAACAATGTGAAGTTGATTTTCAAGTAGGAACTTATAAGGATAAGATTATTTTTGATGTTATGCCCATGGATGTATGTCATGTGCTCTTGGGAAGACCATGGAAATTTGATAAGAAGGTAATCCATGAGGGTAGAAGGAACTGCTATAGTTTTAATAAAGATGGAATGAAACATATATTACTTACCTTGCATGAAGGTGGTACAATGGAACAACAGGCAACAAAAGTTTTAATATTGTCAGGAAAAAAGTATTTACAGCATTTAGAGGAAGATGAATTGAATTATGCTGTAATGTGAAAGCCTAGGGTAGTAATGATGAATACTATTGTTTCAGGCTTTCCCAAAGAAATTCAAGAAATTTTGACTGAATTTGGATACATTGTAGTGGATTACTAACCCAATGAGCTGCCACCAAGAGGAGATATCATCCATCATATTGATTTCATTCTTAGAGCTATCTTACCCAACAAGGAAACATATAGATTGACACCTTAGGAGAATGAGTATATCAGAAATCAATTCTAAGGATTGATGGAGAAGGGACTAATCAAGAAGTGTCTAATCCCATGTGCAGGGCCAACAATGTTAAGCCCAAAGAAGGGTGGTGAATGGAGAATATGTACAAAATCTAGAGACATTAATAAAATAACCATCAGAAACATATTTCCATTGTCGAGGATGGATGACATAATGGAATTTCTAAGTGGAGCAATATACTTTTCTAAGATAGATCTGAAAAGTTGATATCATCATATAGTAATTAGAGAAGGGGATGACTGGAATACAACCTTCAAAACAAATTAGGTATTGTATGAATGGCTGGGTATTGCATTTGGATTATCAAATGCTCCAAGAACATTCAGGAGATTAATGAATGAAGTCCCAAGGGATTTTGTAAGTAAATTTATTATGACTTATTTGGATGATATACTGATTTTCAGTTAGTCAAAAGAAGAGCATATGAGGCGTCTAAGATGCGTCTCAGAAAATTTTAAATCAAATAGGTTATTGGTTAATATCAAGAAATATTCTTTTTGCAAATATGAGTTGGATATATTTGGGCTTTGTGATCTCAAGGGATGGTTTAAAGATAGACCCGGAGAAGGTGCAAGCAATTATTGATTGGCCTTCACCTCGTACAATTTTTGAGGTAAGAAGTTTCCATGGTTTGGTGCGTTTTTATATAAAGTTCATAAAGAACTCTAGTGGTATGTGTTTCCAAATTATTCAGACCATTAGAAAATACAAGCAACCATTTAAATGGGCAGGAGAGGTAGAAAGTAAGTTTCATCTACTGAGAAAAAAGATTACTAAGCAGCCAATCCTAAGGTTACCAGACTTTGGAAAAACATTCCAAGTTAAATGTGATGCCAGTGGAGTAGCCATTGGGGTAGTACTCAGTGAAGAAGATAAACCAATGGCATATTTTAGTGAGAAACTTAATGATGCAAAACAGAAATATTACTCTTATGACAAGGAATTCTATGCCATTTTCCAAGCCTTGAATCATTGGAGGCATTATTTTTTTCCTAAGGAGTTTGTGTTGTACTCTGACAATCATGGTTTATAGTACATTATGCAATAGCCCAAGTTAAATCAGAAGCATGTCAATTGGGTGGATTTTCTACATAATTTTACCTTTTTATTTAAGCATATTAGTGGACAATTAAATTGAGTATCTAATGCATTAAGTATGAAAAACTTAATCATACAAGAAAATCAGGTACAAGTTCTTGGATTTGAATGTCTTAGATATTTATAGGAGACTGACAGTGACTTTCACAATGCATACACAGCTTGTAAGAATCATGTATAAATGGACAGAGAGTTGTGGACAAAATATATGTTGCAAGCTGGTTTATCTTCAAGAACAGTAAGTTGTGTATCCCAAATTTCTCAATGAGGGATAATTTAATTCAAGAAAAGCACAATGGTGGAATGGCTAGTCACTTTGGAAGTGATAAGACTTATGGGAAGTTTAGTCATTTTTACTTTTGGCCAAGGATGAGGTTGGAGGTTAAGAAGTTTGTAAGCAGATGTAGGATCTACCAACATGCCAAAGGAAGAAGCCAAAACACAGGCTTATACACTCCATTGCTTGTTCCTACCAAATCTTGGGATTTTATGAGTATTGACTTTATTTTAGGATTGCCAAGAACTCAGAAAGTGAATGATTCTGTTCTTGTAGTGGTTCATATATTTACTAAAATGGGACATTTTAATCCTTTTTCTAAGAGAAGTGATGCCACTCATGTAGCTAGTTTTTTCTTTAATGAAGTGGTGAAGTTGCATGGATTTCCAAAAATTATTGTCTCTGATAGAGATTCAGGTTCTCAAGTCACTTTTGGAGGACATTGTGGAAGAAGTTAGGTACTAATTTGAACTTTAGTTCATCTTATCATCCACAGTTTGATGGGCAGACTGAATTAGTTAACATAAGCCTGGGTAATATGTTGAGGAGTTTGGTTGATGGAAATTTAAGACAATGGGATAGAGTATTAGCACAAGTAAAGTTTTCTTATAATGACTCTCCAAACCGAAGTACATGTATGAGCCCATTTCAGATTCTGTATGGTATGCATCCTAGAGGGGTGTATGAACTAAGAGATTTGGTACAATTAGAAAAGAGGAGTGGTGATGGAGAAGATTATGTAACTAGAATTAGTGAAATCCAAGAGGAAGTTAAGGGTAGATTATGGAAAAGAAATGCAAGTTACAAGGAAAGAGTTGATTCAAAGAGAAGGTAGAAGAAATTTCAAATAGGATACCTGGTATTAGATTACCCGAGGAAGGAGAGATTTCCTAAATGACAGTACAAAAAACTGAAAATGAAGAAAATTGGGCCATGAAAAATCCTTATAATGTTTTCTGCAAATGCTTATGAGATGGAAATGCAAACAGGGATTGGCATATCACCTTTTTTTAATGTTTTTGAAATTTATCATTTTGTAGAAAATGATACTGGACGGATTACAGGAGATAGGGACCCTAATGATGATCTACAATGGCTGAAGAAAATTCTAGTGGCACAACCATTATAAGCTGAAGAAATATTGGACACTAAAGTGGAAAGGAGTACCGGGAATAAGGATTATCTAGAGTATTTGACCTAGTGGAAGACACATCTTGTGGAGGATGCCACTTGGCTGAGCGCAGCAGAGTTAAAAGCAAAAGGATTTTTTGTTGTTGATCTTGTGAACATGGGTTCAAACCTTTTCACCTTGGGAGTCTGATGTAGGAGCATCTTATTGAGGCTAGCAATGTGACCATGGTTTTCACATGTTGTTG
This sequence comes from Pinus albicaulis, assembly GCA_034641835.2. Classification (NCBI taxonomy): domain Eukaryota; kingdom Viridiplantae; phylum Streptophyta; class Pinopsida; order Pinales; family Pinaceae; genus Pinus; species Pinus albicaulis. The sequence goes on from CM076583.1 coordinate 200,088,122, forward strand.
TCTAGAGATGGAGGAAGAGATCTTAGGGGTCAATGAAGAAATGTTTTTTTTATTGTAAAGTTTGTTTGTGAAATTGATAATGCGATGTCAATTTAGAGGTTTAGATAAGAATAGGAGGGCTATTTATGACACCCTGTGTGGAGGTCAAGCCACTTAGTTAGTTACAGTTTTCTAGGAGTTAGTTAGTTAAAAATAGTGGGGAGTAGAGTGAGGTTAATAGTAGGTTATCAGAAAGGCAATAGGGGGAGATGAACAGAAGTTTTCTAGTGGATTCCAAAATCAAATGTTTTTTTGTGTGAATAAAATTGATGAACTTTTTTGTTTCTTCCTTTTGATTCTATATTAATACATTTTACCTTTTACATTTCTATTCATTTTTATCTCTATTTTTTTTCATCGTGGATTTATGTTCACTTTTCTGTAAGATTTGGTTTAATAAAACAAGAGAGGAGTGTACACAAAAAAAAATGGCTGTCAAGAAATTGCATGGCTAATGGAATCACAGGGATGACAATGATCAAGTGGGAGGAGATGCCAAGACTTCATTGGGGGAGGCAGAGCATGTAGGAAAGGAAATGCACATCAAACGGATGCAGCCTTGCCTATTGCACACCGGCATAACAAATCTAGTTACAAACTAGAAAAGTGCGTGAATAGTTCTTGGTAGATATAATTGTTTAGTGAGTCTACTCCAGCATCATTATAGGGGATTGTACGATATCCATATCCATATTACCCCCTTGTAAAGATGAACTTAAAGAAGAAAATAATTTTTTTTATCAAATGAGAGATTCCTCAATTATTTAACTTTCATCAGAATTTTTGATGTCACGAGATAATAAAATGGTTATTGCATTACGAATATTTTTCAATTTGGAGCAGCCAACCAAACCAATAAATGAAATTTTCTCTTACGATATTTTGGATGGAATAGAAGCCAACTTAGTAAATCCTGAGGTCCTCCCCACCCCCCTTTTTTCTATTTTATTTTTATTACTAATTCACTTTCTATTAGCCCTTCATATAGCTATAATGACCTTAATGGCATTCCTTTGCAAATTTATGACATTAATATGTTCATGATCAATCGGATTAAAGCTATACCATCATCACTGGTTTTAATTGGGATATCCATGAGATATGGATCACAATCTATATCAAGCAAGAAAATTGTTGGAATACCCAAAGTTCTACATTCCCCAAGGGCAATGGATTCTTCTCGTTGATTGGTAATTATCGAAATATCAGGTAAGCTCCTCATGTATCTAATCCCACCTAGATATTTATGGAATTTTTCTAACTGTCTCTTGAGCATAGCTGCTTCTTTTTTTGAAGTCGATTGAATCGTCCCGTATCTTGTTCTTTTTTTAAATCCTCGAACTTCTGAGGTCTTGTCTTTTTAATAGACCATTTAGTTAACATAACACCAAGCTATTTTCAATTTACATAATGACATCAAACTTTTGTAGCAGCTAATGCTACTAAATGAGTTGCTTGATATTTAATACTGACTATGGAGAATTGGTCTCCGCTACCTGATATATCAAACACCAAATCACAAGCTTCTGATAAAGAATGAATAGTTTTAGCTAGATTTATAATATGAGTATCTTTCTGCTCTATAAAAATGTAAGGTGCCATCTTAGGGTTCCATTTCATAGTTTTATGCCCTAAATGATCTCTTTCTTTAATCATCTCTTCCAAATCAATGTTCCAATATCTTTTTCTCAATCTCGTTCGCTTTCCACCCCGAAATAGAAAAATAAAATTTACCATAATATCTAATTATTCCAACGATATTGATTACATCTTAAAGATTGTCTGTCTATCTAGTATGTGGTAGAAATGTTCTCACTCATAGAATATTTCATATTCCTCCTATTATAGAAGAGATATCCATGAACATAAAAAGAAATATATTTCTCAACACTCTTTTAATGGTTGTTTTAATATATTGTGAGAATTTAATTGAATGGAAAAAAGGATACTTTGTAATGATGACATAAAATATCCTTCACTTTGTTGCTAAATAGATTCCTATTCCATATTCTTGGATCTATTCCATTGTGTTTCCCTGAATGACGAATATGTTGCCCAGTAACGGCGGGTATCATCCCCCTGAGAATAACCTTTTCCTTCAAGCCTTTCAACCATTCGATACGACCATGTAGAGCAGCTTTAGGTAAGACCCAAGAAGTTTCTTGGAAACTCGCTTCAAATATAAAACTTTGAGTATTCATAGATGCCCTTGTTATTCCTAATAACATGGTTTTATAGTAGATTGCCTCTTCTAGAGCATGATCCATTCTTTGTGCTCATGATAATCCAATGAGTTCCCCTGGTGAAAAAACATTAGCCATTCCATCTTCTTGACAGCGAGGTATTTCACTGCCTTGAATCAAATTCTTCACTGAAATATTTATTTTCTAATTGAATTCATATCTGAGCAATTTTGATCTTATTCTCGACTTCATGGAGTTCAACAGTCCTCCTTCTTAAGCTTGCCTAGCTGTCGCTTTCTACAAATTTGATAAAAATAGATATATATCTTTTTCGATTGAACTCAGATCTAATCGTTTTTATGGAGAGCTTGGATCGAAATCCTATTGCATATACATATTTTCTGGTTAGGATTTTATTTTCTAATTGAATTTGGATTTGAGCGGTGATTTCATTACTCATGTTAAGTATTTTTTGGTGAGGCCAATCTCTATGAAGAGCTTGGATTGTGTCTTCTATGTTGAGTTCATTACTCATATCGAGTCTTCTACGGTGAGGGAAAAAAACTTATCTTAATTGCATTACAGTGACTTCTCAACACATCCCACGACCTTTATTATCAAGATAATCTATAACCTTATACTTTGTGGTTCATTGTCACACCTCCGATTGTGTCTCCTGTGGTGATTGCATATACATCTCTTGCGGCTAGGGTTTTATTTTATAATTGAATTCGTATCTGAGCATCTCTATGGAGAGCTTAGATACGATGAGCTCGGATCGTGTCTTCTGTGGTGAGGGGGATTGGATGACGGCTCCTTGTTTCTATAGCTGCGGCTCTGCGGACCATATTTATATATAAAATTTCAGATCTGCGGCTAGGGTGATATCCAGATAAGTATTGTAGGCAACTTCGATACAAATTCTTCATGGTTTCACAGGTCATTTCTCCATCGGCTCTATTAGGTGCACACATACCTTATCTCTTTTTTTCCTAATTGATATCCATCGCTCATATATTTTTCAAAAGTATGAATAACTCACCACATCTACCAAATATTGTGAAAGGTAGAACTAGCACAGTTACTCTACAAAGCCTTTATAAGTATATATAGTCTTTAGAGAAACGTAGAGAAGAAAGAGAAGTCAAGCTATAAAAAAAGTTAGAAGCCATGCTGGAAAATAAATTTACATCTCTTTAGAACAAGATCCAAAAAAAATAGAAAGGAAAATAAAACTACTGGAGAATAAAATGGAGACAATGGAGATTAGAATATAGGTAATAGAAAAACAAAGCCAAGATATGACCCAAACATCCCAATAAGGATATTTTGATACTTTATAAAGTCTTAAAATGAAGGACATAATTAAGGAACTAGAATAAAACGTTAATAACAATCTCACCCTAAATAGTGTGGTAGGTAAACCGGATATCAGACACATTAAAGAAGAAATGAAAAAATTGATAGAATTAGACCATAAGAATAACAAAATGGCCTTGAACCTTATAATATTCGATTTGAAAAAGGAGGTAGATGAGGATACTTTAGCCATAACCTAGATATAATTACATAATATATTGAAAACTGAAACAATGTGTCTCATAGAAGAAACAAGGTTGTGGAAATTAACTGAGAATAAAGGAAGTTTGATCCTTATAAAGGTGAGCTCTAATTACCATAAGTATGACATGCTTAGTAAAACCTCAAGTCTAAAAGGGATGAGAATATTTATAAATTAAGATCTCATTCCATAAGATCAAGGATAATTAACAAAGGAGGTTAAAAAGGTAAAAGAAGCTATGAAGGAAGGAAAATGGGCAATAATCAGAAATAGAAAAGTCATTATTTGAGATGGAAACCAAAATATAGTAGTAAATAGCAATTCAACATGCTCCAGATTATCTCTTGGAACTTTTGGGGATTTCCATGTAGCAAGGGCCCCAAGCTAAGTTGGATCTCGAATGAAGTTGATATTATATTGCTATTTCAAACTTGGGAGCATGAAGAATCTAAGGTCCCCAACATAGATGTATTTCTACTATGGTCAATCTGGAACAAGCGATCCTATCGTAGAGGAATTGGGGGTATAGCTTCTTACATCAGGAAGAACATATCCCCTCATGCTAGGCTTTGTAAAAAATACCCTTACAACCAATATATTTGGATAGATATTACTGACATTAATGATAAAAAACACCTACATAGAAATCTATTATTTTTCCCCTATCAATTCTGACCTCTATAAGAAAAACAATTTAGATAAAAATGGTCCTTACAATGGTTTAGATAATGATATTTCTACACTAAGGAATGAAGGTAATATCCTCTTTATGGGTGACTTTAATGCTTGAAATTCAAGAAACCAAGGTATTCTTCTAAGAAATTATTCCAATCACAATCCTCTTTGGCTAGATGTATACCTTACTCCAGCTAGCTAGTACAAAATAAGCTTTGAAGATATAGGGGAAAATTTGTTTGGGTTTGAGCTAGTCAAGCTCTACAGTGCTCAAGATCTCCTAATTTGCAATGATCTAAAGAAGTGGCCCAATTCTAGCCACATGACTTGTATCCATGGGCTTGGTAGCAGTGTGGTAGACTATGTTATTTTCGATATCCATTTATATAACTAAATAATAAATTTTGATATCTTAAACGACCATGAGCCTGGTTCTAATCATAGAACTTTAATTGTAACTCTCAATTTTGCTATGCATTGAGAGCCCTTAGAAGATAATCCTTATAACCAAAAGAACTTAATATTTGATAGGAATAAAAATGAACTTTTTCTAAATGAGTTAAAAATCAATTTACTTCCTTTATCTAGTATAAATAACATACAAGACCTCTATCATAATTTTACTACAACCCTCTCATATTCTATTAACAAGTTCTCAATTGATGTTTCAAGTAATAAACAAAATATCAAAGCCAACCCTTGGTATGATCAAGATTATAAAAGGGCGAGGAGAGAAATTAAGGAAGCTATTGATAAGTCTCTTAAATTTGGAAAGAAAAAAAGATACAAAGCCCTAACTAAAATGAAAAAAATGCATTATATTCATAAAATACAAGAAAATCTCTTACACATCTCTAAGGTAGCTCCTAAGAAATTCTCGAGGCAGATTCTAACTAGAAAAAATAAAGATAATAATATAATTTCTTTACGCGACTAGAATTCCTATCTTAAAATTATTTATGAGTCTCCAAATGTTATTGATAACTTTGAAACCATTCTCACAATGCGAGAAGTTTTCTCATTAGAAGACATATATTTTGGGCTTAAGCACTTGGAAAATTTAAAAGCTAAGGACATTGAAGGTTACCAGGCAGAAATCTTAAAAATTGGAGGTCTTTTTCTCACCCCTCACATCCACAAGATTTTAAAAAAATATCTCAAGCAAGGGTTCCCTAAACTATGGACTCAGAGCCTCATTATTAAATTTTTAAAAGTGGGGATACAAATAACCCCTCTAGTTATCGAACAATTATGACTAGCGCTCTCTTAGCCATGTTATATGGCATTATTTTGGAAAATAAGATGAGAATATGGCTTTAAAGTGAAGGTAAGTGGGCTAAAGGCGAAGCAGGTCTTAGAAGGAAACACTCAACAATGTACCACCTCGTTACGCTTAGGATCATTATGGAGTAATGTCGTAATGATAAAGCCAATCTCTTTTGTTGCTTTGTGGACATAAGAAAGGCTTTCGATACGGTACCTAGATATAACATATGGAATATATTAGAAGAGCTAAAGGTTCCTTTCGAGTTGAGAGAGGTCACTATAAGGTTATACAAAAATGTAATTTCCAAGTTTAAGAGCGATGAGGGGTGGTTGAAATATAGTGAGTGTAATATCGGAGTTAAACAAGGTTTCCCCCTCTCCCCTACCCTATTTGGCATTTACATCGACAAGCTACAAGGTTGTTTATAGGAAGCAAGCTGTGCTGGCACGATCTTAGCTAGAATAGTCATCATCCTTCTTCTTTATGCTGACGATATTATTCTTCTAGCAAGGTGCCCATATGATCTTGATAAGAAACTGAGACTTGTCAATGATTTCTGCTCTACGATGGGTATGACTATTAACACTGAAAAAATAAAAGTTATTATTATCAAATCCAAGGACACTTACGCTAATTTTGTATATGACAATAGAAACTTAGAGGAAGTGTCTTCTTACAAGTACCTAGAAATTGATATTCATCACAAGCTCAACTGGAACTATAGCATTGAGAATAGGATTAATGGAGGGTGGAAAGCTTATTTTGGTCTTGAAAATAATTTTAAAGCATCAAACCTTCTAATGTGGGATAAAAAGAAGCTCCTCTTTGAAACTTTAGTCACTCATATTATCTTGTATGGATGTGCGGTTAGGGGTTGGATCATATATAGAGAATCCTGGAGAAATATTGAGCAAATCAAAAAGTGTTTTATAACGTATAACCTCAAAATTAAAATAAATACACCCTATTCCATTCTCCTTGTAGAAGTGGGTCTCTCCCCTATCGAGAGCCTAGTTATGACTAGGCTCCTATTGTACAAGCAGAAAATCAATAACATTGGAGACCAAATACTTCGTAAACTAGCTTTAAATTCCAGCTAAAATCAACTAAGGCTCAAGCAAGGTTGGTATAAAGATACGAGGTCTTTCTTAAACCATTGGGATATCAACAAAAATGTTGCATTGCAAGATATTAATAACATTAAAAATATTGGTACTTCTAAGTTTAAAGAGAAAATGTGGTGTGAGAAAGATTTAGAGGCTAAAAGAAAATTAAGATATTATAAGGAGGCCATCAACCCTACTATACAAGATAAAAAGTAAATCTCTGTTTTAACTAGCTCAAAGAAAAAAAAATATATAGCCAAGATAAGAACGAACTCTCATGAGCTCCATAATGAAACAAGTCGTTGGGCAGTTCCTAAAACACCATGAGTGGGAAGGATATGGCATCTCTGTGAGAATATGAACATTGAGGATGAAAATCACTTCCTCTTAGTGTGCCCTACACACACCAACATTAGATCTCAGTTTCATAATATTTGTTGCAATATCAACCTTCCTAGCCTTTTAACATGTCAAAATTATAGTGAGCTCGGGACAATTCTCTCCAAGTTCTTTGAGGATAGGAGTACAATTTTAAAATAAACTAAACAATTTGTTTCTTTCGGTCCAATAGATAAAAGTTTGGTCTCAGTGGACGTTAACCATCATGATCATCATCATATTAATTTTTTTATTACTTTTTTATTTTTAACAATTTTTTTTATTAACTTGATTGTATTTTTTTATGTTTATGATTTTTATTATGTTTATAAATTCTATGTTTTATTTTAATTTTAAGTTTTTTTAATACTTCAAATGTTATCTAAATAAATTTTCAGGAATTTTTATTTTTCAAATGTTGTATTTTTTTATATAAAATTTATAAAATTTGTTATTTTTCCAAAAAAAATTCAAAATTTCCATAATTTGTAAACGTGTCTTTTTTACCAACAATGCCTTAAAATATGTACTTTTTTAATTATATATATATGCAAAATGTATATTTTTTTTGAGTTTTTAAATCTGTTGTTTTTTTGTGACAATTATTTTATTTGTATTGAAATATTAATTAACAATATTTAAATATAAAAGAAATCATAAACTCAAAATAGTAATTTTTTTTATTTTTTAAACATTGGAAACATATATATATATATATATATATATATATATATATTGCAAAGGAAAAAAAATTGGAAACCTTTAAAAACCAAATATCTTAGGACGAAAAACATGAAGAGGAATAAGACCACTTGAAAAATGGTTAGATAATCAACATTTAAAAAAATTGTCAAAATCTGCATGAAAATATTCAACATTTAAAAAAAAATTCAACACTTCATTCATTATAAAATATAAAATCTAGAAAATAAGCCTCCAAAAAAAGAGGGTTGATGTTGCATCAACACTTTCCAAAATTAGCATGAAAAATCTCTAAAATTTAAAAAAAATTGTTCATACCTAATACATGAAAAAATTTAAAGTGTCAAAAATATGTTAAAAAAAAAATGTGTATTCTGAATAATCACTTTTCAAAATTTGATGATCTTTTGCGACCTCAAAAAAGTGGGTACTCGTATCATTTCTTGTTTCAAAGTTTACATTGTCAAGTGCGAAATTGGAAAAGGAGGAAAAATAAGTGTCAGTTGGGTTTATCTTAAAGATAAAGTTAAAATATAATTTGTTGTGAAGGAATCTCTCTGTTTCGTGGTATCCCTTGGGAGATTGAAGTCTTTGAAATTTGGAAGTTGTTGTTGTTGCAAATATGCGAAGCTACTAGAACACTGGTTGTTGCTGCTACTAGGTCGAATATGTGGATGGTTGACATGGTGTGGAGGAAAATTTTGGTTCAATTCTATGGTTAAGAGTATCAAATTATACTATTTAAAGGAATAATTATCTTGAATGGGGTTTCCCGTTGAGGGGGGTTTTTCCCTGGTTAATGGCCTACATCTATTGTACTTGACCTATGTGTATTTTCTTTGATATTTGATTGATGAACTAATAAGAAGAAAGATAAGAAGAACAAAAAAATAACTAAATAATATCACAATTAAATAATCAGGAACAAGAGAATATTTCTGCCTTTATTCTCTAACATTTGTAAGTTTGCAGAAAAAAATTGTAGTTGGTTGGCTTGATAATAGAAATCATGGAATTAGGTTTATAAGACTAATTTTATTTTGTGCAGAATGGACATTCTTCAAAGAAACATGGCAAAAAATGGTGTAGATGGCATGAATGAATTGAAAAAAATTTCTTTGTGGTTTGTGGATAAAATTTATACAGTTGCTATAAGTCAACGATCACATTTACTCTTAATTAGAAATGAGGTAAGATTAGCAACTTATTTCAAAATATCATAACATTGTTGAGAAAAATACTGAGAGGGGAGGGGTGAATCAGTATTTAGGGCTGAACAATTTTTATTTTCTTTCTCTTAAACCATATGTTACAGTACATCATCCAACATGTATGTCCGGATATCTTATTATGTCATTGCATCAGATAAGCATTAAGCATGAACAGAAATAACAGAACACACCATCAATCATAAAAAACACATATGAACACCAGGATTTAAGGTGGAAACCCAATTCGGGAGTAAAACATCGCTTCTGTAATCTCAGTCTTCAATATTTATTATAGAGAAAACTTCTTACAATATATGCTGGTGCAGACTTATACCAGCACGCAGGGACCCACCTGCAGAAGGCTACAACCTTCTCTCGTTTACCAGCCTCTCCTGGAAGGGAGCTACTACCCCCTGCTTTCGTTTACCAGCTACCACTGGAAGGGAGCTACAACCCCCTCTCTGAGGGCTTCGACCCTCAGCACCACTGCGGACCATGCTTCATCAATTTTCATACTGGATCCACCAGTTTCCATATGACATACCTTGCCGGTCACCAGATTTATGTATTTTATGTATACTCACACCAGGTCTTCATATTTTCATCCATCATTCAAACCAGAGATTTATCATCGTCAGATCATTATATTCATGGGTGCATCGTAGTGTCGGATTTTTCCAGTTAATAACAGAGCTCGCCCATACAGATATTCTTTTGAGAAATTTTATTCGCCACCCTTACAATGCACACCTATTGTTCTCTATTTTTCTTCTCCTTATATAGTTTTTCCTTTATTAAAACCATGAGTCAAAACCATTCAATTTCTAATGGTATTCGTGGACGGGGTCAAAATAGATAATCCAACGGGGTCTACATAACTCATACTGTTCTATTGATCTTGGTAAAAATAATTAATTTAATACTTTTGAACTTAACTTTAGGATCAAGGTTAACCTTTCACATTTTAACGCTTTCAAATAATATGTTAAACCTTTGAACCTGGGCCCACAAATATAGTCAATAGCCAATCAAATATGCACACGGTACCATAAGTAAATTTTGTGCAAGTCCAGCGTCCGATCACCATTAGATTAGCAAGCTTCCAGATCAACAACGTATATGCATATTGCTCGACCTCCGATGCCGAACGTTAACGTGCGATGGCCTGCCATACCTGTGTTAATCTTCGTGCACCTTCAACAAATGATGACCGTCCGATGACCCCTTCCCAGGTCAACGGTGCTCAACGATATCGCTGGGCATCCTGGGTCGAACTATAACGCGCGATGGCGCATAGAGACAAGCGGTTTTCCTTGGGTCTTCCTTGCCACGTGTCGAGTGATTAGTGGAATCACTCTCAACTCCTCAAATACCGCTTACTCCGCATAGGTGGTGCGATGAAAACCACAAACCCCCTTTACTGTTCACTTTTTGTGGGTTCGTCCTTCTACTCTAGGTTCCGATGCGCTTTTGTATTTGTCCGATTAGATTTGTGGAAGATCAATGGTACTGCGGAGGTACAAATAGTCCGATAATTAACCAAAATGGTGCCTCCGCTGTTGACCCGTCCATCGGGCGCTGACCATAGATCGATGGCTATTGTTAACTGCGGTGGCACAAGCCCGATGATCTTTCTGTACAGAGGAGTGCCTCCGCAGTACTCTGTCTCTCTGTAAATGCACTCTTCCTCTGTTCTTCTCTGCTAACCTTTGTCCTCTGCTACGTTTCCATGTCATTCTGTCTTCAATTCTGCCATCTATATCAACCTTCCTTTGCATGTTTTAGAGTTCTACCCTGTCATAGTTCCGCTTCTAACTGCACATACTGCTTTCTGTAGCTCTACATTTATTTTCTCTGTTCCTTGCCAATTCCTTTGCCACTTCTTTTGCCATCAATGACAATATTTCCAACAATCTCCCCCTTTGGAATTGATGGCAATACTCGCCCCCTTTGTTTTTTTTTCCTCCCCCTTTGACATCAATGGCAAAGAGTTTGACAATACCATGCTCCCCCTGAGATCATGCTGCATAATATAACAAGATGACTTATAAATGCCGACAATGCATCCTTTTGATATGACCAATGCTTCCCCTTAGCTTGATCATTCAGAGAAGCCCAACAACACCTCACAACCAATTTAATCTTTTGTATTTAAGTTTACCTAATCCTCTGCATGGCAGAGACTACTCCTAGTTTCTGTCTGAGATATTCGAACGCTTCCCTGGGTAGTGGTTTGGTAAATATATCAGAAACTTTTTCTTTGGAAGAAACATACTCCAATTTCACCTTTTGTTCAAGAAATTGTTCATGTAAGAAGTGATATTTGATGGGAATTTGCTTGGTCTTGGAATGCATAGCAGGATTATTTGAGATACTGATGGCACTTGTATTGTTACACACAATGGAGATAGGAGGTGAACATTTGATTTGAAAGTCTTGTAGGGTTTGCATCATCCAAAGTAGTTGAGTGCAACATGATGCGGCAGCCACATATTCTGCTTCTGTTGTTGATAAGGCAATAGAGCTTTACTTCTTGCTGAACCAAGATACTAACCAGGTCCCCATAAATAATGCACCACCACTAGTGCTTTTCCGATCATCAACACTTCCAGCCCAATCTAGCAAAAAATAAAAATCATTTGTAACTCACATCTGTTGTTGTTACATAACAACCTAAATGATTTCTCAACTTGAAATCTCCTTTTTTGTGACTATTAAAACCATGTTTGCAGTAGGTCATCAAAACCATCGAGGATAGCCAACCTCGTGCCTAAAGCACTAAAAAAGATGGGATTTTTTTTCTATTATGTGGCCTACCTTAGTACAGTTAGGAAGATAAGAATATTCCTTTACAAACCATCATATAGTGTCTTACAATTAGTCTTTGCATGAACCAAGCTCTTATTCCTTTCTGATTCTCTAACATTTATAAGTCTAAATATGCTATATCAATTCTCCGAAGACCTTCTTCTTTTCCACTTGAAATAATGTTATAGAATTCCCGTGCATAATCTATCTGCACAACCCAACCAAGTTATGTCCATGTCACTGAGGTTACATTAAAAAATATATTATTTTTGACTGCCTAAAGAGCCAAATCCATGTGTGGGAAATCACCCTAAAATATAAATGTTAATATGAAGCCATAAACAATTTCTTCCCAATTCTCGGGACCATGTCAAAACTTTGTTTCTAGGTACCAATTTTTAGGGATTGTCTCCAATGTATGAATGAATACATGTACCCATTCTTATTGTGGAATATCCTTCCATGTTGAAGTACATAGGTGGATATGCTCATTAGGATTATTTTTACCATCATATTTTATCTCCATCGCTATTTCTATATGGCCAAACCTTATCCACACAAGTATTCAACATTCCTTCCAACCTCCTATATTCTTCTTACGTGCATTCCACCATATAGCAAGGGTAGATTTTAGCGCTACATCAAAGGCTAAAAACCTTCGATTTTCTTTAAATTGTTCTTTATAATCATTAAGGAAAGTATTCACATCTCCTATGCCATCATAAGGAAAGTAAGAAATTTTCTACGAAGATGCAAAGTGAGTTTGAGATGTCTTTACTTGGTGAGCTGACATACTTCGTAGGGCTTCAAATATCTCAGCAAGAGAAAGGAATATTTATATTTCAAGCCAAGTACATCAAGGAAATGCTCAAGAAATTCAAAATGGAAGATTGCAAACCCGTCCTTACTCCGATGGTAACAGGTTGCAAATTGAGCATAGACTACTCATCTAAGGATGTGGATCATAGGTTGTACAGATATATAATTGATAGTCTTATATATGTAATAGCCTCTCAGCCAGATGTTATGCAAGTAGTTAGACAAGTGGCAATATTCCAAGCAGCACCAAAAGAATCACATATTATTTTCGTCAAAATAATTCTTTGATATCTAAAGGGCATAGAAGAATATGGCTTATGGTATCCCAAGGGTAACAATCTCATTATTCAAGCCTTTACAGATGCAGATTGGGCAGGAAGCGTTCATGATCGTAAGAGTACTAGTGGAGCAACATTTTATCTAGGTGGTTGTCTCGTATCATGGTTGAGCAAAAAGCAAACCTCAATCTCGTTATCTACAGTGGAAGTAGAACACATTGCAGCAGAATCATGCTGTACTCAAGTCCTTTGGATGAAAAAAACTTTGCAAGATCTTCAAGTACAATTCAGTGAGCCTATTCCCATATTCTGTGACAACACTAGTGCCATCATCATCTCCAAGAATCCTGTCATGCATTCAAAAGTAAACACATTCTGATCAAATATCATTTTTTTAGATAACAAGTCGTTGAAAATAATATCAACTTGAGTATGTTTGTACAAAAGAACAAAGTGCTGATATCTTCCCTAAACCTTTACCTCGTGAAGCATTTGATATCTTCATCAAAAGCTTGGGATTCTCCCAAGTTCTCATTAGATTACAAGTCTGCAAGACGGTTGTGTGTCAGGGGGAGTGGAAGTGTGTACAGGTCCGTAGGATGGTTGTGTTTCAAGGGAAGTTACCCTTTGCCATTGATGTCAAAGGGGGAGAGATTGTTGTAGTAAGAGGTGTCATGATCGCAGGGGGAGTACTTGTGTTGCCATCAATGCCAAAGGGGGAGATTTTTGATCAACGGTTGTCATTGATGTCAACCTAAGAAGCACTAGGGCCTAACCCAATATTACATGGGAATTTATACCTACCAAATTACTATATTTTGGTTCAAGAATGCTTTTGATGGTTTCTACTTGTTGATATGTTTCCGTTGATATATGGCACGCCACGTAATTCTTCACGGTTTGAGAGATATTCATGTTTGAATTTTATACCCCCAGTTAGTGGGCTAAAACCCCATAGGGTTTTGGCATGGGTCATTGAAAAGTCATAATTAATATTTTTTAAGCTCCTAAAATCCCTCCCACATTAACTTGTTGAAGCCCCTCTCAACCTAAGCATTTATATAAATTGTGATCCTCATATCGTCCTCATGTAAGGGATTTCGTCATATGAAATAGGTTATCGTGGAATTTTCACTCTAGCTTTTTTTCTACGAAGGTTCAGAAGATGAAATTTTTATGCGGCAAAGCTGAAATCCAAAGAAATATTCTTTGAAAAATTCAGATCAAGGTGCGCAATATTTTCGGAGATATGAGCTATGGAAGTTAGTGTTTTTGAAGGCTCGCGAAATTCATTTGAAAGAAGTGACCTTGGTAAAACCGTCATAACTCTCTCTCTGAGTATCGGATTGGAATTGTGTAAAAATTAGCAGATAGTTCACATACTTTGGTTTTCTCTTTATCAATTTTAGAGCCAAATTAAGATACAGTGACATGTGGCACTTCGTACAAGTTTTCTTTGCTGAAACAGTCCATAATTAGGGCATTGTGAGATATTGGGTATAACCCTCCCTTGAAGAACCCAAATTGGGTCAGACCTGTGGCATTGGAAAGAGAACTGAGAGGACTACTACAAGACCGAAAATCAGATATTTTGGATTTGAAATAAAAGAGATACACTAGATTCAATATCAAGCTCCTAGAAGGCAAGAAAAAGCTAGATCATGTGTTGTCAAGGGCTGCAAAGGACCAGAATTTCTAGGGTAGAAAAGAAAAGCAAGGTGTAGCAGAGGGTAGCATGAAAAGAGCAGAAACTAAGGTGCATAACAGCAGCAAGAAGTTCATCACATGAATTCTTCAAGTTGGCAACATTGCATACAATCATTGTAAAGGTATCATTGTACTAAGTCATTGTAAATACATTATTGTACAAATTGTGCTAGTGTATATCTTCCAAGAGTTGAAGAGGCAGTGTCGGGTTGTCTAGGATCATCATTAGGTGGTTGTGTCAAAGTTTGGGTTATGGTCTAGTGTATTTTCTTCTTCTACATCATTCTATATCATTGTAAAGTGGACGATTTTCCCTGGTACGGGAGTCCATTCTTCTTTTATTCTTCTATAGGGTGGTAGGGTGGTGATAGGGTGAGTTGTAACTCATTAGGTGTTGGGGCATCCGTTCATTTGACTACTGAAGAATCTCGGGCGTTGGAGCATCCATCCAGTGGGAGCTGGAGAAGAATGATTTTCTAGATTCTCGGAATTTCGAGCTTTATTTTCAATTGGAGTTGAATATTAAAGAATTATTAGAAAATCATTAGGTGGTTTTTGTCTCGGAGTGGGTTGCCACCTTAAAAATTGTGTGCATTTGTGTTCCTTTTGTTTGCTGCTATCATTGTATAAATAATGGTAATAATTGAAAATTAACTAATGCTCTAATTGAAAGGAATATTGATTCACCCCCCCACCCCCCTCTCAGTATTTCCAACAGATTTTAACTAAATAGTTGACCACTGTAGCCTCAACTTACCCATCAATTCCCATGTATGATTTTTCAAGGGATTAGCATCTGATCCCAGATCCAGAATAACTTGATCCATCTCATACTCTCCTATCTACAATCTAAGCCTTGTTTCTCTTTCGGTTCTCTTCTATAGATGCAAATTATTAAGTGTGTGTATCTCGCTTCGCGGTGTTAATTTTGATGCACAAGAATTTATCAACTCTTGAAACCCTTATACAACCTTTTGATCCCTTAAAAATTTCATACAAGTCTATAGAAGAGACCTCAAAATACTTACTTGGCTTGCCACACCTTGTTCTTCTATCATAGATCGATCCTATGTTGGAGCTCTGTAATGTATCAAAGCTAATGGTACATCGCAATTTCATTTCTGATCAGCATTTGGTTGTGCATTAGAAGTCGAAGCTCCAACATCCATAAAACTTCACTTTTATTCCATGAATACTCCTTTTTCTTTATGAATATAAAAAATAGGAACTTTCTCTAGATTCTTTCTAACCCATGCACCTATATTTTCAAATTCCTTATTTTCATATTCTTTATAACTACCGATCGCAACTCCACTTCTAGTGACGATAATAATTTGAGGTTCGTGAATCCTCTTTTGAGTAGTAATAATTTGAATATTTTGTGTCCACTTCTACTTCATTTTTTCTTTCATCTTCACCATTAGTACAAGACATTATTCAATTACCTACTCAAATATTTATAATACTTACATCTCGTAGTGGGTTTCTCACAGTCTCTTGAAAAATTACCTAGATGGCCATAGTTATAGCAAATGATAGAACCACATCCTCGATGAGCTCTACCTCCCCAACCTCTTCCTTAGTAATCTCCTTGACCACCATATTTTCCATTTTCCTCATGTCCATGCTCTTATAATTTAATTATATATGTGTTAGCATTCTGCTCCATCATTAGGTCATAACTTTGAAAATTATTCTCATCATGTCCTACCAATTTACATAATTCGCAGAATAAATACCTTGGAGTCTGCGCATATTTCTGTAACAAGTAGCACTCTTCTGACTGATGTTGTCCTTTAGCCTTACATATTTCCCACCATAGGCTAGGTCATGCATTCAAGGGATTAGGTGCTCCACCAATCATGTAATCACTCCAAACAGGGAATTTTTCTTTCGAATGGCCCTCTGATTTCAAGTTTGTACACCATACATATTCTCTAAGTTCATTTCTTATATATGTATGGTATCATTTTCCATATGATTATGAATCTTCTACATACCTGCATTTGTATATTTTGTAAGCGAAGCTTCCAACTTCATTGCAATATTGAGAACTTCAGCTTGATTTCCTGTATTCTGTTGCATCAATGCCAAACTGGTATGCTGTAGAAGTGCAACTATAAACCATCCTTAATGTTTTTGTGGAGATATGTCGAAGCTCACCTGATCTAATAACAACTTGAATTTCTGATCTAACTCCAAAATAGACTCAATAGGCTTCTATTGGATTTCTATCAGTTCAGTGATGAAGTGGTGCTATAGAGATATGTCAAAGCTCACCTGATCCAATAAAAACTTCAATTTATGATCTAAATCCAAAACATACTCAATAGGCTTCTGTTTGATTTCTGTCAGTTCAGTGTTGAAGTGCGACTGAGACTTTGACTTTCTAAACTCTCCTACCATCGTTGTTTTGATATCTGCAAAAGTTTTGTTATGATTGTTAGCATACTTCATATTCCATTTTAATTCTATGTCGTGTGTCATAACGAGTTGCGCCTTATTTATATTTTCATCATTGACCTGCTTCACAGTCCATACAATTTCGCATAAAAAAAACTTCTCTAGATCCTCTGTTCTAGTTCATATGAAAACATGTAGCTTAATATCATTAACCATACCTCTTCTTGGGGGGAAAGAGGAAGGGGGAGGGGGAGAGGGATGGGGAATAGGAAGGGTAGGGGGAGAAAGATACCCATAGCTACCCTGCCTATTGCTGGATTCTGGATTTTGCAAACTCTCAGGCTAAAAGGGGGAGTACTGTGAATGTTCCTCGCGCTGGCATTGTTATTTTTCACTTTCAAATTCACACAAAAAAGGGCTATAATAAGTCTCTACAAAGGTCCTCAGATCTTGTCCTCGATATCTCTTTCTGGTATCTTCTATATATCTCTTTCCACTTCATGTTGTGCCACTCTCTTGCTCAACTTTACTTTCTCTTCTCCCAAACATAAGTAAACTAGCAATCTAATTACATTTGTAAAACACCCCTTTCATACAGAAGCATATTAATCCACAGTTTAAAATATTTCAAATACTTACCTCACGGTCCTTTGAATAATATTCAGTTCGCTTCGTTGTAGGACACATTCACGTCTACTGGAAACTCAGTAAAGAATCCTCCCATATGCTATCGATCTAGAAGTCAGCAACCCTTGAAATCCTATTATCAGTGCTCTTGTGTCGTTGTATTAGCTTAGGAGTTCACGCCATAGGTTTTTCATTCTTAAAACAATCCCTTCTTTTAGTCAACCTTGATATCCACTCATATAGCTCAATACGAAAGCAATGAAAGAAGCTATTGTATTGCTCTATGAAAATATACTTCTATAACCAAGCTTCGGATGTGAGAGGAGGATTTTTGCTTTATTGATTTGCAAATTCTTTCTCTTTTAGGAATATCCAATCTTGAATTTCCTTCTTCGACGGATGCCACATCCACATATCCCTCAAACAGATCTTGCTCCTAGCAACAAAAAAATTTCTTGGTTTGATTTGGGCTAACTCAGTTTTTGACCTTATTGCACACAAACAAAACCCTTGGCCAGTGGCCCTTTCGGAAATGACCTACAAGTTGATCATAGACTCACCAAACGTGATTATGGGTGGATGAAAAACAAATTTTCTGCAGTCTTGAGGGACTACAAGATGTGGTTTTTTCTATTATATTCTACTTACAACTCATAAATTACTTTGCCAAATTCAATTAATCACATAAACATATCATATAAACCAATCAACTGTAATAACTACTTAGTAACAACATATATTACACAAATATTTATAGAAAGCACATAAGAACACAACATCCCAAATTTCTTCTTTATTATCATGAATCTTTAAGTACAATCAGTTCGTCGACCTGTGCACTAAGCTGCAAACTCTTTCAAGGCCCTTGCACACTCAACTACAAAAAATTCCCTTCACTACAAAATACATATCACTACTTTCCCTTAACCATCTATCATGTCATGTTTATCTCATAAACATATCAATTCAACCCTTTATATATTATTACATCAAAGGGCTACATAATTACAGTACAACGGTCCAAATACCATGGGCTCCCCAAAACAAGTAAATATAACCTAAAACCCTTCACAACATAGTTCACATTACAAAAAATACGGGCTTCAACCCACCCCGAAGCACATATTTCACCGCAAGTTATATTTAGAATGCTTCGCTGCGCGTTCCACTTTGTGCTATGCTCCTCAAAATGTGGAGTTCTTTGTAAAAATCTAGGCCAAGTTGGGCTACGCCCAACACTTTTTGCACAAGAATTGTTTGACTGACGCCACTCATATTATAGCTCCAACCTCAGGTAGTTTATCATATCCATTAATACAATTGACTTTCACTATCATGCCTTATTTACATTTGATATTATAGTAATATCTCTCCATCATGATTCCTTGATTCAACACATCGATCGGTTGATGCTTCTTTCCTGTCGACTTCATCACCCATCCTCCAGGACCGAGGTAGTACCATAGGTGCCTCCCCCCATTAATTGAAATCCTCGGGTGGCATAATGGGAGCTGCTATTTTCTCATTGATGTCATCTGTATCCCTAAAATTCGACATGAAAATAAGCTTTCATGTCAGGGTGGTATCGTACTTCATGACCATTTCAGTTCTGTCGTTTAGTCAAATACCCACACAATGCTTAGCACATCATTCAGAAGTACTTAAATTTTGACATGTGGGAGGTACCTGCACTCAAAGACCCATGTATCCATTAACACCTCACTCAATAGTGCTTCAGTGTTTCTTGATACAAGGGGGCACTTGATTCATTCTATGTGTCAGAAACACTGTTGAGGGTGAAAGGATTTATCATCATTGGCCATCAACATATCATTCACTTGAAGACTGACTTGAAATGAATATTTCATGTATGATTATAATATTTAGTTACTAGTCATCATAACCAGCATGGGATATGCACGCCTCGTATAGACAATTTTTTAAGAGCATGGATATCATCATCCTAAGTCAAGGTTTTCTCCTATTCATCTCTGAAGCAATTTGTTCTCTCTATCAAGAAGTTGATCACATTCTTAATTGGAAATGAAAATGTGATGTACTTCCTACTCCTAACCTCATAGATCAAGGGGAAACTGTTAACACCAGAAAATTTTACACACGTTTCTATAATCCAAAAGGTACCCAAAGTCATCCAACGGATCGTATAGGTGAAGGCTTTCCAGCTAAAGATATTATGAAGAATAAAAAATTTAACTCTCAAAAGATATTATATAAAAAATTTAGATGTGCGGCCTATTTAAAGGCTAAAATTACAACTGTGTGGCTTTTTCTTCAAAATTTGCAAGGTCAAAGAAAATTATGGATCAATAATTCGGGACCACTTCCTAGACATGGAATATTATATTCCCTAACATGTTATAGTGAAGGACAATCGAATTTGAGTCACCCTGAAGATATGCAGCCCTCAAAAGGATTTTCTTGTCCTACTCATGAGTTATTTTCATTCATGAACAAAGAGAGGGATGAAGGATTCACAAAATTGTATATAAAGAGGTCATTGGAGAACCTAAAATAAGGAAATGTTATGTTGGCATGATTGCTATCAAATGAATCCTACATTTTGTTGTTAAATATGAAGAGGTAGAGAATTAATATTTTGGCCAAATTTCTTCTCAGAAATCCATCATTCTAGTGTAAGAAGAGTTCACCATTGAGAAATTCTTCATACTTCTTTAAGAGAGATAAGCTTTCAAATATATTAAGGAAACTAACCTCCTTGTTGATGATATTTTAGCACCACAGTGCAAGGAATTCTCTTAAGGTGTTTAGTATTCGTCTATTGCATTCAAAATATACCACCAACAATCAATAAAGGGAGTTATTTTCCATAATGTTTTGGCCATGTTTACTTCATTACACATTATTTGTGTATTTATCTCTTTGTTTTTATTTTATGTTTGTATATGAATTGTTTTCACAATTTTCAATGCTTTTTTTTATCCCTTTTTGTTCACTAACAATAAAAAAAAATTGTCTATATTTCCTTGCAAGGAATAGCCAACTACTAAAGAAGTTTCTTTTGGTACACCATTGATACACAAACACTACTACAACTATGGAAAAAATTGATGTTGACATAATGCACAACAAAGTGGTACTTTCAACAACTAACTCGGTTACTTGTATGTTTTTTCTACGTTGAAATAAAACATATATTTAATAAAACTTAAATATTGAAACCTCCTTAACCTTTTAGTAATTGCAATAACATGAATGATGAAATAAGTCGATAAATTAAGGGTTTCACTATTTAACTTGAAACCTATACAAGGAATCCTTTCGTATCTTTATAAATTTTTGCTGCATGACTGGTTGGTAAAAATAAATAAAGTTATTATTTCAGATATTTATTAATATGTTGGATGACTAGTGGGTAAAAATCAATGATGCTAAGAGACAAGATGAAGAAAAAATATCGTTTTCCAAAGAAAAATGCGTAGTAATAATAGTCCATCGGCATGCCACTACTCAAGCAGGGACTAACCTGCCATTACTTTTGAAAGGACGTGTGGGAGTCCTGACATGATTTGGTTATGCATAACAACTGAATTGTTGCTTGGTATACAATTCACATGATTTGGTTATGCATAACATTTGAATTGTGCCTTGGTCTCCAATTCCCATAGATGTGGAGGTAACATTTGTCTCACAAGTATCATTTTCTAGAATGGTTCAAATTACGTGTCCAATTTTTATTTTTATTTCATTCATAGACATTATATTATGAAGTTCTTCTTGGAAATATTGTTGAGATTAGTCATCCTCAATAGTTTTAATAGTTGTCACGGGAATATTAAAAGTGTCCAATTTTATTACTCTAAATATAATATTCTCATTTATCTCTCTACATTTATTGAATTTATCAAATATTATTTACTATAAATAGAATATTCTCCTTTATCTCTCTAGAATTATTATTCAACCAGAGATGAATTTATCAATCTATTCTTGTCACGAAAAAGAGTAAAATCGGCCTCACCTCCATCAAGACAAAATATTTCTACGGGATCAACCTATTGTTGTAACTGAGAGTGTTTGGGACTTTTGTATCTACAAAAAACCAGGTTCAACTAACCAAAATCACACTGTTGGTTGTGTTTATTGTTTTTTATAGTTTAGAGTGACTATCTATCTACAAATATGCACTTGGTCGAAGGAGGAAAACTAAACATCGAACACCTTTTGGGTAGAAGATGGACTGCTATTATTTTCTTTGAGGGATAGAGTTCAGATTTATTTACTCATGCAAAACAATGTTAACAACATAGGAAAATATTTTCCAAATTAGAAACAACTCACTAAAGTGAACAACATTTAAGACTAAAGCGATAAGATAGAAAATTAAATTCTTGCTAGTGGTTGAATACAAATAATTAGTTTTTATATTATCTCGTGTCATATTACATTATTTTGGAGGTATGGTGCTTATCTCAAATAATAAAAGAATAAGTTGAAACATGCTCGATGTGATTTCTTTGAAAGGCGAAGGGGAAACATAGTGGCTCGATCTTCCTGTATGAAAATCACTTGATCATACTCAATTGTATCCTTCTCTTGTTGTACAAGCTATTCCATGAGACGGATTTATGAAAAATATTTCTGATTTCAGGAAAATATGTCTTCAATTATGAAGCCTTTACAAGCCAAAGGTTTTGACTCGGTTTCCCTATAATGCCACACAGTTTGATCTCTAGTTGAACTTGATTGTTGCATTTGGACTGATGAATTTCATTTCATGGGAACTATAATAATTCTACACCCACAATCGTGTATATATTACTCAAATTTCACCTTTGCCAAATATATGCAATTTTTCATGTGAAAAAAGATACCTGGAATGCCATCTTCATGACTCATAAGTATACTCATGCTAATTAAACCATCCTCTAGTTTTAAGACTACTTTGATTCTCAACCTGTTGGGTGAAAAGAATTATGGTATTTTAAATATTTTTGTCATATTGTGTTTCAAGTTTTTTTAAGTTTTATTGTTGTTAAACCAGCTCCAAAAATAGAAGAAAAGAGAGATCAATGCCTTATAAATCAGCCACTTTGAGGGGGAAACCTCCATTAAATTAAATAAATGAATAATTATTGCATGATACAAATGAAAAAACCTCCTTTCTATATATAGTATTCCATGGGGCCACAATGTAATCCTATTGGGGCCACAATGTAATCCTAGCCAACCTAATAATAATAATTTAAGGGCACAATAATAACAATATGGGGGTTATAGGGGTACAACAATAACAATAAGGGGGTTACACTAACAACAATAAGGGACTATACTAGTAATATAGGGACCTAACATGATCCTCTCCTTCAAAAAAGTGTTGTCCTCAATGCTTTAGTAGCTTTGGGTGCCTGTGTATAAAATTCTCATCCTCCCATGTAGAATCTTCAATGGGTAAGTTCTTCCATTTAATGAGATACTCTGAAATTGATCGATTTCGTAGTTGTCGAGTTCTTGTTTCCATGACTTCTTCAGGTTCCAATATGGTTTTTCCTTCCTCATCAAGTTCTGGCAATATTTTTTGAAATAGAAGTTTGTCCCCTATAACCTTTTTTAAGCATGAAACATGGAAAACTAGATGCACTCGCGAAGACACAGGAAGCTCCAATTTGTATGCCATAGTACCAATATTTTGCAAAACCTTATAGGGACCATTGTACTTTGGCGATAATTTATTATCCTTCTTAGCTTGCTTGAGGGACATTTGTTTGTATGGTTGTAGCCGTAAAAATACCCAATCTCCCAGATCAAAACTTCTCTTACTGCGATGTTGATCTACCTGTTATTTCATTCGATTTTGTGCCAAATTTAGGTTATCCATTAAGAGTTGGAGAAATTATTGTTGATGCTCTATGTGATCCTCCACTGCTTATAACCTAGCATTTTCCCTTAAATAAGATGTGATATATGGTGGATGATATCCATAAAGTTCCATAAATGGGGTCATTTTTGCTGCAGTATGGAAGGAAGTGTTATACAACAATTCAGCGAGAGGTAACCACTTGAACCATTATTCTTGATTGTCCGATACAAAAAAACGAAGATATCCTTCCAAAAATTTATTTACTATCTCAGTTTGACCATCAGCTTGAGAATGATAAGATGAGCTATGAGCTAGTTGAGTTTCCAAAAAAGAAAATAATTCTGTCCAAAAATTTCTTCTAAAAATGGGATCTTTGTCACTTACAATAATCTTCAGGTTTCCATGTAGCTTTTGAATTGTTTCCATAAATGCAGTAGCAACTATACTCATTTTAAATGGATGAGATAATGCGAAAAAGTGTGCATACTTGGTAATTCTATCAACTATCACCATGATGACACTCCTTCCTTCAGACTTAGGTAAACCTGTGATAAAATCCATTGAAATCTCCTCCCAATGTTGACTTGGAATGGATGAAGGTTGTAGAAGACCCAGAGTCTTAATTGTCTCAACTTTATTTTTCTGTAAAACCAAACATTCCACCACAAACTTTTGAATATCATATTTAAGGCCATCCCAAAAAAATTCTTTCTTCACCCTGTGGTAAGTTTTTAAAAATCCCGACTGTCATCCTAAAGTGGAAAGGTGCAATTCCAAAAGAATATTTTGTTTTAGTTGGGAATTCTTGGAAATATATGAGCGATATTTGTACCATAAGGAATCATTTTTTGAACTAAATGTATCAGATGAACTAGGATATTGCTGTAACTTTTGAATGAGGGTCCACGCTTCTTCTTCCTTCTTCCATTCATCCCTTGTTTCAGTTATCCAATCTGGTTGGATAATTGAAATGGCACAAAGAAATGCTTCCACCTCTTCATCCTTTCTTGAGAGTGCATTTGCAACAACATTTAGCTTCCCTTTTTTGTAGATTATTTAATTAGTATACCATTGACCAGTCATTTCAACCCATGAAGGGTTCCAACCATGCATTCTTTCTACTTAATTAACAAGGTTTCACATGATACATCATTTAAATTAATTTTTTGTTACGTGCATTCTTATGTTTTTATTTGTATTGGTTCTATACCTATACTTTTCCATTGATGGTTCTCCCTACAGAATGGAAATGATCCCAACAAATAGATTGTGTTTCCTTAAAAATAGTTGATTTTTCATTTGCATTTTAAACTATTTTTTTCATATTTGTGGAAGGATTTTATATTATTAGCGAAGTTAATTACATGTAGTAGAGAGCCTAAAGAGTGATTTGAGTTGCTGACATAATATTTTCAACCCCGAGGTAGTAAACAAGGAATTTTTCTTTTTGTTCATGGTTGCATCTAGAAACAGAAAGGACCCTGAGATTTTTGATACCACTCAACAAACAAGGTGACATAAGAGATATGGAAACTATGATTACTAGTAATACAAGTGTTGTAATGAACAACATCATTTATCACTTACTATGATTCATGGCATTACTATTGATTGACCTGAGTATTAAGCCCATAAATATATATAGATCAGCTTTGTGTTCATAAAGGCTAGATATGTCTATGATTACCATTACTAAGTTGTAACATGTACAAAAGGTGATATAAGTGATATGTATAGGGTAAAATACTTACACCTAAGATCTAATTTGAGCTTCTTACAACCTGTATCATTATGAGGTAATATGCAAATACTCATGATTACACTCATCATGCTATAACTAGTAATCAATAATAAGAAAATGAATAGAATGGAATGATAGAGATCAGTGAATACAGTAAGTTGAAAATGACTTAGTACTGCCACTTTCATCATAGTATCCATGTATCATAAGCTACTTGATTTCCATTGCTTGTAAGCAGTGTTTTAATTAAGGTGGGGATCAAACTGGTCTCATACTAAGATTCTACTTGTTAAGACTATATTAGTGATTTGAAGTATAAATTAATTGTTAAATGTCTCAATATTCAAAGGATAAAACTATAATTTCGTCTCCCCTTAAAGAAAATGACAAAGAAATCAAAATGCTTAGATAAAAAATCAAGTTTCCTATAAGAGAAAAATGTTAAATTGGACAATTCATTCATAAATTCAATGAAGAGATAGAATTTTCTTTGTTAGAAAGCTTAACCTCTAAAGCATTTATTATTGATTTAGAAATAATCAAAGAATGATTAGATGTAGAGCATATTCATAAGTTTAGAGCATAGTTCGCAATAATTCAAAAAGAATTTAAATTTGTTGAAATAAATGTTAAAAATCACAACAAAGGCTAATCATAAATTAAGCTCGAAGATATTAAGAAGAAAATTCATCATAAAACCTTTGCAAAGAAATATTTGGCTGGATTTGAACACTACATTGGGAGTTAATTATGGTGGCTACATAAAAAATAAAATGCCATTTCAATGTGTGTTGGGACCAATATGTACCAAAGATAGTAGAAACCATTTGAAGAAAACACTAAAAATGATGCATGTATGAGCTTATATTGTTCTATAGTAGGGGTGTTTCATTTTTTGCACACTAATACGTTCTCAGGGTAATTGTAGGAATATGTTATAAGGTTGTAGAAATGAAGGGAGAATATTGATTTATTATATTTATTGGTACGCCCCTGACAAGTTATTTCTGCCCATGAAGGGTTCCAACCATGCATGCTTTCCACTTAATTAACAATTTTGCACACAATACATCATTTAAATTAATTTTTTGTTATGTGCACTCTTATGTTTTTATTTGTATTAGTTCTAGAAGTATACCTTTCCATTAATGGTGCTCCCTACAGAACGGAAATGATCCCAACAAATAGATTGAGTTTCTTTAAAAATAGTTTACATTAAATTTTCATTTTAAACTATTTTTTTCATCTTTATGGAAGGCTTTTATACTATTACCGAAATTAATTACATGCAGTAGAGAGCCTAAAGAATGATTCGAGCTCCTGACATAATCTTTTCAACCGCAAGGTAGTAAACATGGCATTTTTATTTTTTTCATGGCTGCATCTACAAACTAAAAGGACCCTGAGATATTTGATACCACTCGAAATACATGGTAACATAAGAGATACTGAAACCATGATTACTAGTAATAAAGGTGTTGTAATGAACAACATCGTCTATCACTTACTCTGATTAATGGCATTACTACTGATTGATATGAGTATTAATCCCATAAGTATCTATAGATCATATTTGTGTTCACAAAGGTTATATATGTATATTATTACCATTAGTAAGCTATAACATGTACACAAGGTGATATAAGTGATATGTATAGGGTAAACTAGTTACATCTAAGCTCTAAGCTGAGTTTCTTACAACCTATACCAATATGAAGTAATATGCAAATACTGATGATTATGCTCTTCATGCTATAACTAGTAATCAATACTAATAAAATGACTGGAACGAAATGATAGAGATGAGAAAATACAAAAATTTGAATATGACTTAGTACTACCACTTTCATCATTGTATCCGTGTATCCTAAGTTGCTTTTCCATTGCTTTTAAGTTGTGTTTTACTTAAGTTGGGAGTCACACTTGCCTCATAGTAAGCTTCTACTTGTTCAAACTATATTAGTGATTTAAAGTATAAATTAATTGTTAAATGTCTCAAGATTCAAAGGATAAAACTATAATTTCATCTCTGCTGAAAGAAAAGGATAAAGAAATCAAAATTCTTAGATAAAAATCATTTTCCTATCGGAGAAAAATGTTAATTTGGAAAATTCATTCATAAATTCAATGAAGAGATAGAATATTCTTTGTTAGCAAGCTTAGCCTCTAAAGCATTAATTATTTAATTATAATAATCAAAGAAGGATTAGATGTAGAGCATATTTAGAAGTTTAGAGAATATTTAACAATATTTCAAAAACAATTTAAATTTGTTCAAATAAATTTCAAATGGAAGGCCTCATAGATTGTAAATCTAGAAGCACAAACTCAATAAGGAAATGCACTAACAGAAAATTCATATTCAAGCTTGGATTTGAAAGATAAAATCGTAGAAAATCCTAATCATAAATTACGTTTGAAGAGATTAAGAAGAAACGTGATCAGGAAACCTTTGCAAAGAAGTATTTGGCTAGAGTTTAACACTATATTGGGAACAAATTATGGTGGCTACACAAAAAACTAAATGCCATTTCAATGTGTGTCAAGACCAATATGTACCAAATATAGTAGAAACCATTTCAAGAAAAATGAAAAAACGATGCATGTTTAAGCTTATGTTCGAAAGTAGGGAAGTTTCCTTTTTTCCACACTAATGTGCTCTCAAGGTAATTGTAGCAGTATGTTATAAAGTTGCAGAAAGGTAGGGATCATATTAATGTATTCTATTAATTAGTCTACCCATGACCAGTAATTTCAGCCAATGAAGTGTTCAACCATGCATTCTTTCCACTTAATTAACAAGGTTGCACATGATACGACATTTAAGTTAATTTTCTTTTATGTGCATTCTTATGTTTTTATTTGTATTGGTTCCAGGCCTATACTTTTCCATTGATGGTGCTCCCTACAAAACATAAATGATCCCAACAAATAGATTATGTTTCTTTAAAAATATTTTATTTTCCATTTGTATTTTAAAATATTTATTTCATCTTTGTGGCAAGCTTTTATATTATTAGCAAAATTAATTACATGCACTAGAGAGCCTAAAGAGTGACTCGAGTTGCTGGCATAATATTTTCAACTGCAAGGTAGTAAATGGGGAATTTTTCATTTTTTTCATGGCTACATCTAGAAACTAAAATTACCACAAGATCTTTGATACCACTCGACAGACATGGTAACATAAGATATATGGAAACTATGATTACTAGTGATACAGGGGGTGCAATGAATAACACTGTTTATGACTTACTCTCGTTAATGGCATAACTTGATTGATCTGAGTACTAAGCCCATAAGTATCTATAGATCAAATTTGTGTTCATAAAGGTTAGATATGTCTATTATTACCATTACTAAGTTGTAACATGTACAAAAGGTGATATAATTGATATGTATAGGGTAAACTACTCACAGCTAAGCTCTAAGTTGAGCCGCTTACAACCTATATCAATATGAATAATATGAAAATACTGATGATTCCACTCTTCATGCTATAACTAGTAATAAATACTAATAAAATGAATGGAATGATAGAAATTAGTGAATATTGTAAGTTGAATATGACTTAGTACTACCACTTTCATCATAGTATCCATGTATCATAAGATGATTGATTTCCATTGCTTGTAAGCTATGTTTTACTTAAGCTGGGAATCACACTGGTCTCATAGTAAGCTTCTACTTGTTCAGAGTATATTAGCATCTCAAATAGTCTTCCAGGTTTCCCTTATTATTGATTATTTATTTCACGGTAATTAGACTCCATCATAACTAGAGTAATTGAATACAAAGCTTTTACATGCTTATACTAAGGATACAATGATAAAGTTCATGGGTTTACTGTACCTCATCAACCTAGAAACTTAAGATTATTTAGGTCAAGGTAACTCGTTCATAGTTATGGGAATGATTTGACTCATGGTCTAAACATGAAAGCTTTTATTAGTAACCTTCCTTCCATATTAATTGAATAGGCATATCTTCTCCTTGTAATCATGAACATGGAATACAATAATGTTACATATATTATGGAGATACACTGGTTAGTTTGGTTACTTCATTGATGTGTATATAATTATGAGCTAAGGTTGATTACTGATATAATGCCATTGTGAGTAGGCTATACTAGAGCTATCCCTTGGCTCATGTGCATATAATATGGGCTATCATATACTTCTACTAACACAAATACGACATATGTGGATACGAATTCAATATTATAACAATAATGAATGGGATTTTTACTATCATCTAACACCAATTTGACCAATAAAATATGTCAATTAACCATATGAGATATGAAAAACCATATCGAATTCAGGGGAATAAGTTATGTGCATACATGCAACCGAGAAAGTGGACAAACAAGATGAACAAGAACGTCGCTACCACAAGGAGACACAGAGGAAGGCAGATGCTAAAACCTCCAAACACTACAAAAAAATAGAGATTAGAAATTATGCAAAAAAACATAAAGAAAACATAAACGCACCACCAAAAAAAGAGAAAAATGCACCTCCCAGCACTCCACAAGGAAAAAAAACCTACCAATTCTCTCTAATAGTCATTTCCAAACATGTAAATAGAAAATCGCCCCAAATAAACAAACTGACAATTGGTCGAAAAATTCTTGTGGCCTACGGGCTGCTATATTTATAAAAATGAAGTTCTGTCAAACTTTATTAAAATTTCGGCCTAAATTTCAATGCCAGTTTTTCTTCCTTCGGATAAAAATATTCTTATCGTTGTCATCAATGTAAAAGGAGGAATAAGTTTGATTAACGAGAGAAAAGGTTTGGCTGAATTAATTTCAAAAGTTCAGCCAAATTTTTGGGAGATTGAAATTTTCAGGCATGTTTCTCATGAAAGTGTAACCCATCTTCATACCTTCACCCAATAATAAGAGGAAGAGTTTAAAATAAAGCTATAATTTAGTTAATTTTTGTGCCTTCTTTTTTCTAAGCTTGATAATGTGAGATGCTTTATGGATATTTTCAATGTATACTATTGTTTATGAGACCATTTAATTTATATATTTATGTTAATTAGTAAACACATTTATCATTTAAATATTATCCCTAGGCATATAAAAGTTATTAATATTTGATTAAAAATAACCACCTTTTTTCTTTGTATGCTAGTGGATCTTTTCATTAACCAGGAAAAAGTTACATATAGTTTAGATTACCAAAAGAGAACCAAAATATCTTTTTATGAAGTTTTGTTGAGATTAAGCTACTTACCAATAGCATAGAATAAAGAAATAACTATGACAATGAATACTACATAAAAAAATTCTAGAATATTCAGGATTTGAAGGGAGGAACTGTCTCTGACATAGGCGTGATTGTCCCTAAGTTGTTGAATTGTTCATTCGTTGCTTGGATCATGCATCATTTTCTCTTGCAACCTTATTGTTTAGCTTCCTTGTATTTCATATAGATCACCTTGAAATATTTTGTGAAAACCCCAAGATAGGACTTTCAAGAGCTTAAGCCCCACTCGTCTTCTTCCTCCCACTGAAGAGAGGCCTTGTAAAGAATACTAGTGTGGTGAATTGGCATGTTCATCATATCTTTTGCATGCCACTTTTTGGTGTCCGGATGTGAACAATATTCAAATCCTTTTTCGACATAAATTATCAACCTAAGGTCGTTAGTTATCTCAACACTAACAACACAGTATATGAAGGAGAAATCACATGACCTGCTGTAGATCACAGGCTTAAATCAATAAACACGCAGACTACTATAACGAAAATTTAAATATATTGTAGGATAAAAAATACATTCACAACAATTGAAAGATTATACTGGAACAATAGTAACAGAATTAAACCAAAACATGAAATCAATGGAAAGAAAGGTAACACACCACCTGATCAAAAGAGTGGGCCCAACTCTCTAATCAGGGTTGTGACGAACTTACAAATTACACTTGAAATAGAAGAATGCTATGCATTCAATTAATTGTAGAATATATTGTTACAAAATCTGTATGTGCTGGGCTTATCCATGATTCATAGCCCGCAGGCCCTCTTTATACAACTGTTCAAGAAATCACAGATTTCCTCCAATAACTATGTATCTACAATTATACAATTCGTTGCAACAACAACATAATTGCCTAAAGGTAACCATGAAAAATCCTAACATGTAATTGGGGTGAAATGGAGTCTGTTGTGTTGCAGCAGCAAGTGAAGGCAATGTTGGGAATTAGGAGCCGCTCCACGACTCACAGCTGTAACCTTCCCGCTTTTTCCAGATCTGTAAGAATATCAAAGTTAACATTTTCAAAAAGGTAAAACCTCTTGGACTATTATTTAATTAATCAAATATCCCATGTAAATAAAGAGAAATGGGTTTACCTCATGTGTTTAAGAATAATAATGACACAAAGAGATAGACAGGTGGGCAAAAATGGGAGAGAAAAGTATACAAACCCAGTACCCAACATCTCACCCGAACTGGTCTATCTACATGTCCTCATGTAGTTCGTCATCTCCTCAGATCTGTGTTGAACTGACTGTGATTGGCATGAAGCTACGTGAGATCATATTCTTTAGACATTTTCGTCCTAGGGGGTTTATAACCTTCCGTCAAAAAAACATCCTTCCAGCAATCTGGATCAATGTTGTATGGAGGAGTATATTGCTTGGCTGGAAACCAAATAAGGGGAAACTAAAACCTCAGCCCCATCCATCTCACCCCACAGGTCTGAATGCATGCTACAAAACGTGACATCCTCTCTAAAGCCTATGCAAAGTTAGGTGCTCCAAATGGCTCCCTATCTCCAGGGGCTTTTTCCTCTATATTCACTTTAGGGAGTCCTGCCATCTGGTCAGTGTTCCCATCGACCACTCTGTGTTATGGTGTTTACACAGGAACCCTATCTTCTTTGCAAGCCTCTGAGTGCTACAACAGAGATTCAACAATGACTAGGCCAATATTGGCCATGTCTTCTCCTAGGTCAAAAAATTTAAGCACTGGTGGAATAGCTATTTCCTTCATTAATCGTTGGGGTGAGAGGAATTCCCTCACCCCTCTCGGCATCATGGACTAGAACGAAGAGAAGGGAGTGACTTCATTATCAATGTTTCCATCTTGAGCTAGATTTTCATGCGTTTTTACTTCAGTCGGGGTCGACGCTCGTTCTTGTGGCACAGCGTCGATTCTGAGGGTTGTTTCCCTTTTTTCCTCCTATTCTATGTGCATTACTTCTTCTTCTGAGGTCGATACTAGTTCTTGTGGAATAGTATCGACCTCGCAATTTATTCTTTCTCTATCTTCCTTTTCCTCATGAATTTCTTCTCTGTTTCCTTGTTCTAGCTGAATTGGGGGTGGTTCTTGTGAAACAACCGCAATTGTTTCAATATCCATATCTTTTCGGGTAGGTGATGTTGTTTCTTGCGAAACAACATCACTTGCCATCCCTTTGTCTGCCATTTCACTTTCCTGTTATTTATTGACAAAAGTTGACGACTGTATGATAGTCTCGACTTCACGTGCGACATCCATAATTCCATCATCTTTGGGCTCCTCTGGTGAGGCTAGTTCTTGTGTGGCTGCCTCGACTATGCCTCCTATTATCTCCTTTATTCCTATTTCTTCGGGCTCTTCCTGATCAACTTCCATTTCCACTTCTTTGGGTTCCACCAGATCAACCTCCATTTCCATTTCTTCAGGTTCCTCTTCACCAATTCCCTCTGAATATTATTCTTCCTCTGATAAACCACCTGGAGAGACTCATTCCTCTTCTCTGGCAGCAATAACAATTATTATATCTTCTTCTGAGGATCCACAGAGTTCTACCTCAGTGACCCGAAATCTATTTATTGTATGCATGACTAGTAAACGCACCAATCCATGGTTGGAGAGCACTGTTGGCATCTGGCATGAACGCTGAGTGGACTGTGCCATGTGCTGCAACTGTTTCAATAGGAAGAAGGGCATGTTTAAGGCATGCACTTTAGACTATGGAAATCGAAGGTATTTTAAAATGATATTTAAACAGTGTTGTGGCCCGGCCTTCGCAAGTTATGTATTTCATTAAAAAACCTGTGACTTCGTTCCAAGGATATGGAACAATCTTCTGCTCATATCCTCTATCCAATTGAATGACACTTTCCCCTACCTGCAAGAATAATTTGGGAAACTCCAAAAGAGAAATTCTCCGAGAAAAACTTTGCTTCCCTTCCTATCCCAGCCTACTAAATTCTCCAATTACCTCTTCTGTGACAGGAACTTCTAGTCCTCTGACCCATGAGTGATTCTTGTCAAAATTAAGTGCAAAATCCATAGTGATTCCCCTGTCAAACCCTTGCAATCTGTCGAAGTAGGTATCCCACCATGCATTGACAAATGTTTGTCATACCTCTGGATTACTACAGACCGAAGTTGTATTTTCAGGCTCATGCTGCACAACTAGTCCGCCCATACTGTGGGGACTCGTAACAGCACTTCTTGGGACAGCAAACCGTTCGGAGAAATGGTGGATACCAAATTTGGAAAAACAACATGGTGAAAATGAAAGGTGGTAATGGTAAATAGGGATGGTAATTCTAGAAAACTAAGAAAAATCATTAAAAAAAGTATGGTTCGTGCAGTGAAAAAAAAATTAGAAATTATTTCATATGGAGCGGGAAGGACGTGTTACAGATCCCAATACACTTTTAATTATTATACGAAGTAACAAAACTATGAGTAGCAGCATCCGGAGTAACAACACTGTGAGTAGCAGCATTCGAAGAAACAACGGTGCGAGTAACAGCAGTGCAAGTAACAACATCTGGTGTAATAGCATTTGGAGTAACAGCAGTGCGAGTAGAAGCATCCAATGTAACAACATCAATCATGGAGTAACAACATCGAGTATAAGCAATTGAGTAACAACACCATGAGTAGCAGCAGCCAAGAAAAAACATCATGAGTAGTAGCAACCATGTAACAGCATCATGAGTAGCAGCAACCACGTAATATCACCATGAGTAGCAGCAACCGTGTAACAACAGCATGAGTAGCAGCAATCGAGTAACAGCATCATGAGTAGCAGCAATCAAGTAACAACATCATGAGTAGCAACAATCAATACTTAGGAAAACTTATCTTTGATTTTTACTCCTTAGTAGTAACTCCTGCAAAAATTCAACAACATAAATAGTAACATTATAATTCTTTATTCTTTTATTTTTTTATTTTTATTTTTATTTTTATTTTTATTTTTATTTTTTTCTTATTTTTTAGTTTTAAGTTTTTTTTTTTAGGGCAAGGATGCATAGGAAGAGTTCTCTGTGTTGATAACCTTCGAAACATATTTCTCAAAGAGGTGTTTGATGAAAGCATCCTTACAGGCTACGTGGTGGTATAATCTCAGGCGATATCCATTGGCTATGAATGAAGCACGTGTATCATCAATTGTGACTAGCCTGATTGTTCCATTATCAAATACAACATCCACCTCGTAAGGTCTCATCTAGGGAGTGCAAAGCTTTCCCTTAAAATCCTTAAAGAGGGAGTCATATATTAGTGCCAATCTTCCCTCTGAAACACCTTATTATTAATAAACTTATCGTGCCATTTCATTCTCTACTACTGAATAGCAGTAGTTCTCTGGATAGCCATTGAACGAATTTCATCTAGTTCATCGAGCTGGGCCAGTCGGCATTTCTGGGCATCTGATAGATCCAAAAAAACTTCAAGAGTTGTTATAAGTGTACTGATTTGAAATTCTATTGGAAATAATGGGGATTTCACATAAAAAAACTCGAATGGTGAAAACCCAATTGTATTTTACCATGCTGTTCTTTACGTTGAGAGAGCTTCAAGTAGCTTCTGAGCCCAATGGTATGCCACGGTTTTTGTCAAGATATTTTCCATTGTCTTGTTTGTACTTTCCACTTGTCCATTTTCCTGTGGGTGGTATGGAGACGTCACCTTGTGCTTGAACCCATATTTCTGCATAAGCTTCGCTATCATGTGTGATGTGAATTGTGCTCCTCCATCTAAAACAATCTCTCTTAGAGTACCGTAACGAGAAAAAATTTCTTCAAATAGAAAATTTAAGACCATCTAATATGTTGCTTTCGCAATAGCCTTGGCTTCTACCCACTTAGTCATGTAATCCGTATAGACCAAGATGTGGACCTTTTTCTCGGACGGTGGGTTAAAGGGTCCAACGATTTCAATAGCCCATTTCTCAAAAGGTTCGAGGACTACCTGTGCCTGCAAAGGATTTTCATCAACTCGACCGAGCTGCCCCATACGTTGGCAACTATTACACCTCCTTACATAATTCTGTGCATCCTGAAAGATAGAAGGCCAGTAATATCCCATTTGTAGCACCTTAGGCATGTCATTTTGTCCACAAAATTATGTTAGGTCATTATATTACTAGTATAGTCCCTTATTTTTGTTAGTGTAACCCCCTTATTGTTATTTTTGCACCCCTGTAACCCCCATATTGTTATTATTGTGCCCTTAAATTATTATTTTTAGGTCGGCTAGGATTACATTATGGCCCCACTAGGATTATACTGTGGTCTCATGGACTCCTATATATAGAACGAAGGTTTTGTCATTTGTATCATCCAAAAATTGTTCATTCGTGTAATGTGTTGGAGGTTACCCCCTTGAAGTGGCTTATTTCTAAGGTGTTGATATCTCTTTTCTTCTATTTTTGGAGTTGGTTTCACAACATTTGGTATCAGAGCTTTGGATTCTAGGGTTTCGCTGCACCAAAAAGGTCATTGTGTAAGTTTCACAATAATGTTTTTTCTACGAAGGTTCTGAAGCTGGAATGTTTAGAGCACGAAGCCAAAATCCCGAGGAACATCTTCGCAAACTTTCAGAGCTTATTTCGCAATATTTTTGGAGATATGATCTTTGGAAGTTGGGACTTTTTTAGGCTCCCGAATTTCATCTCAAAGAGGTGATCGGGGGGAAATCTTCATAACTCTTTCTCTGAGCATCGGATTGGAATTATGTAAAAAATGGCTGGAAGTACATGAACTTTAGTTTTCATTCTATCAATTGTAGAGCCAAAGGTGAAAATAGTGACACGTGGAAATTCGTACAAGTTCGCTCTACTAAACCAGTCCATAATTAGTTCATTGTGGGAGATTGGACATAACCTTGCCTTGAAGAATCCAAATTAGGTGAGACCTATGGCATTCAAAAAAGGATTCATAGGGCTACCTCAGGGCCAAATTTTAGATATTGAGGATCTAAAATCACAGAGATAATTCAGTTTCAATATCGAGCTCCTCAAAAGAAAGAAAAAGGTGTGTATTTTTTTCGAATTACATAAGTCTCATTTGAAAAAAATTAGTTTGAAATTATTCCAAGGGCATATTGATAAATAGATATCAGTATTGGGTTCTAAAATTCCCCATAGAAATAATTCAACACCCATTAAGTCTTCAGAAGGCTCTACTATGACTCATGAAGACGAAGAAACATAACATGAGATATCAAAATTACAAGAGCAAGTGCACCAAATTTCGCTATCGCAAAGAGCAACAAAAAATGAAATGGAATTTTCAATGAAAGGCATGGAAACTAAGATGGGTGGTTTGAAGAAAGGCGTGGAAGCTAAGATAAATGGTTTGGAAGCTATGATGGATGGCATGGAAGTGGGCATGGAAGCTAAGATGGATGACATGGAAGCGAATATCAATGAAAAAATGAAAGACAACATGGAAAAAATGAAGAATGATCTAAAAGTAGAGATCGAAGGTTTGGAAAAGTTGATACAAGAATTTTTTCCTAATGGCGAAAAGATAGTAGAGGAAACTCATAATGAGAACAAAATAAATGTTAATCATGATTTCATAAAGTCTAATGTTGGATGGAAGAACCACCATATTCCAAAGATGGATATGAGGAAGTTTGATGGCAAGGACCCCGTAACATGGATACTACAGATGGAGCAATATTTTGATCTCAATAATGTGCAAAACACACAAAAGGTACGCATTGCAACTTTACATTTAGAACAAAACACATTTGTATGGTATCAATGGCTTTGCTCCCGTAAAAAAATTGTCACTTGGTCAATTTTTACGGAGGAAATGATAGCACATTATGAGGATACAAAGAGCAACACCTTCTTTAGCCAATTGATAAATCTCAAACGAAAGGGTTTAGTGGGGCAGCACATTGAGGACTTCCAAAAATTGAATATAAGGGTAACTGATATTCCAGAGGAACACAGGATTGATCTCTTCATAGGCACTTTAAAGGATAACATCCAATATGAAGTTCGCGTTTTGGAACCTGATTCATTGGAGAAGGCATTCAGGTTGGCAAGAAAAATTGAATGTAAAATTATGGCGACAAGGAAGCCTACCACTCACTTCTATAAAGATGGAAGTGTTACTACTCCTAGATTTCCACAACCTACAAGGTTGACACCACAAAAATTGGAAGAAAAAAGAGCAAAAGGGCTTTGCTACAGTTGTGATAGAAAATACACTAAAGGTCATAAGTGTGCTGAGAAGAAATTATTTTACATAGATTGTGAAGGGGAAGAAGAAAATGAACAAGAAGAGGATATACACCAGGAACCAGCCCTAGAAGAGGAAGAAATGAATCCGACCATATCGTGTAATGCACTGGCAGGAATTACCACTCCTCAAACTCTCAAGATAGAAGGACATATCAAGAAGAAAAAGGTAATAGTGTTGATTGATTCAGGTAGCACCTATAATTTTATTCATTGTAAGGTAGCCAAGGAATTAAATTGTTTCCTATACCCAGCACCAGAATGTCAAGTGATGGTTGCAAATGGAGGAACTATAAATTGCTCTGGAAAATTTCATAATATCAAGCTAACCATGGGGGAATATGTATTGACTAGTCCAATGCTTTCCATTCCTATGGGAGGTGCTGATGTTGTACTAGGAGTACAATGGTTACAATCTTTGGGGATGGTAGCTTTTAATTTTCAAGAACGTTTCTTGAAATTTTTTTCAGAAGGAAAGGAAATCAAATTTTGAGGTATCGTAGGGAAGCCAGGAAAGATAATAAGCTCTAATGTCATGACAAAGCTTCTGCAAAAATAACAATGGGGCATAATTGCATAATTATGCTCACTAGAAGTTCCAACATCAAAATCATCTATTTCTCTAGATATCCAAAAAGTCTTGGACAATCATTCCAAGGTGTTTGATACTCCCAAAGGACTCCCACCTATTCGTGATCATGATCATGCTATTCATTTGATTCCAGGAAGTGTTCCTCCAAACATCAGGCCTTACATATATCCTTATGTCCAAAAGAACGAAATTGAACGTATGATTGCAGAAATGTTAGAGGCTGGTATAATTCAACCTATTCAAAGTTCTTTCTCTGCTCCAGTAGTATTGGTGCACAACAAAGATGGATCATGGTGCATGTGTCCAGATTATAGGGAGCTCAATAAGCTCACTATTAAAGATAAATTTCCCATTCCTATGATTGATGAATTATTAGATGAATTACATGGAGCAATTTATTTTACGAAGTTGGATCTTCGTTTAGGATATCATCAAATTAGAATGAAGACTGAAGATATTCTGAAAACAACATTTCGAACTCATGAGGGTCATTATGAATTTTTGGTCATGTCTTTTGGCCTTTCCAATGCACCTTCTACATTTCAAGGGTTGATGAATTCCATTTTCAAGCCATTCCTTAGAAACTTTATGCTAGTATTTTTTGATGATATACTAATCTACCGCAGGTCTTGGAAGGATCATGTTCTACATGTTGACAAGGTGCTCAAACTATTGGAGGAGAAACAAGTATATGCAAAAACATCCAAATGCTTCTTTGGAGTACAAGAAGTGGAATATCTGGGTCATATTGTATCTCATGAGGGTGCTAAGGTAGACCCTAACAAAATTAAAGCCATTAAGGAATGGAAAGTCCCCACAACCATAAAACAGTTGCGTGGATTTCTCAGGTTAACAGGGTATTATCGCAAGTTTGTTAAGAGTTATGGGAGAATAGAAGCACCTCTAACAACATTATTGAATAAATATGCATTTTCATGGACTCCTTAAGAAATTAAGGCCTTTGAACATCTTAAAGAGGCAATGTCCCGAGCACCAGTCTTAGCTATGCCAAACTTCACAAAAACCTTTATTGTGGAATGTGTTGACTCAGGAAATGGAATTGGTGTTCTTTTAATGCAAGAAAGAAGACCCATTTCTTTTGAAATTCATTCAATCAAAGGAAAGTATTTAAAAAAGGCTATTTATGAGAAGGAAATGTTGGCAATACTACATGCACTAAAGAAATGGAGACCTTACCTAATGGGAAGACACTTCAAGGTAAAAACTGATCATGATAGTCTTAAACACTTTTTGGAACAAAGAATATCTTTAGAAGAGCAGCAAAAATGGGTCACAAAGACGTTGGGTTATGACTTTGAAATCATCTACAAAAAAGGGAAGCTAAATGTTGTTGCAAATGCACTCTCAAGAAAGGATGAAGAGGTGGAAGCATTGCTTTGTGCCATTTCAAGTATCCAACCAGATTGGATAACCGACGCAAGGGATGAATGGAAGAAGGAAGAAGAAGTGTGGAATCTCATTCAAAAGTTGTAGGAAGATCCTAGTACATATAATACATTTAGTTGGAAAAATGGTTCCTTATGGTACAAAGATCACTTATATATTTGCAAGAATTCCCAACTAAAACAAAAGATCCTTTTGGAATTGCATACTTCTCCTTTAGGAGGAAACTCGGGATTTTTAAAAAATTACCACAGGGTGAAGAAAGAATTTTTTTGGGATGGCCTTAAATCTAATATTCAAAAGTTTGTGGAGGAATGTTTGGTTTACCAGTAAAATAAAGTGGAGAAAATTAAGACCCCATGTCTTCTATAACCTTTATCCATTCCAAGTCAACATTGGGAGGAGATTTCAATGGATTTTATCACAAGTTTACCTAAGTCCGAAGGAAGGAGTGTCATCATGGTTGTAGTTGATATACTTACCAAGTATGCACACTTTTGTGGATTATCTCATCCATTTAAAGCGAGTACAATTGCTATTGCATTTATGGAAACAATTCAAAAGCTACATGGAAACCCGAAGATTATTGTAAGTGATAGAGATCCCATTTTTACAGGAAATTTTTGGACAGAACTATTTTCTTGTTTGGGTACTCAACTAGCTCATAGCTCATCTTATCATCCTCAATCCAATGGTCCAACAGAGATAGTGAATAAATTTTTGGAAGGATATCTTCATTGTTTTGTATCTGATAAGCAAGCACAATGGGGCAAGTGGTTACCTCTCGCTGAATGGTGGTGTAACACCTCCTTCCATACTGTAGCAAAAATGACCGCATTTATGGCACTTTATGGATATCATCCACCATCCATCACATCTTCTTTAATGGAAAATGCTATGGTTCAAGAAGTGCAGGATCACATCGAGCATCAACAAGAAGTTCTCCAACTCTTAAAGGAAAACCTAAATTTGGCACAAAATCGAGTGAAACAACAAGCATATCAACATCGCAGTGAGAGAAGTTTTGATGTGGGAGACTGGGCATTTTTATGGCTACAACCATACAAAAAAATGTCCCTCAAGAAAGCTAAGAAGGATAATAAATTATCACCAAAGTACTATGGTCCTTACAAGGTTTTGCAAAAGATTGGTGTTATGGCATACAAATTGGAGCTTCCTACTTCTTCGCGAGTGCATCTAGTTTTCCATGTTTCATGCTTAGAAAAGGTTATAGGGGACAAAATTCCAGTTCAAACAATATTTCCAGAACTTGATGAGGTAGGAAAAAACATATTGGAA
Source organism: Pinus albicaulis (assembly GCA_034641835.2). Lineage (NCBI taxonomy): Eukaryota > Viridiplantae > Streptophyta > Pinopsida > Pinales > Pinaceae > Pinus > Pinus albicaulis. The sequence goes on from CM076583.1 coordinate 200,129,268, forward strand.
CCTGAAGCAGTCACGGAAACAAGAACTCGACAACTACGAAATCAATCAATTTCATAGTATCTCATCAAATGGAAGAACTTACCCACGAAAGATTCTACATGGGAGGATGAGAATTTTATACAAAAGCACCCGGAGCTACTCAAGCATTGAGGACAAAACCCTTTTGAAGGAGAGGAGCATATTAGGTCCATATATTACTAGTATAGTCCCTTATTATTGTTAGTGTAACCCCCTTATTGTTATTGTTGCACCCCTGTAACCCCCATATTGTTATTATTGTGCCCTTAAATTTTTATTCTTAGGTCGGCTAGGATTACATTGTGGCCCCATGGACTCCTATATATAGAAAGCAGGTTTTGTCATTTGTATCATCCAAGAATTGTTCATTCATGTAATGTATTGGAGGTTTCCCTCTTGAAGTGGCTTACTTCTAAGGCGTTGATATCTCATTTCTTCTATTTTTGGATCTGGTATCACAACAAATTCCCTCCACAAGGGCCATCACGGACAACCTTCAATACTTCATAAATATCATCCTCAGATACACAGCACTGAATCTACTTATCAGCTCCAAAATGTACCCTACCATCCAAGAATATCAAGCACTGTCATGAATAATTTTTCGTTGTTCCCTGTATGACAAATGAGGAGGCACTTTAGTAGAGGTTTAGTAGAAACTGCAAAAAGATATTCATCGGGAAAACTATATTCTATAGGTGTGCATTCGTCATTGTTATCCATTATAGATAGGAAATCAACAACTACGTTATCTTTTCCTGGTTTATCTACTATTGTGATATCAAATTCAAGCAATAGCAACCATATTGTAACACGGCCAGGAGTAATAGGTTTATTCATCAAATACCTTATTGTTGCATGATCAGTATCTACAAAAGTAGGATACCCAGTGATGTAGTGTCGAAAATTATTGACAGCATAAATGACAGTTGGGAATTCTTTTTCCGTCACTGTGTAATTCAGTTCACCAGGAATTAAATTCTTGGAGACATAATAAATTGCATACGGTGTTTTGTCTACCTGCTATCCTAAAACATCTCCTACTACTGTGTGATAAGCATCAGCATGTATGTGAAATGGTAATTCCCAATCAGGTCCTTAGAGGATTGGAGCCTTACAAACCAACCCCTTAATTTTCATGAAAGTTGTCTCACAGTCTTTAGTCAATGAGAATTCTGCATCTTTTGTAACAACTGAAAAAGTGGATGTGCTATTTTAGCAAAATTTTCTATAAAGTGTCTGTAATAACTAGCACAACCAATAAATATACATAGCTATATGGGTGTTTCAGGTACCGGGAAGTGTAATGTTACCTCTACTTTAGCCGAATCAACTTGAATTTCAGCAGCTGAGAGAAAATGTCCTAGTACTATTCCTTCCTCTCTCATCATATGGCATTTGACTGTACTCAGAGATACATGGGTCTGCTAACATCTTTTGAGTACTTTCTCCAGATTTTCCAATCCTTCGTCAAATGAGTTTCCATATGGATTAAAATCATCCATATAGATTTCAATGCTATCATCGAAAAAATAAGAAAAGATTCCCAAAATTTCCCTCTGGAAGGTGGCAGGAGCATTACATAGGCCAAATGGGAGGACGTTGTATTAAAAGGTTCCCCATGGGCATGTGAATGCTGTTTTATCCTGGTCTTCCGGGGCTATGTGGATTTGGTTATATCCAATGAATCCATCTAGGAAGGAAAATAACTTCTTCCCAGCCAGGGTATTTAGGACTTGGTCAATGAATGGAAAAGGGAAATGGTCTTTTTGAGTTTCCTTATTTAGCTCCCTGTAATCTACACAAATCCACCATTTACCATTCTTCTTGGGAACAATCACTAGCAGAGATACCCATTGGCTATCTGAGATGGGGTAAATGAATCCTACATCCAATAATTTTTGTAATTCTTCTTTGACAATGTTCTTGAGAGCAGGGTTCATTCTCCGTTGGGGCTGTCTTATAGGGCAGAAATCTTCCTTAATATAAATATGATGAGTACATAAGTTAGCAGGGATCCCCTTCATGTCAGTATAATCCCGGGAAAAAGCTTCCTGATGATCTTGAAGGACTTTCAAAAGTTGTTTTGTCTGGAATTCAGACGGATTCGGGTTGATATTAAGTGTTTTCCCTGGTTCAATCTCAATTGGAATACTATCATGGGATGAGGTTACAGGAATGTCTTCAATTTCATCATCTGGTTCAATGTTTTCCTATGTTTCACAGCTCATAGCAGATTCTAAAATTTGACGAGTCAAATTGGAAACAGAACTGGAATGATTAATAAAAGAGTTAATGACATCATCCTCGGTTTATTTTTTAAATTGAAGGGCCTGCCCAATAGTAAGGATCAGTCTAACCTCTTCATTTTCAAGTTCAGGCTCTTCTATTGGTAGAGGTTTCTGACTAGTTAATAATTTTTCAGATGGGCTAGGTTCTACGAGAGGGTAAAGAGTAAGATTATTTGTAACTATCCCATTTAATATGATCATATGCCGAGATCGGCACCCTATGTAGGCATTTGCAGTTGCGAGCCAAGGTCTTCCTAGGATCAATGGATGACCACCAACTGAAGATCAAGTCCGTAATACAAGGATTTCCACAGGATAACACCATGAATCTATTGAAATAATCACATCTTCCAATTTCCATACAGGTTTAATTGTAGATCTATCTGCTAATTCCAGAATAGTAGGGGTTGGTTTAATGTCTCTAAGACCTAATGTGTTCATTGTTTCAGAGGTGATAATGTTGATGGTAGCTCCCAAATCTACCAGTATGTTTGGGATCTCAACCCCATTGATCTCTACTATTAGAATCGAGTTTCCTTGGTCTCCATATTTTACAGGCATGATCTTCCCTAACATGATGTCGGATAATCTACCCATCACATGAATGGTTAATGGATCCTTAAGTTTCTTCCCTAGTTTCTTAGAGCAATACTCTTTAAGAGTTTTTTCATATATAGGTACATCCCTCGTAGCCTATAGTAGGGGTATTTTAACAAATATATTTTGCAATTCTCCTAGGAAATCAAACTCTTCTTGAGGGTTTGGTTTATTCAAGGTCATTCTTTTAGGATATGGATGAGAAGTTGAATGACCTTGATTAGGAACGGACTGGGGAGGTTTCTGGTTCATTATGTTTTGGTCTGATTTATCTCTAATTGTCCTCTATTCTGGTTCTGTATCTTCAATGTCAATATGTTCTATAATAATAAGTGAAGTGGGAGCATTTACTACCAGCCCAGATCATAGGTTTATCTCGTTAAGTCCCACGATAGAAATTCTATAAGATGGAAGTTTAATTTATTGGACCCCTTTATTATTAGGATTCAGATTGGGCTGGATAGGAAGCTGGGGTCTAAGGGTTGGGTTTCCTGGAGGTACATTGAGGGAAACTGAAGTTGCTGTTGAGGCATAGATTGAGGAAACTGACCAGTAGGAGAGGGTCCACACTAGTTCTAATTCCATGAAGGGTTCGAAATGGCCTAGGGAACCCATTCCTGCCAGGGGGATATTGATATTGAGACCACATAGCTGAAAAAGGTGCAGATTGGGGACCCTTATTAAAATTATTAAAATACCGAGATGGGTCCTGAAACATACCTAGATTCATAGCTGGTGGTCGAGGTTTCCATGGCTTTTTCTACCCCATGAAGTACAGCTAGTCTACCACATTCTCTTCACTTTCCCCTTGAAAAAATTCCTTCCTTCCGGGCAAGGAAGGACACGAGCTAGTCGCATGAGTCTGTTCACACATTGCACATGCTTCCACTGTATGTAAAAACATATGTAAAATTTCCTTGTAAAAATATAGTAATTTCAGTCAATCTAGGTCGTTTATTAGGTAGATGATCTGACAGTAGGAGTTATGTTTACTTTAGGGTTTTTTGCCCTAGAAGGCAACCCCTCGCTTATATGAGGGCATAGTATTACCGATGTGTATTGTATGTGTATTCACAGAGCGAGAAATAGATAGGGAGACTGTGAGAGAGAGCAGAGGATATTACATTGGATCTGTTGTAGGTTGTGTCTCTTCATTTTGCTGGATAATAGAGAGGAAGGACTAGTTGTTCGGGGTGGACGTAGCCCAAACTAGGTGAACCACATATATCTGTGTCTCTCTGGTTTTATGTGTTTTGTGTGCTTGTGTTTTCCGTATATTTTATGTGTTGCATTGCTTTGTAATATATAATTTTCTAACAACTAGTATCATAGACGAAGGTCAATTTGGCTGATAAACTCGCAGGAAAGAAGGGTTCCTAGTTCAAGTGGGAGAAATGGCAGAAGATGGTAAGTTTAGGGTCGAGAAATTTAACGGCCAAAACTTCCCTCTATGGAAGGTGCATATGGAAGATTATCTATATCAGAAAGATCTATACCTACCATTGAGCAGAAAAACAAAGAAGCCGATGGCTATGACAGACGCAGAAAGGGAGATTCTCGATAGAAAGGCACTCGAAATAGTACGATTGTGCATTGTGGCGTCAGTAGCCTTCAATATTTCGAAGGAAACAACAATAGAGGGTTTGATTAAGGCATTGGATAAATTATATGAAAAAACCTCGGCGTCAAACAAGGTATTTCTTTTGAAACGTTTATTTAATATGAATATGTCGAAAGGTGGATCTGTTGCAGACCATTTGAATGACTTTAATATAGTTACCAATGAGTTAAGTTTTGTAGGGGTAAACTTTGATGATGAATTTAGGGCTCTTTATTTCTGTGCTCATTGCCAGAAATCTGGAACGCTTTAGTTATGGCCATTAGTAACTCTGTCTCTAGATCTAGTACTTTAAAGTTTGATGATGTTTTTGGCGCTATCCTTAGTGAGGAAATGCAATGGAAAAGCTCCAGTGAGACATCAGGTAATTCATTGAGTGCAGAGTCTAGGGGAAGAAAAATTGAAAGAGGAAAGAGCTCAGGATATCGCAGTAAATCAAGGAAAGATAGATCCAAGTCCAGATCGGGGATAGTGTGTTGGAAATGCAGAAAGAAAGGACACCTGAAGAAAGAATGTAGATCTCAAAAGGGAAAAGAAGGAGACACACAACAAGAAAACAATCATGAAGAAAATGTGATAGGTGATGTGTTACAAGATGCTTTAATTCTTTCTTTCGAAAATGTTACTGATTCCTAGGTGGTAGATTCAGGGGCCTCATTCCATGCCACACCTGATAAGAAATATTTTCATGACTATGTTCAAGGAGATTTTGGGCAAGTTCATTTGGTTGATGATAAACCCTGTAAAATTGTTGTAATGGGTAAAGTTCTTGTAAAAGAGAAAAATGGAAACCAATGGCTATTAAAGGAGGTAAGGCTTGTTCCATATCTGAAGAAAAAGATGATTTCAATAGGGAAGTTAGGCGGTGAAGGTTGTGTGACAAATTTCACAAATAAAACTTGGAAGGTCACCAAATGAGCCCTGGTAATAGAAAAAGGCAAAAAGGTTGGTACATTGTATTTATGCAATGGTATTTCTAAATATGTTAATGCTTTAAATTCCAAAGGAGTAGATGCAACATTATGGCATCATAGGATCGGACACGAGTGAGAAGGGGATGAAGATTCTTCACTCAAGAAACTTGTTGCTGGGTTTGAATAATGTTAATTTGGATTTCTTTGAGAATTGTATTTATGGAAAACAGAACAGAGTCAGATTTCTCAGAGTTGGCAAAAAAAATAAGAGCTTTTATGGCTTAAAACATGCTCCAAGGCAATGGTATCTAAAATTTTAGAAGTTTATGTCTGAACAAGGTTATACTAGATGTCACTCTGATCATTGTGTTTATCTGAAAAAGAAAAATGATGGAAGCTATATTATATTGTTATTTTATGTAGATGACAGGCTTGTTTCAGGGTCTAACATGTAGGAAATAAATTTGTTGAAAATAAAATTGGTAAATTCATTTGCAATGAAGGATTTGGGAGCTGCAAAACAAATCCTTGATATGAGAATAACTAGAGACATGAAAAATTGCAAATTAACACTGTCTCAGAATGAGTATATACAAAAGGTGTTGAAAAGATTTAATATGAAGAATGCAAAACCTGTTAGTACACCTTTTTCTAGCCATTTCAAACTTAGTAAGGAAATGTTCCACAAGACCCAAGAAGAAATGGACTATATGTCTAAAGTTCCATATGCATCAACGGTTGGAAGCTTAATGTATGAAATGGTCTACTTAAGGCCTGATATTGCACATGCAATGGGAGTTGTAAGAATGTACATGAACAATCTAGGAAAAGAACATTGGATGGTAGTGAAATGGATTTTCAAATATTTGAGAGGTACCACAAATCAAGCATTATGCTTTGGTGGTTCAAACATTTCTCTACAGGGATATGTTGATGCAGATATGGTAGGTGATAGAGATAACAGGAGGAGCACTACAGGATATGTATTTATTGTAGGTGGAACAGCTGTCAGTTGGGTTTCAAAAATTCAAAGTGTTGTTTCAGTTTCAACAACAGAAGCAGAGTATGTTGTTGCTACAGAGGCTAGTAAAGAAATGATTTGGTTACAAATGTTTATGGATGAATTGGGTAAGAAGCATGATATGAGCACATTGTACAGTGATAGCCAAAGTGCCATTCATGTTGCAAAGAACTTAGCATTTCATTCCAGGACTAAACACATACATCTCAAGTACCATTTCATAGGGTCAGTATTGGAATATGGACAGTTGAAGCTGGAAAAGATACACACTAGCCAGAATCTTGTAGATATGCTAACAAAAGTTTTAACCAGAGAGAAACTGAGAATATGCTCAGTTTCAATTGGTCTTCAAGGATGACGATGAAGATGAGAAACAACCAGGTCCAAAGAGGAGTCATTATCTAGCAAATGAAGCAGCGGTGGAGTTGCTACAATTAGTCTCCAAGTGGGAGATTGTTGGGTGTGGAGCCTAATAATCTTGTTTATTTTATATCACAAGGTTCGACCCCTGTACCTTAATGGGGGAAGCAATTCCGCCCGTAATTAAATGTTTCCTGGGGGGTCTGGGAGGGGGGGGGGGTTTCTGTGACTTTATGGAGCCCCCTCTGGCGGGGGTTTCGAGGGCAGCGCCCCCGAGGCTAAAACCAAATGTAAAATTTCCTTGTAAAATTATAGTAATTTCTAGTCAATTTGGGTCGTTCATTAGGCGGATGATCTCATGATAGAAGTTATGTTTAGTTTAGGGTTTTTTTCCCTAGAAGGCAACCCCTCGCTTATATGAGGGAATTGTTTTGCAGCTATGTATTGTATGTGTATTCTTAGAGAAAGAAACAAATAGGGAGACTGTGAGAGATAACAGAGGATATTACAGCATATCTATTGTAGGTTGTGTCTCTTCATTTTGCTGGATAATAGAAAGGAAGGACTTGATATTTAGGGTGGACGTAGCCCAAACTGGGTGAACCACGTATATTTGTGTCTCTCTAGTTTTATGTGTTTTGTGTGCTTGTGTTTTCCGCATATTTTATGTGTTGAATTGCTCTGTACTATATAATTTTCTAACACAGCAAATGCTTCTTTCTGCACCGTGGGCATAATATAGCCATAGTCTTTTCCAAGTCCATTTGTTTCTATTTGTCTTGCAGAGTGTCCATCTGGGTGGATAATGTACTCAGGATATCAGTCCTTAGGTTATCTGGTAGGTTTCCAATTTCTTCCTTTGTAACCCCTCCACCGGAAGACTTTGATGACCGAATTCCTTGTCCACTCCTTGCATCCCCCCATGAACACTTAATGCAATAGTCACAGATAGTGTTGAATTTTCTTCTGAAATGTCTCCCTTTCCTACTAAGTTCGAAAGTTGCAAGGAGGCTTCCCTAATTTCCTAGAGAAGAATGATCTTCAGAATGTCCTTATCTAGGTCACTATGGACTGACCTCTACAATATGTATTTGAATCGTTCCACACAGTCTTCCATATTTTCATCCTCTTTCTATGCAAACTTAAATATTTCTTCCTTAATGTCACGGGATTTATAGTAATCTTGGTATTTCTTGAAGAAGGCTTCTTTCATCCCTTCCCATGAGTTAATTGTTCTCCCTCCTAAACCCGTGAACCATCTCAAGGGTGTCCCTTTTAAGGTAGCAGGAAATATTTTTAACTTCTAAGCATCGGCAATATAATCATATCCTCAACAAAAAATGTCAAATTTGAAGAGGAACGTATTAGGGTCTTCAGAAGAAAGCCCATGGAAATTAGGCAGAGTTGTTAAAGGGATGGGTCTCATCGATGCATCACCTACAACATTTTCGATTGAAAAATGAATAGAAGAACTTACATGCGCCATAAATATCCTCCAATACTCACTTGGCATTTCAACTAGTTCCGCAGCTGGTACTTGGAGTGATTTAATTGTGGGAGGTTTCACCGCACTCTACTAGTCCCTTGGTGATGCAAAATCCTTCAGGAATCCTCTCTCCAAATCGTAATTTCTTAATTCGACTGCAGGAGGTTTTACAACACTCCCTTGGTCTCATGGTGATGAAAAACCTTTTGGAGGTTCTTCTTCCCAATTAAAATTGCTCATTTCTTCTGACCCTCTACTTGCTATTTCTTCCCCTTCTAGTGACAGCAAGGATGTCTCCTCCACCAGTACCCTATTTATTATTTCTTCCATCTTCAAAATAATTCCCTCTAGTACCGTGGATGGCACTAGTTGCTCCATAGACTACCCTTCGAACATCATCTAAACGCTTACCCTGATAGTAGCATGAGATGATGCCTCAGATTTAGATTTTTCAATAATCTCCTGAATATATGTCTTCCTTCCCATATCCTTTCCTTTCTTTAGGGGTCTTCCTATGCCCCTCTTATTCAGATCCTTTTTCATACAATTTGTGAAGCAGGTTCATCAAAGTAACAAAATCTCTCCAGACCCAGAGCAGGCCAGATAGCTTCCTCCCTGGGATGATAGAGTAGGTTCAAACAGACAATAAACTAAAAGAAGAAAATGAAAGCTCAGGACCTGAAGTAGGGTAATCAAATACCCTCCTCAGGATGAGAAGTTGGCCCTTCAGAAATGAATCAAAAATAAAAAAACTAAAAACTATGCCTAGGACTTAGGGCAACGTAGCAAAATGCCCTCCCCAAGATGAGAGATCAATTCTAAAGAAAACAATAAAAAGCAGGAACGTAAAACACAGAGCACTATGCTCAAGACTCGAAGTAGGGAAATAAATTCCCTCCATAAGACAAGAGATCGACCCTTAGATCAATTGCAAATCCTATTCTTGCACCTGTTAGCCTTCCCTTGCAATAGTGCCAAAATTTTGGTGTTCAGATGTGAACAATATTCAAACCCTTTTTCCACATAAATTATCAACCCGAGGGCATTAGTTATTTCAATACTAACGGCATAGTATATGCAGGAGCAATCACATGACCTGTTGTAGATCACAGGCTTAAATCCATAAACATGTAGATTACTATAAGAAAAATTAAAATAGATTGCAAAATTAGAAATTCATTCACAACAATTGAAATATTACACTGGAAAAATAGTAACAAAATCAAACCAAAACATGAAATCAATGGAAAGAAAGGTAACACAACACCTCATCAGAAGAGTGGGCCCAACTCTCTGATCAGGGCTGCGGTGAACTCACAAATTAAAGGTGAAATAGTAGAATGTTGTTCATTCAATTAATTGCACAATATATTGTTACAAAATCTGTATGTGCTAGGCTTATCCCCGATTCGCAGCTCGCAGGCCCTCTTTATACAACTGTTCAGGAAATCACAAATTTCCTCCAACAACTACATATCTACAATTATACAATTCATTGCAACAACAACCTAATTTCCAAAAGGAAATCATGAAAAATCCTGACATGTCACTGGGGTGAAACAGATTCTATTGCACTATAGCAGTAAGTGAAGGCAATGCTGGGAATTAGGATCCGCTCCACAACTCACAATTGTAACCTTCCTGCTTTTGCCGATTCTGTAAGAATATCGGAGTTAACATTTGCAAAAAGGTAAAACCTCCTGGACTATTACTCCATTAATCAAATATCCCATGTAAAGTAAGAGAAAGGGGTTTATATTGTGTGTTTAAGAATAATAATGACACAAAGAGTTAGAAACTTGGGCAAAAATGGGAGAGAAAAGTATACAAATCCGGTACCAAACACCATTCTTCTACAACAGAAGTTTTTCGTGGATCATCTAATTCCATATCTTATGGTAGAGATTGTTCTTCACCTAAATTATGACCATAGACCTCTAACCTTAACTCTAAACCTTGACATTCACACCCACTGCATGCAAGAAATTTGTGAGATTGAAAGGCACACTCATTTTCACAAAAGTAAAATGGACCTTTTATGAAAGGATTTAAATAGGGATTTAGAATTCTTAACAAATAACGATAAATTTTATCACATCTACTATAGTTTTACTATAACCATTTCCACTACGAATATTAAGTTCTCTACTACAATTTCATATAAAAATATTAATAGAACATCAAACCCTTGGCATGATAATGATTGTAGAACTACAAGGAAAACGATTCAAGATGCTCCTACTGAAACAATAAAGCGTGAAAAAAAATATATGTACAAATTGGTAATCAAAAGGAAGAAAAGATCACATATAATACTAAATAGGAGGCAAGAGAATATTCTTCACCTTTCTAAAGTTGAGCCCAAACATTTTGAAGGAAAATTCTTGTTTGTAAAATGAAATAAAATAATTTGATCCCCTTAAAGAACTAGGATGGCTATCTTAAAAACATTTATGATTCCCCTAATGCCATGGGCACCATATTGATCACAACTATAGAGGAGGATATCTTCTTTGTGGAATACATTGAGTTAAATATTAAGAACTTGCTAATGGGAAAGCTAGGGATATTGAAGGCTACCAAGTTGAAATTTTCAAAATGGTAAGCTTTGTCCTCTTCCCTCATATACATAAACTCTTCAAATTGGTAGTGAAATGAGGCTTCCACCAACCTCAAATGCAAAGCCTTATTGTGCTTATATTTACAAGAGGGGAAAAAAATGTTCCCTCAAAGTATGAGAAGATTATGGTTCGCCACATTTTAACCAAGTTGTATGGGGTAATTTTGGAAAATAAATTAGCTTTTAGGTTGAAAGCCATGGTAAAATATATAAAGGTAAATTTGGATTTATGATACATCTCTCAACTATAGACCATCATGTTACTCATAGGATCATTGCAGAGGAATGCCACAATAATAAGATTGATCTTTTATGCTAATTTTTTGGATTTAGAAAAGATTTCGACACTATTCCTTAGGATAACTCATGGAAGAGGCTAGAATATATAATGGTTCCATAGAGGGTTTGTGAGAAAATAAGTGCAATATCAGGGTTAAGTAAGGATTTCCCTTATCCCGTATCCATTTTGGCATTTACATTGATAAGCTAGAAGAGTGTGTGGAAGTTTTAGTATGTGATAGCCACAAACTTATTGGTACAGTCATTACTCTTCTTATTATTGTTGACGATATCATTCTTTTAGCTAGGATTCAATATGATCTCAACAAGAAGCTTAGGATCCTCCAAGAATACTACTCCAAGATGGGTATCGCTTTTAATACTAGAAAGACTAAAGTCATGATAATTAAATTAAAAAACGCCAACTATAATAATTTCATTTATGATAATAATTGTTTGGAGAAAATTTATTCATACAAGTATTTGGGAATCAACATTCACAATTACCTCAATTGGAATTATAGCATTGAGAAAAGAATTATTAGAGGTTGGAAATGTTATTACAGGGTTGAAAACAATTGTAAGTCGATGAATATTTGAACATGGAGTAAAATTTTTTTCTCTTTGAGACACTTGTCACATGTCTTCTTTTATATGGATGTTAGGTTTGAGGTTACAATATATCTAGAGAATCGTGGAGGAACATTGAGTTTATCCAAATGCTACTTATAACTTACAACCTCAATATTAAAGAAAATACTCCATACCCTTTTCTCTTGATCGAATTTGGCATTTTCCCCATTGAAAGAATGGTTGTGACTAGGTATCTCATGTATACGAAAAATCTATACAAAAATTTCTTCTATCTCTAGCCAAAACCCACACCTCGGGCTCAAGCGAGGCTGCAATAAGAATGTGTAGTCTTGGCTAGTCCATTGGGGGGTAAAGGAGGAGATGACCTTGAAGAATAAGGATAATATTAAAAGTATTATTACTTCAAAATTTAAGGATAAGTTATGGGGCATAAGGAGTTGGAGAGAAAAAATGAAGCTAAGGTATTATAAGGAAGTGATCAACCCCAATATCTTATGTATTGACTAGTGATAAGAAGAAATGAACATTTCAAAGATAAGAACTAATTCTCATGAGCTTCTAAGTGAAAATGGGTGTTGGTATATTCCTACAACACCTTGGGATGAAAACGTTTATCCCTTTTGTGATACTAAGTGGATTGAAGATGAAAAACACTTGCCCTTGGATTTCCCAACTCTTACGCACATCTGTTCTAATTTTGAAAATCATTGCCCCACTACCAACCTTCTTGACTTGTTAAGTTAGCAAAACTACCAACATCTAGGAATGTTTCTCTCTCTTCAATCATAGAAATAAATTGTTAAAGAATCTCAATTAATCTCTTAGTTTCTTAAGGTCAAAATGACCATATTGGTCTTAAGGTAAATTAATCATCACCATCATCAATATGATTATATATTTTTGATAATATATATTTTTATTTTTATAGACAAAATATAACTTTAATTAATAAATTTTATCCATGTTGTATTTTTATTTTATTTACACCATATTTTCACAAAACATGTATTTTATCTAGGTTTTTTTTATCTTATCTACATCACACTCTCATGTAATTTGTATCTTATATTATGTAATATTATTGATAATAGAGATAATTAACATCATTTAAAGCCTATATAATATATTCTTCACTTACAAAATAATTTATTCCAAATTCTCTTTCTTATTTAAATGTAATTTTCCATGACACTATTTAAACAAGTTGAACACTAAAGTTTAGTTCCTATTCCTCAAGTTAAGAAATATGTTATAGGGAAAATGCATAAAGAATGATAAACTACATTAGTTAATGTTAGCTAGATTAATAGTGGTTAATAGACAAATATAATCATAAAGCTTTGCTTTTGGAGGAACTAATAAATTGGAATGTATAAATTAATTCTGACTCAATAAGATCAACTTGCATAAATTTTGGTGAGTAGTAATAAGTAGTAAGTCTAGACATTGAAAGTTTCACTCTTACATAAATATTGAGGAAAACATATATAATAATGAGATAATTTCTTAGAAATATATTTATTTACATCTTATTCTTATCATCTTTTTATAGGAAGACTTTCTTGAATTAAAATATATAAAAAATTCATTAAAATATAATATATGAAACAATCATTAACATTATCATGTGCAAAGTCTATAATAAAACCTTTATTTTTCAATAATATCAAAACATAAATATTTAATTTTCAAAGTTGGTAACCCAACTCATAAACAATGTATAATCAAGCTCAGCCAGCATTATTCAACTTCCCTCGTAAACAATGTATAGTTAACTCATACAACATTATTTCGACGATGACTTGGCGATACAAAATATAAGTGAGGGCGCAGGTTATGAAAAATCAAGTAAAACGGAGAAGGCCATGGATTCATCGCTTACTTTGCCGCTGAGTTCTGTTGCGAGCCTGAGCGTCGGTCAAGCGCTCAGTCTGATCCTCCTTGCGATCGGTTTGATCTGTGTGGTAAAACAGATTCCCAGAAAACGGTTTCCTCCGGGTCCGTCTGGATGGCCTGTCATAGGCAGCCTTCCACTTCTGGGCAACATGCCCCATCGCTCACTCTATCAGCTATCAAAGAAATACGGTCCCATTATGCATTTGAAGCTCGGGACAACACACACCGTGGTCGTGTCGTCGCCAAAGATAGCGGAGGCATGCCTGAAAAACGATCTCAACTTCTCCAACCGGCCAAGCAATTTAACCTCCAAATTCATTGGCTACGACTGTAGTGGCCTCGTCTCCATTCCCTACGGCCCCCGCTGGAGATTGATGCGCAAAATCTGTAACATTCATATCTTCGCCAGCAAGGCCCTGGACGATCTGCAGCCTGTGCGGGAGGCAGAGGTTGGGATGCTGGTGAAGTCTATTCACGAGCATAAGCGACAAGGGAAGACCGTGAACCTTAGGGAGCTTCTCCACATCTGCACTACCAACGTTCTCGGGCAGATTATGATGAGCAAGCGTCTGTTCGATAGCAAAGGGCCTGAAGCGGGACAGTTCACGGAACTGGTGGCAGAGATAATGAATTTGGCTGGGAAGTTTTTTATTGGGGACTATGTGCCGTCCTTGGCTTGGATGGATCTGCAGGGCGTACGGACCAACATGAAGAAGTTGCACATAAGGACCGATGAGTTCTTAAATCAGATGATAAAGGAGCACCAAACTGCATCGCGGAACAAAGGGAAGGCCGATTTTCTGAGTATTATTTTGGCTGATGCGGATAACGAAGAAAGAAAGCTTACGAATAATGAGATGAAGGCCCTTTTACTAGTGAGTTTTATTAAATTTATTCGATTGGTTTTTAATAAATTGTTTTAGTGAGTAGTTGTATAATTAGTTATAGGTATATTTAGATAAATATTTTTTTAAATGGTTTAAAATATAGACCAAATCTTAATAATATGATTAATCTTAAAAACATTTATCTAATTTATAAATCACAAAAATATTAAAACTTATATGTATATTGTTTAGAACAATCTTAAAACTTATATGTATATTGTTTAGACCTTGTTTATTGCAGGAACAGAGACATCTTCAATCGCAGTGGAATGGGCAATAGCGGAGCTGGTACGCCACCCGAACACCATGAGGAGATTGCAAGAAGAAATAGACTCTGCAGTGAAAGGGGAGGAGCGACTGGTGAAGGAGTCAGACCTCCGAAACCTCCCATACTTGCAGGCCGTGGTGAAAGAGACGTTAAGGCTTCACCCCTCCGTTCCCCTCCTAGTGCCTAGGATAGCAGTGGAGGCATGTGAGATAGAGGGGTACTACATACCCAAGAATTCCCGACTTATAGTGAACGCGTGGGGTATGCAGCGCGATCCGGACGTGTGGGAGAGGCCACTGGATTTCGATCCTCAGAGGTTTTTTGGCAGCAGTGTTGATGTTAGGGGCAGCGATTTTGAGGTTATCCCGTTCGGTGCAGGTAGACGGAGCTGTGCGGGCATGAACATGGCAATCCGCATGGTTCAACTAATGGTTGCCAGCATAGTTCATTCCTTTGACTTGCTGCTCCCCAACGGGCAGCCACCTGAAGAGCTTGATATTGCAGAAACATTTGGTGTCAGTATGCGTAAGGCAGAACCGCTGCTCGTGGTTCCAACCGCCCGTCTCCCTTTTCATCTCTCCAATTAAGCTACTCCTTCCGAGTTGTTTAGAGGACAGGTCTACACCTTCCGTTTCTTTAGAGGACAGATCGGTTCAGAGCTTTTTAAATTTAGGATTTAACCTTATTAGACAGTTTTATTATAAATTATTGTAGCAAGACGGTCAACTTTGTATGGCAAATTTATCTAAGATTAGACTTAGATAAAGGTTTATGGTATAATTTTGTTTCAAAAATTTATCAACATTTGCGAAAACATTAAATTCTATTTTACTTATATTTCATTTATATTTACTATAAATTTGTAAATGTATAAACATTTTCTTTAGTTATTCTAAACTTTTTAAAATTCAAATTTTTCTAAAAAAATTTACAATGATTTAAATTTTAAATTTTAAAAATAATAAAAATTTAGTATATATATCCACAATATCAAATTATATCATTCTTAAACAAAATGCACAACAATACATTTAGTACTTTTATGGTCTTAGGGGCAATGATTGTTCTTACTTCTATTCCTTCCTATTACCAACTTATTCTTGCTTATTTTCCTTCCTATTACGAAGGTATATTCATTTAGAGGAGTTATTAAGAGTAGTTGAAGATAAGATAATGATGACATTTCCTTGAGACATTTCCATTGTCAAATGTTCTAGTGTATTTGTTGTCTCCTTGTCATTATCTGAGTGATCGGATTCTTGGGTACATTTATGTCCACTCATTAATTGAGCCAGAATTATGGATGAGTCTCCTTGCTTTTTAGGCAAAGGATGAGCTTCCTATACTCATGGTTGAGATGGCTCTACATTGGGCTCAACTAATTTTTCTAATGTTGATTTAGTTGTGGGTGACTTATGTTGTTGTGCAGTGTCCTACTTGTGAGTTG
This sequence comes from Pinus albicaulis, assembly GCA_034641835.2. NCBI lineage: Eukaryota > Viridiplantae > Streptophyta > Pinopsida > Pinales > Pinaceae > Pinus > Pinus albicaulis. The sequence goes on from CM076583.1 coordinate 200,145,564, forward strand.
CAGTAATCTTGGCTCCTTTTGTTCCCTTCAGATCTTACCATCTACGATTCATTTTCTAAGCATTAGCGTGAGTATAGGTCCCTTGCAAAAGACAGACATTTTGAAGATCACTACCATCTTGTTGGTGAGTTCTGTAGAAAAAAACACTTTTTTCATAATCCTCGGGTTGCAAAGAAGCCCTACCACACCATTTAAGAAGGATTTTATCGAAAAATCATTTACTGAGGTCCACATCAACATATATGCATACAAATGTGATAATTCATTTTTCCAACCTATTAGTATCAATTTTGATGAAGCAACCTACTAAGTTTCCCACGGCTTCTAGGACATGTGGCTATGAAAAATGGATGGGTGGGTTAGGGAGTCCTACCCATACATGGTTTTTTAGAGCTATCATGGAAAGAGGATTAAAATCAGGAAATCATGGTTGAAAAGAGAGACGGGAGCAAATTCAAAACTAGGGTTATTGATCAAAAACCTTATGCCCATATTTTAAAATTTTGGAGAGCACAACAAAGAATCCTTTTGAGCACACACGTAGCATAATATCATGAGACCAATTCTCATGCATCCAATCTTGAAGAGTAGATGATGAGGGCCAAAAGTAGTAAAATGACAAATAATTGCTTCTCTTTCATAATATCTTGCCAAGAATTTACATATAATGGTATCCTCTTTAAGAAAGGGGGTTTCCCTTACAAATGTGGAAAAGAGAGATCTTTAAGGTTTGGAGTTGACAATCCTAGTTTTAGGACCTCATCAAAGGATTTTGGATTGGATGATGAGGATTCACCCTAGTGTTTGGATCCACTTCTTACTCGTGATACAATAGAGATTGAAGCATCCTTTACTATGTCATACTCGCTGAGGAATTTCTGATCATAAAGTTATCAATCTCCGTGTAGGAGTTGAATACCTCCATATGGGTTTTTCACTTAAATATGTGTTTTAGCTATGAGAGTGGAAGTTGGATCTATGGCTTTAACATATAGAGAAAGGTAGCCCCCTACCATTGGTTTCACAAAGATTGCAAAGTTCTCCAAATTTGAGGTAGGAAACTCATCCTAGGAGCAGAAAGAGCCCAATTGAAGGAGGGACCCTGAAATTTGAGTTTGAATTTAGCCTAGTGAAAGGCCTCCCACCCCTCTCCTAGAATCAATTAATCTCTAATACCCATGAGCATGGAGTGGCACATGAATTTCATGGTTTGCCACTCTTCCTAACTCAAGGCTTTCCTGATTTATGCCATCTGACTCCAACGTCTTATCAGAAGTCAAATGGTAGATCATACATCCTTTCAAATTTCTATGATCATCAAGGTTGTTGTCCTTCTTCTAGCCATCCTCAGTGGTGGAGCTTCTTAGAATATAGCCAAAACCCCCTTGGCCCCCTCTTAACTATAAGTAAATCTTAAGTTGTGAGGACAATCTACCATGAACCATGATTGGGTGAGTGATCTCTATAGATAGGTAGTTGTTCGGCATAGTCCCTTGAAGTTTCAAAGAGTATTTACTTAGATCGAAGGGTTGACCTTCTAGATTAAATAAATTTTGGTGGAGAGTAGGCGCCTACACGACCTCTTCTACCATCCAAACTCTCAATGTGAATTTTAGAAAATATTCAACGCATTGTAGACGATCGATATGGATGCAGAGCTCACATTTTTTTTTAAAATTCAATACACAATTAATATTTGTATTATGATATTATAAATAATAAAAAATAACTAGTTATAAACACTATAAAACTAATTAGAAACACTGTTTAACCTCATGAAGAAACTCATTTATAGTGAGGTAACTAATTCATTGTTATATGTTGCTATTTAAACCTAACAAAAATATTGCAGTTTTTAATATATATATATATATATATATATATATATAATTTGTTAATGAAGTCTAAACACAATGACCCTCATTAAGTAACCACCTCAATGTTATATATTACTACTTAAACATAACATAAATATTGTAATTTTTTTTTTTTGATATATATGAAATATTTAAAATCATATATCTATAATAATAAAATCTCAAGAAAATGACAACTATGTAGAATCGAAATTTTAAAAGTAAAACTATAACATCTTGAAAGAAAAATACAAAATTCATTAGAAACAATATTTAATTTCATGAAGAAGTTTGGAAATTTGTTTGTAGTATAGTAATTACCGAGTAAGGCGTTCTTATTTGAAAACAACTCCCCTAGCTGCCACTGTGTCTATGTCTGAGCCATTGGATCAAATGTTAGCCGATTGAAATGTTTTAGGCCATTAGATCCACAAGTAAATAGTTTTATATATGTCTTTTATAATGTTAGTTTTTTTTTTTTAATAAGTTAGATTGAATTTAAGTTTTGGTGACTTTGTCAAATTACACAAAGATAAAAATAAATGTAAATTAAATAAAAAAATTGACATAATGAAAAATGTATCTAAATTTTCATACATCCAAACATACATATTTTTTCTTGTTCTATATTATTTTTGTTACAACTATTTTATGATTCCAAAAATACATGGTTTTTTTGTTATATATTATTTATGTTACAACTGTCTTATTATTCATGAGTAGTATTTCTTAATATATAAAAAAATTAAATTAATAGTGAAATTTGTTAAAATATGTGATCTTTTTTAAATTTCTAAATTATTTCACAAGACATGATTTATCTTGACCAATAATGACGAATGTTCATAATTCTCATTTCTTAAATAACACTAAATTTACCTTTAATTACTTAATTGTAATAGTTTGTAAGTACATAATATACATACTCTTTCAAAAAAAAATTGTTAATGAATATCAAATTTCTTCGGTTAAAAACAATATATACATATCATTAATAACCTAATTGTACTAAAAAAACTTACATGTTTTTTACTTTATAATCATAAACAATTTTCATATTATATGATGTCAAACTTACTCAACTTTTTATTCTGAAATTTTAAACAAAGTTTTTCACTACATAATTTTAGCTTTTATAATTTTTTATTTTTCAATTCCAAACAGAGCTTATAAAAGAAAAAACCCACTCACTCCTTACTATAGATTATAGTTTTAAAAATTTGACACTATGTGATTAAAAATAGAGTAAGTTGAAACAACCCTAAGGGGTTTTTTGTACAAGTTTTATCATAACCTTTCCCTCCGTCCAATATATAATGTAGTGTCTTCTGAAGAGAGAGTATATTCTAGTTTATAACTTGATCCACAATCAAAGAAAATGGTCTGGGATTTCACAAGTTATTATTTTATAACTTGATCCACAATCAAATAAAATGGCTAGGGATGTCAGAAGTTATCATTCACACAGTGATGTATTGACGTTCTCAGTTGAAATGGATCCTATTAGATGCATGGTGGCTAGAGACACTAAAAAATTAAAAATATATATCTGTTATGACATCCATATTGTCTACAAAGCATCCAAATTTCCTATCTTATACAAGAATTTATAACAATAGCCACTCAATTTACTCTCCAATTTTTGAAACCCCCACCCATGTTGGGGAGATCACACTGTAAAATCAAATGTTCCTCTGGTTTTTTTAAAGGGTTCATAAACAAAACAGACAACAAGAAAGTCAATATTGTGGTCTAATAATTGATTTTTGATTCATTGTGACAAACAAAACATCACATTAGCTCACATAATATATCTAATGCTATAAGGATCTAAGATGATAACAAAGTTTGGAATCATGATAAATAGGTGAAAACCAAAACTAAGTTGTAGCCACAAGAAAAAAATCACAACATCTAACAGAATATCGAAGGTTGTAATGAACCCCATACATAATTATGGACCTCATGGGAATTTCAGTGGACATAGAACACCACCCTAAAAATTCTATACTCTTCATCAATTTGGAATAACCTAAGATGTGAAAAATATTTTAATAAGAACCTAGATTTGTAATTACAAAATATAAAACTATAACTTAAATTTGTGAATTTACTTTGTATTTTTTTTCCTTATGTATATAAACAAAGACTAAACAAAGTTTGGATTAAGAAAATAAATCATAATATAAAGAACAATATCTCCTTCCAAAAATGTCTCCATATTAAAATGACATTCAGTTTCTTGTATACCAAGACTACTGTTCTTCATATACAATTTCTGATAAGCATGCAATTGGCACTCAAATATGTAGTTGAATTTGGAGTAAACTCTATTTTTGTTAATAAAAGTTATCTTTATTTACATCTGTGCTAGATAGATTGTACTTGAATGCATTTAAAACGTCTTACTTGAGTTACATGCTCATTTCAGACGATTATTAATCACCAAAGTATTTTCATTCCCAATTTCCTATTCCAATATCTATAAGAATTTTTTTATATATGTGAACAAATTATGTTGGTTTAGATATATGTTTTCATCCCCAATTTCCTATATCAATATATATAATTTTTTTTTTTTATATGTGAACATATTATGTTGGTTTACATATATGTTTTCACCCCCACTTGCCTATTTCAAAATCTATAACAAAATTTTCTCGTTGATCACTCTTATCATCAATATCTTTGAAACCTTCAAGATCTGCTTCTATGGCAGCAAATTTTCCTTTCACTCCTTCACGATGGCTCCTTCTCTGCAACATATTGTTTTTTCTAGACTACTATTACCTATGATATTGTCTTCTTATTTCTTCCGGGCTACTCTTTCCTATACTATTGCCTTACTGCATTTCTTTTGCAACATATGGTGCAATTTCTAATTACTTCATTATTAAATAAGTGTAGAAAGAAGATCAACTTTACCACTCTAATTTTTTTTTTTGGTATATTAATACCTATAATTAAAACTATCGTAATGCTTCTAAAAAATACTATGCCATGAAAGAGGATGGACACACTGACTTACCTTCCTGTATATTCACTATCACGTATTTTTTTACTAAAGGAATTGGTCCTCTATAATGAATAGAACTACTATCACCTATCACCTCTAGATGCTAGGTGTACTATAAGGTTTCCTTGAACTTATTGACCACATCCATAGTATATGGAATATCAAATTATCTGTGTCACATCACCATACCTTTTACCCAATCACCATAATTGTTTTGAAAAGAGAATTAACATTATTGGTCACATCCATAGTATATGCAATATTAAATTATCTGTGTCACATCACCAAATATTTTACCCAATCACCATAATTATTTTTAAAATAGAATTAGCATTACAGTAGTAACTATAATAATGATTGTCATGAAAAATGTACTATGAAAACAAAACCATCAACACCATCTTAGTGCTAGAGAAGTTGGTCATCGTAAGGTACAAAATTGTTATTAAATCTCAATGTTTGAGGTACTGCGAGGTGTTCTTGGGTATTTTGATTGCCACTTTTGTAGTTTACGTATTATTAACACCATTACCAATTTATCACTTATTAAGAATGTTGTTCGAGCTTTTTTCTTGCCCTTCTTTACTCCTTATATTTCTTTCACTCATAAAATAAAGTTTGATGATATTATAACTATCTACCATCGACTATAACTTTGTTTTTTTAATAGAGACATTCCATGAAAATTTATTAACCTCTATTTGTAAGCCCCCACAATGGTATGCTCATATCTGCGTTGCCGCATTCGTCCAATTCATTAATGATATTTTCGTTGTTGGGAATTAATTCCAACTGCCCACAAAGTAGAAGGATGAAGAAATTAAACGTTGATGGGAAATATGAAGGACGAACGCAACAACAAATATCTAGTTGCGATTTGCACTCCACGAAACCCAACACTCAACCCCATGTTTTTATCCGCAACACCTACCGCATTAAAAAATGCATCAACCACATCTGATTTGAATTTAAAGCACAGTCAGCACCAATTCCATCGGTAGCGAGCTTGAGCTGCGAAGGGGAAAGTTAACCCACCGGAGAAGGTGACATCACCTTCCTCCGGGCCAATCACGACAGTTCCGTGGGGAAAAGAAATTGGGTCTTGCTTAAGATTTTGACGCCATGGAATATGGAGTGAACAAAGTTTTTTTTAATGTTTTATTTGTTTTTATTTTGCCGTGACATAGTTTTAATTTACACTTAGGATTATATATTATTGACATATATATTATAAACATAAAATGTTTATAATATATATATGTGTTATGTAATATGCCGCGTGTGTGCATTGTACTGACTGTGTGTGTAATTTCTTTCCCAAAGGCAGAAAAGAAAAACAGAGAGACAAAGAGCAGTTTTTGTTAGCGTTGTGTTGTGTAGCAGCCTGAAGCACATGGACTGTGTAATGTATGTTTTGCCAAAAGGCAGAAACAAATACAAAGAGAAAAAATTTTAAGGTTGTGTTTGTAGCAGCTAATCTTTTGTGTAAATCCATAACTTCGCTCTGAAGAGAGAATCTTCATTTTGTAATAGATTTTCATGCTTAATGAAATAGTGTTTTTAAGGAATCTCTGTCCATATCTTTTGTATTGAATCTCTATGTTGAATTGTGGAATTTTTATTTCCTCTGTGTGTTCGAAATACTTCAGAAATTCCAACATGGTAGTAGAGCTAGTCCAGGCTATTTGCGTTTGACAAAGAAGCTGAAGGAAGGAAGAAGAAGCTTGCTCAAGATTTCTCCAGTAGAGTGAAGGTTCAGTAAAGCAAGGTATTTATCTAAAACAAAGTTTTTTGTTTGTATAAAGTAATATAGTCCAGAGAACTATAGAAGGAAGTTGTTTTGAAGACAGATTTTTATCTCTTAGCAGTGAGAAGGTTTGTTTATTAAAAACACAGTCAAGTGTTTTTTTAAATCATAGTTCAGTAAGCTAGCTATGGCAGGAGCCAGCACAAGCACGAGTATGGTAACTATTCAACTCCCACAGTTTAATGGGAAGAACTATGAATATTGGGCAATCACAATTAGAGCCCTGTTTGCCTCTAAATATTTATGGGAGCTAGTTGAAGATGGTCTAGAAGAACCAGCAGATGAACAAGCATATAATGTCTTAACACAGGCAGAGAAGGATTTGCTGAAGAGTAATAGGAAGAAGGACTCAAAATCCCTCTTCTATCTTTATCAAGCAATACATGAAAGCATATTTCCAAGAATTGAAGTAGCAAAGAGGTCCAAGGATACATGGGATACCCTCCAGATAACCTACCAAGGTATGGAGAAATTAAAGACAACAAAGCTTCAATTAATGAGAAGAGATTTTTAAGTCATTTGCATGAAGGAGTCTGATACAATAGACTCATTCTTCACATCGTTGATTGAGTTGGTTACCCAAATGAGATATAATGGAGAGACAATAGAAGAAAGAAGAATAATGGAGAAAATATTGAGGAGCTTACCCTCAAGGTTTGATGTGACAGTCATAACCATTGAAGTGACAAAGTATCTCTCAAAGTTTACAGTTGATGAGCTTCATGCATCACTGATGACACATGAACAAAGATTGGTCTGAACAAAAAAATCATGTTTGGAGCATTCCTTCAAGACCCAAATGTCCTTTGGAAGAGGAAGAGGTCAAGGAAGATGAAACTACAAAGGAAAAGGTATAGGAAAAATCTAAAACCGAGGAAGAAGAAACAACCCTGCAAATACTAGTGGAAGGGGGAGCAATCAAAGTCAGAATCAAAGGCAAGGAAATAGCCAGCAAGGTGGACAAAATCAAGCACATGGACAAAGGTATGATAAATCCCAAGTCCAATATCATTACTGTAAGAAATATGGCCATTATGCCAATGAATGTAGGAAGAAACAAAGTGACATGGGAAGTAGACCCACTACTAATTTTACTAAAGAAAATATCAGTAAAGAGAAATTATTTATAGCATGTAGTTAAGTTGAATAAAAGAATGAAGATATATGGTTTCTAGATTCAAGATGTAGCTACCATATGGTTGGACACATTTCCATGTTTTCCATGATTGATGAAAATGTAAAGTCTCAAGTAACATTGGGAACAAACTGTAAAGTCGTTGTCATGGGAAAAGGGAGAGTGAGTGTTTTGACAATGAAAGAAGATAGAAAAACCATATCAGATGTTTATTATGTGCCTGGTATGAAGTGTAACCTTTCGAGCATTGGACAACTCATTCAAAAATTCTATGTATGCACTATCATGGATAAACCACCAAGCAAGAAATGCATTGCACAAGTGAAGATGACAAGAAACATGATGTTTCCTCTCAAGATGAGAGCATATTTGAAGAAAGGAGCTACAATGGCAACAGTGACACAAGAGACATTGCAAAGAGAAGCAAAAGATGAAAATTGGTTATGGCATTTGAGATTTGGACATCTGAACTTTTGAGGTCTAAACTTGTTGCATAGGAAAGAAATGGAAAAGGGATTACCATTGATTGAAAAGCCACACAGCCTATGTGAAGGCTACATATTGGGCAAACAACATAGAGAAAACTTTCAATTAGGAAAGAGCATAAGGGAAAATGCACCCTTAGAAATATTCCATTCATATTTGTGTGGATCAATGCAAACACCATCATTAACAGTAAGCGACTATATGCTAAACTTTATTGACGATTACACAAGAAAAACATGGGTTTATTTCTTGAAATTTAAAAGTGAAGTGTTTGAGAAATTCTGCCACTTTAAAGCTCTTGTAGAAAATCAAAGTGGGCAGCATATTAAAGTCTTAGGAACAGACAGAGGAGGAGAATATATCTCCAAATAATTTCTACATTTTTGCAGAGAAAATGGGATAAATAAACAATTTATAGCAAGGTATACACCGTAGCAAAATGGAGTTGCTGAAAGGAAAAATAGAACCATCATGGATATGGTAAGAAGTATGTTGAAGGAAAAACAAGTGCCAAATGAATATTGGGTTGAAGCTGTACATTGTGCAGCATATGTACTGAATAGATACCCAACAAAGAGTGTAATGAACAAAGTTACTGAAGAAGCGTGGAGCGACATAAAGAAGCTTGTCACCCACATGAGAGTATTCGGTTGTGTGTCTCATGCACACATTCCGGATCAGCTAAGGAATAAGTTGGATAGTAAGGGGGAGAAGTGCATATTTGTTGGATATAGTGAAGAATCCAAAGCATACAGATTGTATAACCCATCCACCAAGAAATTTGTGATAAGCAGAGATGTGTATTTTATTGAAGAAGAATCTTGGGATGGAAGCTTAGAGAAAATAGTGAATGTGAAGACATGTGTATCTCACGAAGAACAAGAGGAAGGGACAACGACAAATAATCCCTCCGTGGTGGCTCCTTCTCCACCACCACAAGCACAACAAACCACACCAGAAGCTAAAAATAGAATAGCCTTGAGAAATCAAGGAAGTTCTTCTTCAAGCACACCACAAGGAACTCAAACTCCCTTGAGTTCAATTGGAACTCCAAGTACACCAAGAAGACCGAGATTCAGAAATATGAGTGAGATTTATGAATAAGGAGAGGTAAATGAGAATGCTAGTCTGAACTCTTTATTTTCTTTGTATTGTCATGTTGATGACCCAATTCATTTCGAAGAAGCTGTAAAAGAAGAAAAATGGATTGAAGCAATGAACTAAGAGATTGGTGCAATAGAAAAGAGTAATAAGATTGGTGCAATAAAAAAGAGTAATACATGGGAGTTAGTGGACCTCCTTAAAGGCAAGGAAGTTATTGAAGTGAAATGGGTTTATAAAATCAAGAGAAATGTTGAAGGTAATATTGAAAGGCACAAGGCAATATTTGTTATCAAAGGACACAAGCAACAACAAGGATGTTTTTATGAAGAAACCTTTGCACCAGTTGCAAGGATGGAAACAGTGAGAGCGATGTTGTCCATAACAACACAACATAAGTGGAAATTTTACCAAATGGATGTGAAATCAGCATTATTGAATGGAGTATTGATGGAAGAGGTATATGTCGAACAACCTCTGGGCTATAAGAAAGAAGGCCAAGAGCACAAGGTATGCATATTGAAGAAAGCTCTGTATGGGCTGAAACAAGCACCAAGAACATGGTATAGTATGATAGATGTCTATCTACTGGAAAATGGATTTGAGAAATGTGATGGAGAACCCACACTCTACATAAAAGAAAATGATGGTAAGATTCTTATTGTTGTTTTATATGTAGATGATTTAATCTTTACTGGCAATGAAGTTTCTCTCATTGCTGATTTTAAAGAAGTCATGAAGAGTGAATTTGAAATGACTGATTTGGGTTTTTTGAGATATTTTCTTGGAATAGAAGTATGTTGAAGAAGAGCAAGGTAGTTGTAAGAGATATTTAAAATATGTTGAAGAAGTGTTGAAAAGATTCGACATGCAGAAGAGCAAGGTAGTTGTAACTCCAACTGTCATGGGGTTAAAATTGAGCAAAGAGGATCAGAGTAATAATGTCGATCCGACATTGTATAAGAGCATAGTTGGTGGCCTTATGTATTTGACTCCGACTAGGCCAGGTATTATGTATGCTGTGAGTTTAATTTCTAGATTCATGGAAAGGCCAAAGGAGACACATTGGCAAGCAGCAAAAATAATTCTGAGGCATGTGAAAGGAACAAAGAGGTATGGTATTTTATATACCACTTCAGAAAATTTTGAATTAATTGGATATACTGACAGAGATTGAGCTGGAAGTATAGATGACACGAGAAACACCTCTGGATATGTTTTTCATATGGGATCATGAGCCATTACATGGTCTTCTAATAAATAGCCGATTGTGGCTTTATCTACAGCAGAGGCAGAGTATGTGGCAGCGACAGCAACAACATGTCAAGCAGTATAGATGAGAAGAATGTTGAGGATTTTGTGTCATGAACAGGTAAAAGACACAAAAATTTATTGTGATAATAACTGTGCAATGGCATTATCAAAGAATTCAGTGTTTCATAAGAGAACGAAACACATTTATGCAAAGTATCACTACATCAGAGAATTAGTGATCAATGGAGAAATTGTTTTACAACATTGTAGAAGAGAATAGCAGTTTGTTGATATATTGACAAAACCATTGGGGCATAAGAGTTTTAATTATTTGAGAACATGTATAGGTATGCAAGAGAACAGTAATTGAAATTAAGGGGGAGTGTTGGAAATTAATTCCAACTGACCATAGAGTAGAAGGACGAAAAAATTAAACGCTGATGGGAAATCTGAAGGATGACCACAACAACAAATCTCTAGTTGCGATTTGCACTCCACGAAACCCAGCATTCAACTCCATGTTTTTATCCGCAACAGCTACCACATTAAACACTGCACCAACCACATTTGATTTGAATTCAACATGCAGCCAACACCAATTTCGTCGAAAACAAGCTTTAGCTGCGAAGGGGAAAGTCAACCCACCGGAGAAGGTGACGTCACCTTCCGCCGGGCCAATCACGATAGTTTCGTAGGGCAAAGAAATTGGGTCTTGCTTAAGATTTTGACTCCACGGAATATGGAGTGAACAAAGTTCTTTTTAATGTTTTATTTGTTTTTATTTTGCCGCAATATTGTTTTAATTTACACTTAGGATTATATATTAGTGACATATATACTATAAACATAAAATGTTTATAATATATATATGTGTTATGTAATATGCCATGTGTGTGCATTGTATTCACTATGTGTGTAATTTCTTGCCCGAAGGCAGAAAAGAAAAACAGAGAGACGGAGAGCAGTTTTTGTTAGCCCTCTGTTGTGTAGCAGCCTGAAGCACATGGATTGTGTAATGTAATTTTTGCCAGAAGCCAGAAAAAGAGACAGAGAGAAAAAATTGTAACGTTGTGTTTGTAGCAGCTAATCTTTTATGTAAACCCAGAAGCTAGAAATAGAGACAAAGAGAAAAAATTGTAATGCTCTGTTTGTAGCATCTAATCTTTGGTGTAAATCTAGAAATTCGTTTTGAAGACAGAATTTTCATTTTGTAATAGATTTTCATGCTTAATGAAATAGTGCTTTTAAAGCATCTCTGTCCATACCTTTTATATTGAATCTCTGTGTTGAGTTGAGGAATTTTTATTTCCTCTATGTGTTATGAATACTTCAGAAATTCCGACATCTATGTGAATACACTTTTATTATAGTTTGTCTCTCTATCAGTACAGTAGTTTATGTGAAATAAAATTGGAGAATTTTCATATTTTTTTAATAGCCATATGTGGAGCTGTCTGGTTTCCGACACGACTACCTTTCTATGGTTTCGACTTAGTGAGTAGTGTTTTGCTCAGTCTACTTACTTCCAATAGTATTTCTCCTCAGCCACGATATAGCCCTTTAAGGGACTTATTACTAAGTCGACTGTTGTATTATGCACATGGTAGTTTTCATTCTTGATAAAAAACGGAATTTATATTAGCTAAATGACTCTCCAGGTAAGATACCTGGAGAGTGTAGAAAAACTCACACAATCTATTACATTCAATGAAGAGAACATCCTAGTACATATAGGCTTTCTCACCATCAGGTGGTTTGAACCACTCCCTAAATATTAGGACTTGAGATCTAATCTTAGCATCTCAATCCTATCGTCATCATAACAAAAATATAATTATGACTTTCTCCATTAATTCCAACACTCCCCCTTAATGGAGAAAGGGTACTGAACAATAACATATGCCTGCTGGTCTAGTCTCAGCTAGGCTTACAATAGAAAACATGCAAAAAACTTGGTAACAGAGGTTTTCATTTTGGTCTTTATGCTTGTGAGACCATATTTGTTCATTCGTGGATGAGGCTTCATCTTCACTTTCTTTACCATGAGATAGTGATGTATCTTCACCTCATTTCTTCCCCTATGAAGGAAAATTTGAATTCTTGTTCTCATCTTTCTCAGAATTATGGCAGTCTTCATAGGGGAATGTTTTTCCTCACTATTTCTGGTGTCAATCATCTAAACATCAGCGATGATATCTTCACCATTGATTACTGTAATTTCTGTGTTAATTTCATAAAGACATGGTGTTTCAAGCCATGCTTCAAGAAAGTTCAATTCTTCTTCAAAATTCATTGTTGTTTCTTGCCTACCAATATTTGCACAAAAAACAATGTTAGATTTATAAAGATGACCACAATTACTTTCATCTTCCTGCTCCTTCAGGAGAGCTTTCATTTCACCATCTCTCCCTACTTCATCCCTCTCTGCTGACATAATTATGCCTTCATCCAGTTCTGTTGCTGCAAGCATGTTCTGCATTTGATCTATATGTGAAGATAGGCCTTCCTTCTCACCAAATAGTAATTCATCAATAAGATGTTTTTCAATCATCAAATTGATCCACTCATCATGAGATATATAAGTCTCATCAAACTTGATTTCTACATCAGGAAAACTTTCAGGTTCTACAATAAGGGATGTGTTTTCATCATTACAAGTTTCAATTACAGATACACATTCATCACCCATCATTGCATCTTTAGTTTCATAATCAAATATGAGATCATTATCAAGAGCAATATCTTCAGCATCATTTCCCTCATTCAAACATTATTTCATCTCTAAAACATCCCATAAATTTTTTTTACTAAGAATCTCTCCATATTCATATATTATGCGGAGTATGATGTTGTCATCTACTGCAGATGTTATAAGACTTAATACTAATGTATCTCCACTATCATTAATAACATCTTTATCATAATCTAGTAGATTTAACTTCCATAGTATTGTTTTCATTTCATTTGCACAGCTTCCATAATTCATACCTGAAAAAGATGGTAAATATGGAATTAACCATTTAATAATCTCACCAAATTCCAAATATGCACCTTGATTAACAGCTAGTCCATCACCGTCAACCTGAAACAAATCACAAAATTCTGCAACACAATATTTTGCACTTCTCCATTAATGCTTTCTCTTGAATTTTCTTCGAGAATCTTTCAATTTACTTTGACGACCCATTTTCTCTTTCTATTTTCTCCCTTGCAAGAACACTTCTTCCACTGCAAAATTAACCCACACAGGCACCACAACACCTCACGCTCCTCCTGTCTAAGGGCTAAGACAACACCGGAGCCTCAATCGCAGCGTCGACTCTCAGTCCCGGAACCTCAACGCATTCAATCGACAGCCTCATTGACACTTCTAACAATGATGGCATCTAATGCAGGCAATTGTACTCTGCATCTCAAGGATGGCACCGATGTCTTGGTCAATCATGACGATCAGATCAGATCCGATTTGCTCTCTGGATGCTCGAAGATCCTCTTATGCGGTGGTGGCTCTGTTGGCGGCTGGGAAAATCCACTCTTCAGCTATGGGCATATCCTCAGAAAAAGCAACCACGCATCTCCTTGCTCCCAGCGACGAACAAGTCCGATGTTCAATTATCAACCAGGCATGGAAATAAAACTTGATCCACTACTACTGCCCACGTCTCCTCTGCCAATGTGGTAAAAAACACGGGGGCTTTAAACAATGTAGGTCAATGATTATCAATGGCTCACTAATTGGATATAGGTATGGCTATCATTGGCTCATGGATTGGCTCATGGATTGACATAATTGAGACAGTTCTTCTTCGAGAAACCTCTACTAGTGTTCAAAACTCGGTACATGGTCATACCAAGAATTCTCCAACGTGTATTCAATCTCTTTGTAGAACTTTCGCAATTCTACTCTGCAAGCTTCAGGAAAGTACCAGTGCAATGATATTCGTTTTTTTTTATCAGTGTTTAGTTCAATTAGGTGAACAACCCATCCATCCAAGGTATCGGCTCAACATCTCTATCAAAGTTGAGGAGCTGGGAGCTACAATGAGAATATTGAAGGAGCTTTAGCCGAAACCAGCATTACTGGCACTGGGTAGTATACCTTCTTTGTTTGGCTTATTGAAGAAGCTCAAGAGTCTTGAATTATACACCATTCAGTAGTGAGAATTGATTCTAGTGAAGGCCGGAGACTGCATAGCACTTTAGAATATTTATCTACGGGAATGAACTTTCTAATTTGATACCTGTGATACTCGGATGTTGCAGAATATACAAATACTTCTTATCTGGAAAAGAAATCTCGTGAGGATCATATATAACGCCGAAGTTTGGCAATTGTGGTGCATTGAGCGTCATTGATCTCTCGCCCATCACTTTGACCAACAGTATTCCGATGTCCTTTGCAAATTTGAAGAATCTGGCAAAACTTCAGCTGAGCAACAATAGGAGATCAATACCAGTTGTGCTCATCATCTGCAAAATAACAAATTATGCATGAATCAGAGAGAATGAGCGAATAATTTGAAGACAACGAGTTGGGCGAAGTTATGTGATGGGCGCTTTGGACCAAGGGGCACGAACTGGACCGATCGAGGATCTGTTGCGAGCAGCTGAGCGGTTTACCACATCCACTAGTCTTCTGCATCTATGACCTGCACCAATTCTATTCTATGATCCACGAGCAGAAAATTTGAATGCTGCTCTTGCTCACTCAAGTCTCTGCTACTCCTCACGTAGATGGGATCCACTAAGCAGGATGCTTCAAATAAGTTGTAGCAGCAAATTCACATGTAGAGAGAGAGTTCTCCACGCCGGGCCACCAATTGGCTTTCAAACAGCTTTGAAGCGCACAGATCACCAAAGCGAATCAGTTCAAATTCAGCACACTTCCATCGCAGGTCTCACCACCAACAGCCACAATCGCTTACCAACTCCACACTCACCTAGGGAACGAACAACCTCCAACACGACTGTAAATCGATTCACATGACAGGTTTACTTTCCACACAAACCATTCAACACGCTAGAATTTGCAGATCCACAACAAACAACCTCTCATAGAAGTTCGTTCTCTTCCACAAACCTGGCAACGCAGGCTTTTATCCAAAGCTCTTTCTCTTCCATGCCTCGGTTTAGCTGCGTTCTCAGGCAACTCTGTCTGATTAAATTTTAGATAAGAAGCATCTTACCTCAACACGCAGGCTCCTCTTAAGCGCAGAGGACAGGGATCATCGGATCCAACACAAAAAACAACAATCATCCACCACAGATCCTTACGTCCTCCAGCGAGTTTGACCACACTTCTTGCATTTTCTATAGCAGCAAATCTCGGTCCTCACAGCCAAATCCAAATGGACCATATCACAATTCTGTTAAGAAACAAGGTGTTCCACCGATTTAATTTAACATCTGCTCCAATATATAGATTTGACACAGGTTAGGCCAGATCTTAGCGAGCACACCAGCTCGGCCTCCTTCAATCACGTAGGAGATCACCACAATGATCCACTCATGCAGCTCCTTCGCAATCAATGCAGAATGACGCGCCCTCAAAGGGAATTGGGAGCCTTTGACTGTTGTGGACGCACTACAAGAATTTGCAGTCAAGCCAACAACGCTGGCTCACGTAATGATAGGCCTCGAACGCCCCAACGAGATCTCCAAGATCCTTAAATCCTCAGATACTACACACAGTGCAGGGACACAGGCCTCTCATCTTATGCGCTTCAATACCATGTTAAAAAAGCAGAATTTATATTAGCTAAATGACTCTCCAGGTAAGATACCTGGAGAGTGTAGAAACACTCACACAATCTATTACATTCAATCAAGAGAACAACCTAGGACATATAAGCTTTCTCACCATCAGGTGGTTTGAATCACTCCCTGAATATTAGGACTTGAGATCTAATATGAGCATCTCAATCCTATCATCATGATAAAAACAATCTAATTATGACTTTCTCCATTCATTCAAACAATTCTCACATGGTGTGGAGAAATGTGGAGAAATTTGGAACATCATCACAGGTAAGTTCCTTACGACGTAGGATACTCTAATTCCATTATTCTTTACGAAGATTTTTCCTTCCTCTTTACAAGTTTGGTTAGAGAGGTTGCTAACGAATTTGGGTCTGTATATGAAGGCTTCCTGGTCACTCTAGTACATAATAACAGCAGGGATATCTTCCAACGCTTACTCTTGAATTTAGAATTCCCAAGTTCCGAAATATTCTCACTATTTCTTCATGATGTCTGTTACAGGTCTGTTAATGATGCTGGAGCGAGACATCATCACCATAAATTGTTACAATTGTTACAGGTATGCTAAGGTTTCATTAGAGGAGCAAACTCTTGGAGTTTCTGACTCCACTGGTATGGAAGGCTAGGGTTCTTTTGGCCAATTTTGAACTGGTACATAAATTCTATTAAGTTGAGATTTGTACAGGTTGTTGGTTCTCTTCTATCAAGTAAAATTGTGACACTGAGAAGAGCACAGTCTTTAACCTTTTTTTAGTGTATGCACTTCTTTAATATTTAAGTTTTGTATTTTTCCAAGATTGCTCCAGATGTTAATACTGTATCATACTACTTCTTACTGGATGCAAATAAATAATCTGGAATATGTATTGACTTATAATGGGTTAAACTTTCGTATTGATCTTCGTGTTTCTTTCTTCTACCAGTAGTATAGGGATTAATCTACTATATTCTGATTTTTTCTCCATATATCTATACAGTCAAGAACTGAGATATTAAAGAAAGTGAACCCAGATAACGTAAATGTTACTTCTAATTATCTTTTTCATTTCTGAATTTGTACAGAAACTACCCAGTTTGCCGACCCTTTACCCAAGGGACTGCGTTAGATAGCTGTGTTTTTTTCAGTTTTCTTCACATTTTGGTGCTAACGTTCACCAATTTAAAAAATATTATTCTTTATTTTTTTTCACATACCTTTTTCTTCCTTTACCTATGAAGATATGTATATTTGATTATTTATAAAATAATTTTTTTCATTTCCTACTTTTCTCCTAATTTATTCTTTTAGCCTTTTCCTTTGTGTATAATACTATTAATCGATGATTACACAGTTAGACTTCCTTGATCAAGTTCACTACTCATTCTAGTTTTTATTTATTTTTTCTTTCCTCCCTGAATAATAGTGGTCCTACTTTTCATGGTCATAGTTCCTCGCTTGGTTAACCTGCATATCAGAATTTTACAAAAAAAAAAAAAAACTACAACCATGCATTTACACTTATTCCAGAAAACCCTTTGCTTTTGGTAACTACATAATAAAAAAAAAAGAAACATCATGCTTCTAGATATTTATTTCATAAATTATTTTAACTTCAGGAAGAAAGTGATTGTCTACACACTTCTTTTATAGAGAGTGATTTTTTTTCTTCTTATTTGTTTACTATTTCATTTAAACTAACTTATCATTTTTCTTTCATCCACAACCAAAACAAATTGAAAAACATATCTCAAATTCTGGAAATATTATATGCAAAGCTTACTCGTTCCTCGTGACCTTAAGCCAAGAAAGTGATCGTTTATACACTTATTTCCTAGAGAGGGAAATTTTTTCTTCTTATTTGTTTACATTTCATTCAAAGTAACTTTATTTTTTTCTTTTTCCTTGGTCCTCTTCACCCTAACCCAGATATCTTCTTTTTCTACCATCCTGTTCTTCTCCCTTCACTCAGAATAACAATATTTACTCGTCCAAGGGTTTTTATTCTAGCTTAGAGAAGAAGAACTACTCTTTATAGGGTTTCATTAGTCTTTATTTCTCACTAGTGCCATGTAGTTACTGTCTTTCTCCTTTTCACAGTGACTTCCTTCCAGAGTACCTATATCCAACGTTATTTATTTTTGGTCTCTCTATGAGTCTAACTTCTTCCTCTTCTAGACCAGTGGATTTTATCTTTGGCATCTTTTTGAACCCTCTCTTCTCTTCTTCTTTTATTTTTGTTTTTAAATGGCCCTAAATGAGAAAATTATTTTGTTTTGTTATGAGTCCTTTCCTTGGGTTTTAAAATAAATTTAAAACGATATTTTGACATTAAAAAACTTTAAATTCTCTAAATAAACCTTTCGTAAACATATAAATGATTATTATTAATATCAAAAAACATTTGTTATGTTTTTTTCATTAGAATATATAATATTTAAATTTTATTTAAATATTTTTTCAACAAATAAATAACATGTAATTTAAACATGTCTAAATTCAACAAAAATACAACTAAATGTTAGAGTTCCATGACCCATCCCTTGGGTCATCATTTCTCAGCATAAAATAGAAACAAATTTAAATATTTTCTGTAAATAAATAAAAACATTTAAATTCTAATTTTTACTTCACACTAACCTAACCATTATTTATATTATTAGATTCATATGATTGGGGATATTCCATATTTCCCCATTATAGGAACAAGCTCCTCAATGTTTTCAATTTTTTTTAACAATTTTGGAAAGGGTGTTTTTTTTTTTTTTTGAACTATTATTATTATTTACCTCATAGGTAACCGCTTCACACCAAAAGTTTTTTAATAGCACTTTATTTTTCGGAGATGGCTTAATTTCTAAAGTACAACCCACTCATTTTTTTAGTTCCATTTTCCATTTATAGTATGTTATCTTCCATACTGGACCAGAATCATTGTTGAAATATTAAATCCAATTGCAACATAGCAGAGCAGGAGGGCGACATTCAATTTTGATGGAACACCAAAGGACAATGAATAGCAGGAAATTTCTTGTTTAATCCTTCACTCTATTACGCATTGAATTAAACCCCGCAAGTCTAAATTTCTGGTTAAGGTCGAAGCCATGTCCTGCAGTGAAATTTTGTGGTTTGACCACACAACACCAGGCTCTTATCTTCTGCAACCACCGCATTTTAACCTCGCCATGCCACCACTAAATCCTTCACCAACCACATTTGACTTGAATTAAAATCCTCCAGCTTCATTCCAGTGGCATCCAACATGAAATCAGAAGAGGAAAATTAATCCACCGGAGAAGGTGACGCTACCTTCCTCCGAACCAATTAAAGGAGTTCCGCGGCGTAAAGTAACGGGCTCCTGCATGATATTTGAGGTCCAAGGAATATGGAATGTACATTTTAAATGTTTTGATTTAGTTTTTATTCACTGCATCATATGTTTTAAGAACTTTAGAGTATATATATATATATATATATATATATATATATATATATATATATATATATATGTTTTAATATATATATTTTAAACATGTAATGTTTAAAATATATATAAATAAAAAGGCTGTTATATAAAATATACAGCAACATAGAAGTTGTTGACTGTGTGTATGTGTATTATGCTCAAAGGCAGAAACAGAGACAGAGAGAAAAAATTTTAATGTTGTGTTTGGAGCAGCTAATCTTTTGTGTAAATCCAGAACTTTGTTCTGAAGGAGAGAATCTCATTTTGTAATAGACTTTATGCTTAATGAAGTATTTTTAAGGCATCTATGTCCATATATTTGTATTGAATCTCTGTGTTCAGTTGAGGAATTGTTTTATTCCTCTATGTATTTAGAATATTTCAGAAATTCCAACATGGTATCGGAGCTAGTCCAGTCTCTTTGCATTTGCCAAAGAAGCTGAAGGAAGAAGAAGTTTTTTGAAGTTTTCTCCAGCAGTGTGAAGGCTCAACAAAACAAGGTATTTACAAAACATAGTTTTGTGTTTGTTTTTTATAGAGTGCAGTCCAGTGAAGTCTCTTTAAGACAGAGCTTATCTCTCAACAGTGAGAAGGTTCATTTAAGAAACACAGTCAAGTTTAAAAGCATAGTTCAATGAGCTAGCAATGGCTGGATCCAACACAAGCACGAGCATGGGAAATACTCAACTCCCACAGTTCAATGGCAAGAACTATGACTATTGAGCAATCACAATGAGAGCCATGTTTGCCTCTCAAGATATATGGCAGCTAGTTGAAGATGGTTTAGAAGAACCAACAAATGAAAAATCTTTTAATGCCTTAACACAGACAGAGAAAGATTTGTTGAAGAGTAATATGAAGAAGGACTCAAAATCCCTCTTCTATCTCTATCAAGAAGTGTATGAAAGCATATTTCCAAGAATTGCAGTAGCAAAGAGGTCCAAGGATGCATGGGATACCCTCCAGACAGCCTATCAAAGTATGGAGAAGGTAAAGGAAACAAAGCTTCAATTAATGAGAAGGGATTTTGAAGTCATTTGCATGAAAGAGTCTGATACAATAGACTCATTCTTCACATTGTCGATTGGGTTGGTTACCCAAATGAGATCTCATGGAGAGATAGTAGAAGAAAGAAAAATAGTGGAGAAATTATTGAGGAGCTTACCCTCAAGATTTTATTTTATAGTAACAACCATTGAAGGGACAAACGATCTCTCGTTTTTGACTGTTGATGATCTTCATGCATCATTGGTGACACATGAAAAAATATTGAGTAGGACAGAAAACTCATCTTTGGAACATGCCTTCAAGACCCAAATGTCCTTTGGAAGAGGAAGAGGTCAAGGCAGAGGAAACTACAGAAGAAAAGGAAGATTCAGAAGACAAAACAGAGGAAGAAACAAACCTGCAAATACAAGTTGAAGGGACAGTAACCAAAACCAGAACCAAGGCCAATGCAACAGCCAAAAAGGTGGACAAAATCAAGCACATGGACAAAGGTATGATAAATCCGAAGTCCAATGTCATTACTGTAAAAATTATGGCCATTATGTCAATGAATGTAGGAAGAAACAAAGTGACATGGGTAATAGACCTAGTGCTAATTTTACAAAATAAAATCTCAGTCAAGAAAATTTGTTTTTAGCATATAATTTGGCTGAAGAGAAAAGTGAAGATGTATGGTTTCTAGATTGAGGATGTAGCAACCATATGACTGAAAAATATCCATGTTTTCCATGATTGATGAAAATGTAAAGTCCCAAGTAAAATTGGGGACAGATAGTAAAGTCTTTGTCATGGAAAAAGGCAGAGTAAGTGTTTTGACAAAGAAAGGAGAAATAAAAACCATATCAAATGTTTACTATGTGCCTGGTATGAAATGTAACCTTTTGAGCATTGGACAACTCATTCAGAATGGCGGCAATGTGTTCTTTGAAGATGATGTATGTACCATCATGGACATACCACCTAGAAAACAGAGAATTTCACAAGTGAAGATGATAAGAAACTATTTTTTTCCTCTCAAGATGAGAGTAGATATGAAGAAAGGAGCTGCAATGGCAGCAGTGACATAAGAGACATTCCAAAGAGAAGAAAAAGATGAAAATTGGTTATGGCATTTGAGATTTGTACATCTCAATTTTGGAGGTTTGAATTTGTTGCATAGGAAAGGAATGGTAAAGGGATTACCATTGATTGAAAAGACAGACAGCCTATGTGAAGGCTACATCTTGGACAAACAACACAAAGAAAACTCTCCATCAGGAAAGAGCATAAGGGAAAAAGTACCCTTAGAAATAGTTCATTATGATTTGTGTGGACCAATGCAACCACCATCATTAGCAGGCACCCACTATATGCTGACCTTTATTGATGATTACACAAGAAAAGCATAAGTTTATTTCTTGAAAATGAAGAGTGAAGTGTTTGAGAAATTGCCACTTTAAAGCTCTTGTAAAGAATCAAAGTGGGCAGCATATTAAATTCCTAAGAACAGACAGAGGAGGAGAATATATCTCCAAATAATTTCAACGTTTTTGTAGAGAAAATGGGATACACAAGAAATTTACAGTAAGGTATACACCACAACAAAATGGAGTTGCTGAAAGGAAAAATAACACTATCATGGATATGGTAAGAAGCATGTTGAAGGAAAAATGTTTGCCAAATCAATATTGGGTTGAAGTTGTACATTGTGCAGCATATATCTTGAATAGATGCCCAACAAAAAGTGTGATGAATAGAGTTCTGGAAGAAGGATGGAGTGGCATAAAGAATTTTTTCAGCCACATGAGAGTGTTCGGTTGTGTGGCTTATGCACACATTCCAAATCAGCTAAGGAAGAAGTTAGAAAGTAAGGGGGAGAAGTGCATATTTGTTAAATACAGTGAAGAATCGAAGGCATACAGATTGTAGAACCCATCCACCAAGAAATTTATGATAAGAAGAGATGTAAAATTTATTGAAGAAGAATCTTGGGATGGAAGCATTGAGAAAACAGTGAAAGCTATCTGTCTCATGATGATGATGAGGAAGAAATGGCTGAAATACATCCCTCATTAGCACCACCCCCTCCACCAACACAAGGACAACAAGGGAAACCACGAGAAGGTATGAGAACACCCTTAAGAAGTGATGACAGTGCTTCACCAAGCACATCACAAGGAGCAGATTCGAGTGCTTCTGCATGAACAAGTTCCGCAAGTGAAAGAGGAACCAGGTTTAGAAGTCTGAATGAGATTTATGAGAAAGAGGCAGCAAATGAATTTATGAACTCTTTATTTGCATCGTATTGTCATGTAGAAGATACTATTCATTTTTAAGAAGATGTAAAAGGTAAGAAATGGAGAGATGCTATGGATGAAGAAATAAATGCAATAGAGAAAAATACGACATGAAAACTAGTTGATCTCCCAAAAGGAAAAGAAGTAATTGGAGCGAAATGGGTTTATAAAACCAAAAGAAATGCTGAAGGTAAGATTGAAAGGAACAAGGAAAAACTTTTTGTCAAAGGCTATAAGCAGCAACAAGGAAGAGATTATGAGGAAACTTTTACACCAGTTGCAAGAATGGAAACAGTAAGAGTAGTGTTGTCCATAGTAGCACAACACAAGTGGAAAGTTTACCAAATGGATGTGAAATCAACATTCCTAAATGGAGTATTGATGGAAGAGGTATATGTTGAACAACCTCTGGGATATGAGAAATAAGTCCAACAGCACAAAGTATGCAGATTGAAGAAATATTTGTATGGGTTGAAACAAGCACCAAGATTATGGTACAATAGGATATATGCCTATCTACTAGAAAATGGGTTTGAAAAATGTGAAGGAGAACCTACATTACACATCAAAGAGAAAGATGGTAAGATGATCATTGTTTTTTTGTATGTTGATGATGTTATATTTACAGGTAATGATTCTTACCTAATTGAGAAATTTAAAACAATCATGAAGGATGAATTTGAGATAACTGATATGGGATTGCTGAGATACTTCTTAGGAATAGAAGTAGAGAAAAATGAAAATATAATTTTTATTTCTCAATCTAAATATTTGAAAGAATTTTTGGAAAGATTTAACATTCAGGATTGCAAGGTAGCAATTACTCTTATAGTGATGGGATTGAAGTTAAGCAAAGAAGATAACGACAAGGATTTTGATCCAAGTTTGTATAAGATCATAGTTGACAGCTTTATGTACTTGAATGCAATTAGGCAAGATATTATGCATGTCGTAAGCTTAATTTCTAGATTTATGGAAAGGCCAAAGGAGGCACATTGGCAAGCAGAAAAAATAATTATGAGGTATGTGAAAGGAACAAAGAGGTATGGTATTTTATACACCACTTCAAAAAATTTTGAATTAATTGGATATACTGACAGTGATTAGGCTGTAAGTATAGATGACAGGAAAATCACCTCTCGATATGTTTTTCATATGGGATCAGGAGCCATTTCATGGGCTTCTAAGAAACATTCAATTGTGGCTTTATCTATAGTAGAGGCAGAGTATGTGGCAGCTACATCAGCAACATGTCAAGCAGTATGGATGAGAAGAATGTTGAGAAGTTTGTGTCATGAACAGGTAAAAGGCACAACAATTTATTGTGATAATAGCTCAACTATATATTTATCCAAGAATTCAGTGTTTCATAAGAGAATGAAACACATTGATGTAAATTATCACTACATCAGAGAATTAGTGAGCAATGGAGAAATTGTTTTACAACATTGTAGAACATAAGGGCAGTTTGCTGATATTTAAACAAAACCATTGGGGCAGAAGAGTTTTAATTACTTAAGAAAATGTCTGGGTATGCAAGAGAATGCAGTAGTTGTGTTTAAGGGGGAATGTTTAAATATTAAACCCAACTGCAAGAGATCAGAGCAGGAGGGTGACATTCAATTTTGATGGAACACCTGTAATATCCCTGTTTAGGGTAGCCCTGTTTAGGGTGGGCCCTGCCACATGTCCAGGGTCTGCGTAATGAGGGGTTGTTCAGCCGCCGCCCTTAGATGCTCTGGTGGGCCTTAAGACCCCTAAAACCCTGGGATTCTGCCCTCACTAACAGTCCAGGCTTTTTGTGTAGTGGTTGGGCCTTCGTGGTATCAGAGCTCATAGACCTGGCTCAACCTGTCGAGCAAGTTGTCTACGACACCAGAAGAGAAGCCATATATTTACTACAGGGGTAGGAAGTACCATGACCGAGAGCGTAGGTTGAAAATCACCTACAGAGACGGTGACTGCGCTCCAGTAATGGACGCAGAGTAGGAGGAACCGATGGTAGATGATAGTGACACGAAGAAGTTTGGGGAAATGATCCTCAAGTCAGTACAGGATCTGTCAAGGCAGATTGAGGTGATGGGACAAAGATTCACTGCCGTGGAGGCTAGGTAGCGTGAAACCCCAAGGCGTTTCCAGATTGGTGAGGGATCAGGCACATCCCACCACTTGCAAGAGCATGATGCCACTCAGCACATGGAATTTCAGGCACCCACACGTTCCACTATGCCCACTTTTCTGGCTACAGACACAGGGGCAGAAGCACATTAGGAGCAGGAACTTGGCCACATGGGTGATTACTTTGCTGAGTACCAGGAATATGGGTAGGTGTTCAGGGATGCCCTTTCATTTCATGATTTCGTCCAGCTCCAGTGGGACAACAGACCCCACGACCATCATAGGGGACACCAGCATTATCACGATGGAGACACTCAGCATACGATGAGTAGGTTCCATTTGCCTATGTTTGATGGTTCATCAAACAGTTCGGCAAAGGCTTGGGTGGAGAAACTGGACATATACTTCCAGCTCAACCAGATGGCAGAGACAGAGGCCATCAAGGTGGTAGCACTGCATCTAGATGGCGAGGCCCAATATTGGTGGTTCCACGGGATGGTTACACTTGGGCACTCAACAGTGATAGCTTATGCCGAGTTCACCCGGAGGTTGATAGAGAGGTTTGATCGAAGGGATCTGGAGGAGCACTTTTTTGAGCTGACGAGGCTCAAGTATACCGGGAGTCCGGATACATACATCTTAGATTTCCTAAGACTCTCGATGATGGTACCAGATCTATCCGCAGCACGGATGATCTACATGTTCATTGATGGGCTAGCAGATCCGCTTCGGGGATTGGTCAGATCCACTAGACTGACCACACTCCATGACGCAGTTGGTAGGACACAGGACTTGCAGGATGCCTTACCTAGGACCAGAACGCCTTAGCCCCAAAGATAGGCCTTCATCCTAAGGGGAAGGATGTGAGGATTCCACCTCCAAAGGGGAATCAGGGTAGAGGACAGTTGGATGATGATGCCAGGAGGGAGTTCAAGAAGAAAAGATTGTGTTTCACCTATTAGGAGCTATGGGCACCAGGACATAGATGTGCTACAGGAAAAGCACATTATATCGAGGTCTTCTCCGAGAATAGCGGAGAAGAAGATGAGTGTGATGACGTGGGGGCAAGGGGTAGCCATGCAGCACAGGATCATTTGCCACCTCCACCACCAGGAGCAGGAGGTGCAGCCTTTGCACCTACCGAAGGGACCCTTGCAGCATTGCGAGGAGTTCCCAAGTATTTGACGTGGTGCGTTCGAGGTACAGTACAAGGGCAGCGAGTATTAGTATTGGTGGACAGTGGGGCAACCCACAACTTCATCGATGCACATATGGTAGAGCAGAGAGGCATACAGACAAAGAGATTTGATGGGTTTTTTAGTGTTGGTCCCAGGAGATCAGACTATGCAATGTGCTAGATATGTTCCAGCACTGGCAGTGACGATGGGCACCTACACAATGACTGACCACTTTTTTGTGGTTAACATACCGGATACCAATGTGGTATTAGGTGTACAGTGGCTGATCACTCTAGGGAAGGTCACCACAGATTGGGAGGCCTTGGAGATGGAGTGGGATGACAAGAAGACCTGGAAGCACGAGAAGATATGGGGCATGCACACTTACCCACCCCAGACAGTTTCAGCTCACTAGATGGAGGAAAACTTCTAGAAAGGAGACATAGAGTGGGTAGTAGAGATACGTGCATCAAAGGCAGGGACTACCGGGCAGACAGTTCATCCAGAGATACAGACCATCCTTGACAGGTATGCCACGGTGTTTAGGTTGATACCACCAGGACAGCCATCGGATCAGGGATTTGAGCATATGATTGAGCTAGAGCAGGGCATACAGGCCGTCATTACCACACCCTATAGGCACCCCAAGGCCTATCAAGATGAGATAGAGCGGGCTATCCATGAGCTGTTAGCTCTTGTACACATTCGGCCTAGCACCAGTCCTTTCGCTTCTTCGGTAGTGTTGGTGAAGAAGAAGGACGGCACATTGAAGATGTGCATTGATTACAGGGCGCTAAACAAAAATACCATGAAGAAAAGGTACACTATTCCACGGATTGATGAGCTGATGGATGAGTTGAGAGGGGCATGGTTCTTCTCAAAGATTTATTTGAGATCTAAGTACCATCAGATTCGCGTGAGGGAACAAGACATTCCCAAGACCGTTTTCAGGTGCCACTATGGCCATTTTGAGTTGTTGGTGATGCCCTTCAGGCTAGCCATTGCACCGGCCACCTTCCAGTCATGTGTGAACCAAATTTTCCACAACCACCTAAGGAAGTGTGTGTTGGTCTTCTTTGATGACATATTGATATACAATAGGACATGGGAGGAGCATCTCCAGCACATAGAGGCAGTGTTGCCTATTTTGGAGGAGAAGCAGTTTTATGCTAAGCTCTCCAAGTGTGAGTTTGGGTTGACGGAGATGCTATACTTGGGACACATCATAGGGGTTGACGAAGTGAGGGTCCATGAGGAGACGATCAGGGCCATCAGGGATTGGCCAAAGCCGAGAAACGTGACGGAACTTTGGGGGTTTGCGGGTATCTGCACCTACTACAGGAAGTTCTTCAAGAGTTTCTCTCATCTTGCTACACCCCTTATAGATTTGACAAAGAAGGGGGCATTCAGTTGGACATACACAACGTAGTGAGCCTTTAACATGCTCAAGGAGGTGATGAGTAGCTGTCAAGTGCTAGCATTACCAGATTTCACGCAGCCATTTGTTTTGGAGTGTGATGCACCAGGAGAGGGGATAGGCACAGTATTGATGCAAGGGGGCCACCCTATAGCTTTTGATAGCTAGAAGCTCCTACCACATGAGCAGTTGTATTCCATATACGACAAGGAGATGCTGGCCATCATGCATGCATTGGCCAAATTCCGACAGTACCTGGTAGGTAAGAGGTTTAGGGTGAGGACTGACCACAACAGCCTAAGGTTCTTCTTAGAGCAGAAACAACTACAGGAGAGGTAGCAGAAGTGGGTCAGCAAGATCCAAGCCTACGACTTTGACATCAAGTATGTCAAAGGGAAGAACAACGTGGTGGCTGATGCACTTTCACACAGACAAGCCACATTGTCTTTGATGAGTTTGGACGTAGATTAGAGGGCTCGACTATTGGTGGAGTACTCCAAGGACAGATTTTCTTGTGAGTTTTTCAATGAGCGGGTGACAGATGACAGATATCGGGTGATGGAAAAGATCATCTACTATAGGGATAGGATATTCTTGACTGAGGGCTCTCAGCTCAAGAAGAAGATATTGCAGGCTTTTCATGATTCACCATTGTCTGGCCATTAGGGGTTTACCAAAACCTACAGGGCCATCAAAGAGAGGTTCTCATGGAAGGGCCTCAAGGAGGATGTACTCCAGCATGTCAGGGAGTGTGAGGTTTGCTAGCGCAAAAAGGGGGAGATGAACCATCCGGCAGGTTCGTTGTAGCCTCTTCCCATTCTAGAGGGGAAATGGGAGAGTATCTCGAAGGATTTCATCACAGGGTTGCCCATGGTGCAGGGCAAAGACTGTATATTCTTCGTCGTTGATTGACTGAAGAAATATGGGAATTTTTTCGCCATATCTGCACATTATACAGCAGCACATGTGGCAGAGCTGTTCTTCAAGGACATCTTCAGGTTACATGGTCTTCCCAAGACCATTGTCAGTGACAGGGACAACCACTTCATGGGCGGGTTTTGGCAGGAGCTTTTTCGGTTGGTGGGGATAGAGTTGACACCGAGCACTAGCTACCACCTATAGATAGATGGGCAGACAGAGATAGTTAACAAGTGGCTGGAGGGGTACTTGTGTAACTATGTCAGTGGGTAGAAAAGAGCATGGTTGAAGTGGCTGCACCTAGGAGAGTACTGCTACAACAACACACATCACATGTCCATCGATATGTCTTCGTTTTATGCATTATATGGTTATCATGCTTTATCTTTTGTTTATGTGATGTTTGGTGCCAGCAAGGCTCCGAGAGCCAAGGATTGGATCCAAGAGAGTCAGGACATCCTCCAAGCTCTCAGGGATAACATGGCTACAACACAGAACCATCAGAGCTTGTATGCCGACAGGGGTCAGGTGGAGAGACATTTTGAGGTAGGGGACTTGGTTTACCTATCTTTGCAGCCATACCGATAGTATACTCTAAAGCAGAAGGGAGATGAGAAGCTCAAGCCCCGTTTTTATGGGCCTGACAGGGTGATACACAGAGTTGGGCAGGTTGCTTATGAGTTGGAGCTACCCCAGGTCAGCAAGATTCATAACATCTTTCACGTATCATGCCTGAAGAAGGCACTGGGACAGTAGGTGACAGTGACAGGGGAGCTTATTCCTACGGATGATGAGGGGCACTTGGTGCTATAGCCGAAGGCCATTATTGATAGCCGGGAGAGATAGTTGCAGAGCAGGACAGTCCGAGAATTCCTAGTGAGGTGGAAGAATTTGCCAGATGGGGATGCCACTTGGGAGAGTGAGAAGATCTTGCAGCATACATCACTACATTTGCTTGAGGTCAAGCAACATTTTGCTGGGGGAGACTGTAATATTCCCAATTAGTGATAGCTAATTGGAAATATTAATTTTGACCAATTTTGCCTTATTATAGTTGGAGCATCAATAAAGTGGGTAAAATATTAAATAACTCACTTAGAATAAAATATTTACTTAAATTCTACATTGTATTTGGGGAAGTGGGGCCTAGTGGCCAAGTGGATAATGCAGGGAGAGCAGGCTGTAGACCACGTGGGCAGCGTGGGGCCTACCTCACGCAATTGAGAGGGACAGCGTGGGCCAAGGGGCATGTAGGAGATGGTGGGGCCTAGGGTGAGAGAGGCCCATCGTTATAAAAGGGAGGAGAACCTCCTCATTCTATCATTCATGTTTATGCATCTTGAGCTTGTCATTTCTACTTGGAGCACGCTAGCTGTTTAGCTTGTCTACAGTACTGTTTAGTACACTGGGTGTCTCCGTGTGGAGATCCCACACTTAGCCCCGGGAGAATTCGAGTGCTTATTCGGGTGAGGTATTCTATCAGCATTTTTGTAGGATGATTGGTGGTTGCATTCGTGGAGGATCAGAGCTTAGAGGGATTGCGCATTATTGAGAGAGGGGGACGTAGTTCATTTTGGGAGAGCTCCGAATTGGGGCCATTTTGGGGGATTCAGGCCAGAGGATTGAGCAAGGGGCTAGCCCTTGCCTATTGGAGACATTTGGGAGAGAGGGAGACCATACTTTGGAGAGTATCATTCAGCACCAGCGTGGCCCTTGGGAGGATAGCGTAGATCCTCAAGGGAGGCATTTTTGGGAGTCGACCATTTCAGAAATGCTCTCTGGGATTTTCTGGGTATTGTGAGTAGAGGCCGATTCCAGAGTATCAGAATTTTTCAAGTAGGGGAGCAGCCCTAAAGACTCATTTTGTTCCAGCAGTAGCAGTAGCATGGTAGTATTTCAGCCGCTTGGAGTTACAGCAGAGAGCAACCATTTCCATTGATATTCTGAGAGTATTCCTACACTTGCCTGGTGTAAGTCGAGGTGCCATCATTCCAATCACCTCTTGTACTTATTTCTATTTCTCAGTATAATAAAATGGCTTAGCATTCTGTTTATTTCATGTGTATCTACTTCATGATTTTTTTCTAGCACTATATATCTTGTTGTATGCTTTTTATTACTATCTATTTCCCCTTCGCGATTTTACAACCAAAATCCCGGACTGTTAGTGAGGGCGGCATCCCAAGGTGTTAAGGGTTGGGTCTTAAGGCCCATCGGAGCATCTGAAGGCGGTGGCTAAACAACCCCTCTTTACGCAGACCCCGGACACATGGCAGGGCCCACCCTAAACAAGGCTGCCCTAAATAGGGATATTACAGCCGACCAAGCTCTGCAAGTCTCGACCTCGAGACCTCTGCTCTGATACCACAAAGGCCCAACCACTACACCAAAAGCCCGGACAATTACTGAGAGCGGCATCCCAGGGTGTTAAGGGTGGGGTCTTAAGGCCCACTAGAGCATCTGAGGGCGGCTGCTAAACAACCCCTCATTACGCAGACCCTGAACATGTGGTAGGTCCCACCCTAAACAGGGCTGCCCTAAACAGGGATATTACAACACCAAAGGAAAATGAACACCAGGAAATTTCTTGTTTAATCCTTCACTCCATCGCGCATTGAATTAAACCCTGCAAGTCTGAATTTCTGGTTAAGATATTAGCCATGGTTTGCTGTGAAATTTCTTGGTTTGACCACACAATACTAGTCTCTTATCTTCTGCAACCACCGCATTTAAACCTCACCATGCCACCACTAAATCCTTCACCAGCCACATTTGACTTGAATTAAACTCCTCCAGCTTCATTCTAATGGCATCCAACATGAAATTAGAAGGGGAAAGTTAACCCACCAGAGAAGGTGATGTCACCTTCCTCCTAACCAATTAAAGGAGTTTTGTGGGGTAAAGTAACAGGATCTTGCATGATATTTGAGGACCACAGAATACAGAATGTATATTGTTAAATGTTTTGATTTTTTTTTTATCCACTGCGTCATATGTTTTAAGAAATTTAGAGTATATATATATTTTTTAATATATATATTATAAACATGTAATGTTTACAATATATATAAAGAAAAAGGTTGATATATAAAATATACAGTGACAGAGTAGTTTTTGATTGTGTGTATGTGTATTATGCCCGAAGGCAGAAACAGAGGTAGAGAGAAAAAATTGTAATGATGTATTTGTAGCAGCTAATATTTTATGTAAATCCAGAACTTCGTTCTGAAGGAGAGAATCTCATTTTGTAATAGACTTTGTGCTTAATGAAATATTTTTAAAGCATCTTTGTCCATATATTTGTATTGAATATCTTTGTTCAGTTGAGGAATTTTTTTATTCCTCTGTGTGTTCAGAATATTTCAGAAATTCCAATAATCATTGGTTGCTATTTATGTACCTAACAAGGGTCGACAATGTGTAACCATCGAGCTAACATGCTCTATAACTGAGCAAGGATTCATAGTCTTCCTTAATAAGGGTTTGTAGCATTAGTATAAACACGGTAATCATAGCAATTTTTTTTCTTCTTCTATGTGCTTGTCCAATAACTATACCAACTGATATGGACCCCCTCCACTTGGTTTCACTATATGTTTTTAAGGTAGAAAAATATCACTCCTATCTGCACCATCTACATAGTGATAATAACATTCTAAGAACCATTTACTTTTCTTTCTTTTTATGAAAATATCAATTGTTGAAAACCTTTCAACGCTATTGAGAGGGGGTGAATTAGTAGTGTGTCTTATTAATAAAATTTTCCTTTTATTTACTTTACTGACTCACTTACACTTAATTATCAAAAAATTATACAAAAATTGTAGATATATGCATAAATCATAAGAAACGAATAAACCATATGAGAAACATAGCCATGAACAAGAACATAAGAAGGAATCAACACATGAGACACAAGATATATGGTGGAAATCCCTTCACCAAGGAAAAAACCACCCTTGTTGTTGTTACATTGCTCTTAATATTCTATTAGGAAAATATAGTCTTTTTACATAAACTGTTCACTCCGATGAGCTAGGAAAGTCATCCTCATATACCATCAGTTGATTCCCATCATCCTGGAGAATCGATTCTACTAATCAACTTGAAATACTATGTTCTCCACATATCTACAGACTACCATTCGCTAAAATGCACCATGATCAATTGATCCTCGCCAAAATTTGATTGGACTATTCAACAACCATTGGATTGAGAAAATTTTTCTTTTCTTGAAACTTTGCAATCATTTCTCCACATCCATGAAGTCACTTCTCCTTTACTCTACGTGTACCTCCTTTCATTTATTTTCAAACTAGATTCCAAGAATATCTGCTCAAACTGACTCAGCTCCTCAATACAACCTCTAGCATCAAGACATCATCATACCAATCAAAAAAATACCACAAACATTTTCTATCAACTCTAGAAAAAAACTGGCCACATCAAGTCTAAATATTATCAAACCCTCACATCAATATAATGTTGCATCATACAATTAACATCATATGACACTATGGTTATGCTTGAAATGCATCAACAACTCCTGCAAAAACAAATGTGAGAGTCACAAAAAAAACACTATCCAACAACATATAAAATCTCTCCAAACAATATCTACTCCACAAACATCAATTATAATGTATTCTGCAACATGATTTGGTTCATCTCTATTATCTTCCATTAACAGTCACTCATTGAATCATATGCGCTCTCTAATAGGTTGGAGGCCACGCCACTCTTTTCATCCTTCTCTTACACATATATAATCACCATTAATCATCACACAACTCCTAACTGATGAATATAAAACATGTAGGGTAAAATAGCTCGGGGCTAGGATCAAGGGTGCACAAATTGGACCAAATCAATCCACTAAGACCACTACCTATGAACTAAATGAGTTCACATCATTGGAGGAACTTTTCAAACCACTCCCAACCTTTATAAATAATTTTGTAATTCTCTAGGGATTTCTATGCTAATTTCCTTTTGGTTTTCCTGAGGAATGTGGAGAAATTCTCGTGAAAAATCTTAATCCTATGTATAAAATTGGAAAAAATTGATTGGAAGTTTTCGTCACATGCATAATCCTTCCTTCCAACATCCAAGGGCCTTCAACTACATGCACAGACTTAGCTCCATGTGACTGGGGCACAAGATGAAGAAAAACATCAATCCTTCAGCTCATAACCTATGCCACATATTGTATGCTCTTATTTAGCTCTTTTACATGCAGCCAAACCTCTGGCATAGCCTCTGACACATATACAATTGGATCAAACATGTATCCAAAGTGTCATTGTCAATTTGACCTAAAAGGCCGATAAACAAGGTTGGAAAGAGTGCTAACAAGTCCTCCACTCTCTAACAATCATCTCCAAATGCTACAACACCTCTTACAAACCTGAAATACTCTTTATCACATCTCCATTATAAAAAATAAGGCCATCATATTGCAACAAGTCATCTCCATGAGCACAAGTATGAGGACCTAGATGAAGACCTAGTTGTCAACTCAACTAGTATGCCAATAATCATCTCTATCATATGTAGATCTTCATCATCCACCTGTAGTAGCATCATCAACCAAAAAAATACCATCATTTCACCATCATGTGTGTGAAATCATATAGTTGACATTAATTACAACACAATCATCCCAATGTCAACACAACCAGATGCAACAATGCTACAATGAATGGCATCCAAACATAAATTAGTCTACAAGGGTTCAAATTAATGGCAACATGATCTAGCTTCCATCATGAACTTATGCCAACATTAGCTAGTTGGAACCATGCACACCATAATGCAAAAAATCTCCACCTTTGGAATTGATGGAAACCATAAAAAAATTCCAAACCAACATCCTATAACCCGCACCCCCCCTTTCACATCAATGGAGAAGGTTCAACTCCATCTGATAAGGTAGCAAGAAATGAAGAATAACACTAAATAATCTAATCTCTACATGGCTAAAATATGATTCATATGAACTAATGACCATAATCTCCACATCAGTAGTAGCAAGCAGTAAATATACTAATCATCATCTAGAGAATCATACTAACCAACAACCTGCAGCTGGAACATCAACATGTCAATATGAGGCAACCATAAAAATAAATAAGAAACATCGTAATGAACAACGTCACATAATATACAACAACATCCACACGAGACAACAACACACAATCTCCGCCACGACTACATAGCATTAACCACCAAACATCTCTGAACATAATATGAGTCCAAGAACCAACAATCAAAATCATAGCATGATTCACACCATGAACACTTCCAAGTGGATCATAATTCCAACAATGATATCTGAATTAATCAATAGAAAATATATTCTCCCTCTCAACACATTCTGTCTCTAAAATCATCTCCATCCTGAACTAAACCTTCCGCTGCAACATTTCTTCCTTGCCAAAGGAAAGAAGCACAAGGTGGATGAAGACTCCACATGACCATGAATGTATGACATATACATTACAAATACATGGCTTTAGCAGTGTCATAGTACCTCATACATGACTCACATATGACCATAACATGACCTCATGTCTCATGAATATATGACCCAAAGATAGTACAACATAAGTACATGTATTCATGATAATTTTACATAATTTTCAATAATTTACATAGCTTATATGCTCATCTCCTATGGTCCAATGACAAAAATAAATAATACATCAAGACTATTACATCATCGTTAGCCCATACATATGGCTGAAAAATAGACTCATGTTACTCCTCCATAACAATCATATCAGCATGATGACTCAACATACTAAAGGTTGGACTCTCAACTAATACATAATGATGATACAATAAAAAATACATGGTTTTAGTTATTGTCACACAACAAATTATACATGGCTATTCCATGTCACATGGCATCTCTTCGATACATGACTAGAGGAATGAGTACATTCTATACATGGTTTCACATCTTTTCAACCAACTATTAGTGGAAACAAAAAACATATTTGTTGCTGAAAAATTTACCACTTTCACTCATGAAAACATACACAAATCTACTGAAAATAAATGAGTGAAAACAATGAAGAATATTTTAAATATCACATGTAAATTCCATACCATGCATAGCTCCCCCTGAGCTCAGTACACATACAAAGGACAGGCTAGTCCTGTGGACTTGAGAGTGTGTGAGGCTGAAATGAAATCATCATATGTTGTTGCAACAACTTGAGCTCGTCAAGTGACCAAATTCTCCTTTTGAGTTTGTACACCTCTCGTGAAATTTGTAGTCCTCAATGAATATGCATGAAATAACCATGGAATGTAGAAGGGATTTCTCTTCACTACATGAAGATTTTTTGCTCCTCCCTCCACACGATCTTTGGTTGCTTCTTCTCTTCCTTGACTTGCTTCTTTTCTTCCTTCACTATTTTTCTACTAGGTCTGTTAGTATGATTCTTTCGTCGTAAAATATCACTTTAGCTATGCATATCAAGTAGCCCTAACATCAAGTATGGCTGCAAAATATCTTTAAGTTTGCTGTATAAAATTAGATCTAAGCATAAAAGACATTTAGTAGATAAAATATGCAATGGCTCCATGCATCCAATGAACAAGACAAGAACAATGTATAAAAAGAATATTATATTATATTAAAGAATGGGGCACCTGAGGGGAAAACAAGAAAGGTGTTTTCCAGTTCTCCTTAGTGGGATGGGTTCTTAGAAGTCCTCAGTGTTTCAGATCTAAAATTCCTCTCTTTGGTTAATGTGGAAAACCCTAACAAACATGGAACTCAATGGGAGTTCAAAATGCAAACAAATGGAAATGGTGACCAAGAGTAGATCTAGTGTGATCTAATGCAATGGAGGTGACTAATGAATGGAGAAAACCCTTCTATTTATAACAAAATATTGGGGTGTTCTAAAACTTGGTGCATGAATAAAATATTATTAATCACATTCTAGAATCACCCTTTAGGAATATTTTATTATATTTGTTGGAGGGAAAAGGGTTTTTGACTTGGGTCAATTCCTTTATTTATAAATAAAAAATAAATAAATGATTTATTTATTATTTAAGGGAGATGAGGGGAATATAATTAAATAAATAATGGTTTATTTAATTATTTAAAAATGATTTAGTCAAATTTAACTAGGAATAGTATTTAAATAGTGATTTAAATAACTTATTCTTAGGCAATAATTAAATAAATAATGATTTATTTAATTGATTACCTTGTTTTGGGTTAAATATGACCAAGAAATGTAAACAAATGTGGTGAAAGCGATTTTACTTGGGGTAAAATTGGTCTTACATGGTGTACTTGGGTTCATCTAACGATAACGGGTTAGATGACCAAAAAATGGTGTAACAAGGTCCCCTTTGTTTTTTCTTCTTTTGTTGATTTTGGATTGAAAAACAAGGAAAAAAACAATATCTTGCCATATGGTCAAAGTTATTACATGTGTAGCATTCCACATGGCCAAGGTATGTAGAAATAAGATTAGATATCATGATAATAATGCCATATCTAAACCTTGCATGAAATGTCCTTCTCCTCCATTGGTTAGATTTGCAATCAAATAATTTATGTTTAAACAAGTGATATGAGTAACAATAACCATAAAAATCATAATTATAGATTTTGGCCAATATCCTTGGTTGTTGATATTGTTGCAATCTCTGCTGATTTGATTTATATGTTCTACTCCAACAATTAGATGCAATATGCCCAAATTTGTGGCAGTTGTGACACTCAACATTACTCATAAAAGGAATGAAGGGGCTTTGATTCCTTTGGAATCATATATATCTGCCATGATCTCATTTTGGAGCAAAATATCTTATAAATGTAGGTGCTCCTTGATATTTTCTTCTATGTTGTTTATTTTACTACTTGATTAGTTGTTGGTTCTGCTTATTGTTTCCTCAATTTTCACTCTTTCTACTGGTATTGCTTTCTATAGGTTTCTTGGGTTCTTCTTTGATATTTTTTACGACATGGATACTAAATTCACCCTTTTGAAATCCAAGACAAAATGTATCCAATGGTGATATTTGGATCTCAAACCAACTATAAAATGCCACAATGCTCTTCTCCATATTTTGTTGCTCTCTCAAGGACACCACTTTAGCTTCTAATTTCTCAACCTATTTTTCCTTCTCTTGGTACTTCTTCCTCATACCTTCCTAAAATATTTTTGACTCTATCAACTTAATCTTTATTCTAACAATATCTTCCTTGATATTGGCCTCCTTATCATCACAAATCTCCAAAACAAATTCTTGTTCCTTGGATGCAGTTGTTAGTCTAGAAATATCATCTCTAAAACTCTTAACATTATCCTCATATTCACTATGTGCTTCAACATGATCTAAATATGAATAATCAAAATTATAACTCATAAGAAACTCATTAATGTTTATACAATTGGGTTCATGATTTTTTGATCTCTTCTCATCATCTTATAAATCATGTGCACTAGAAGACTGAGACTCTTGTGGTTCATCTTCCTGTTTTTGAAGGATCTTCTTATTATTATTGTTATTGCTGCACTTCTTCTCATTTTATTTATTGTTGTTGGTACCATCTCCAAATATGGATTCTAGATTGTCCCATAGTTGCTTGTAATGTTTCAAACCTACTAGCATCTTAAAATCATCATCATGAAGATTCGTGTAGATTATACATATAGCTTGTGTATCCTACTGCAAAACCTCATCTACAATTGGATCCTTGCCACAACCTTCACATACTACTCTCCAAATGTTAGATCCACAAGAAAAAAAATGATATTTAACATTTTTTATTTTTATGTGTGATCTGTGTCATATGGTCTCGGGAAATTGGTGGGTCTATGAAAGTGGTTCTACATCGGCCGTTGGGTCAGTCTCTTGTCATGGGAGTGGGTGGTTGGAATTTTTTGCGAAGGGTTTCCTTGGTAGTTCTAATTGCGAATCTAATTAAATGTAGTGGGATGGGTTTGGTTAATTATTTGCGTCCTTAAAATTTAGAGGCTTCTTGGTTCTGGGGTGGAGTCTTTTGTGCTCAATGGTAAAGGGGTAGATTCTCTATACAAGGAATTGTTGTCCAATTCCCTCTCTAGTGCGTCATCGTCAAAATTTAGATCATTTTTATGGTTCTTCTACGATGAGATTATTTATTGGTATCCTAATTTTTTTGAGGAAGACTCTAGTCATTATTTTTTTCCTTTTGTAGGAAGAGGAAGCACATGTAGAGAAATTGAGGAACCATCCTATGACTCTAGGATGCCAATGAAGTAGAGGGGGAGGAGGTAAAATATCCTAGCCTAGGTTGTGTGGCCCAATTTGTTTTTCCCAAGACTCTGTGGTATCATATTTTAATGTCATTCCAGTAGAGACACGTCAAGAGATTCGTAAGCTTGATGATGATGGTTTCTATGACCCTCACTGGGTTGTTTCCTTTGGTGGCTTTTCTCTTGTTATGGGGTATCTAATATTGTACCCCATCTAATGGTTTCCTCACTTGACAACATATGACTTTTATTGGATGTACTCTCATGTGCTCCATTAATATTTTCTTCTTATTTCATGGAACTCTACTTCCCACTATAGCTAGATCCAAATTTATGTTGATTTTTTCCATGTAATTCTTAGAGGGTCTCCAATAGGACTACATTCACTTCTAACTGTTTCTCCCATGCTTTGTAAATCCTTTCA
Source organism: Pinus albicaulis (assembly GCA_034641835.2). NCBI lineage: Eukaryota > Viridiplantae > Streptophyta > Pinopsida > Pinales > Pinaceae > Pinus > Pinus albicaulis. The sequence continues at coordinate 200,185,035 of CM076583.1, forward strand.
TTATCAACTTTGCAGCTCCTAATTTCATTTTTCAAGCTCCTCAATTTATCCATCCAATAAGGAAAATCTTCCCCTCCTCCTTTTTCAAGTCATATTTCTTCCCTCCCATGTTGTGACTAGTCAAAACTATATTGTAGCATCCTTCTATGCATTGCTTGGTCCATCAATTCTATAATATACCATACTTTTATTTTCATGTGGTATTTTCCCTTCATGTGTTGTCATAGACACATATAATGTTAGTTTTAAACATACATAAGTGCTTCATGTAGTTCAACACCCTAAATTTTGTTTGAGGTGGTTGTATGAGGTTAGCCGTAACAATCCATTTCAATTTAGTACTTTAATCGCAATGAGATCATGCAAAATAATAAATACTATGCTAAATGAATACATTAGAATAAAATATCCCATGCAACACATATAATAAATACATAAAACACTAAGTTTTTTGACACATTTCACCTGCTCTAAGACCTCATCTGATCTCCAAAGGTCCAGTGTTAAAAATCAAAGATATGATACCACTCTATAACATATCCCCTAGGGTCTTCAATGGGGGATCAATACCATACCATATGTGTTCATATTTGGGGATATATATTGAGGAAAAAAATACATAATATATTCAGCATACAATATTTGGTAAAGGTTTTTTATATCGGCACATATAAAAAATGGAGTTCAGAGTTAATGAAAATATATAAAGGGGTATAAAAAAAAATTAATGACAAAAATGGATGAGCTCTATAATATATAGTAAAAGTAGAAGTTTTTTAAATTCGAAAGGTGTATTGGGTTTGTATTTGCAGTGGGTTAAATAATGTGATTTATAGATGCATTTTCGAATATTTTGTGAAATTAAGGGTCTCGTTTAGTATGCCATGAACGCATGTGATATATCATAGTGTTGGAACATTTGAAGGCAAAATATTTGAGGCTTATATGTATGATGTAAAGGGCAAAGCAATGATTAACATTTAAGAGTTAGGGAAGTATGAAGAGTAGGTGACAAGGAAGAGACCAAGGACCATGGGTCTCAGAAGAGCATTGCAGAAGGAAAAAGAACAAAATCGACCAGATGAGGACTTGAGTTTTGATGAAAAGATAACCAATGAAATTAATGAAAACAAGGTGTTTTGGCTTGAGAAGGTCAAAATTCACTTGGAGAATCTCCTTGAAAAGGTCAACAGGGATAAAAAGATACATAAAAACATGGTCATCACTATTATGCATGAAATAAAATTTGCAATGTCAAAGTCAAACAATTGCAAGCCAAGTTGAAGGAAACCCTAACAAGTCAAAATGAGAAGGATAACTTGAATATTATTGCTGATGCTTCTTTAGTGGCTTAAGATACCTCATGAGGCACCTTTGGACCAATTTTGAGGAGATTTGGGGCAACTTTTGTTTTTTGTGACATTTTTGTCAAAACTGGAAAATTGAAAAACCATTCAAACTGGTAAAAGCGTAGTGCAGGCCATGCTATGATTTTTTGGGGGGCATCCATTGGAATAAAAGTTGAAATTTTTGGATTCTGTTTGATGATAATATCGATTGAAGTCAGCGGTTTTTCCAAGTCAGCAACTTTTTGGGGGTCAAAATTCCCAAAACCAAGCTAAAAATCACCTTTCTGCCCTATTTTTGGAGCCTTCGCTACACTTTATGAGTAGTCTTGGGAGATTGAATATTTGGAGGGCTAGGAGCTACCTTTTTCAGTTCTTTATGATCCTACCTTGTAGCAAACATATAGGGCTTTCCATAACATATTTCAGATTAGGATTTGGACCTTGGGAAGGCCTCCAAAAGCCACTTCTGGAAATTTTGCTACGCTTTCTTCAGATTTCACTACGCTTTCTCTAGCAAGCATTTTTCATAGGCAGTTTGACCCAGTTTGAATTTTTACATGTGTAATTGATGAATGATGATGATTTTTTGATGTCATTATGTTTAATTGAGATGGTAAATAGTGAAATATGGTAGATACATGCTTGTTAATGTAATTTTTGTTCAAATGTATCTAGTTTCCTATGATGAGGTGAATTGGTTGACCTCCACTAAACATTAGGGTTCTGTTGAGAATATCATGTAATCAACTCTAAAAATGATGGACTCAACCCCTGAGAGAGGGGAAATGTTATTTAGGTCTATATATATCATTTTCAAAGTCATTTGATTGGTTGGACATCAGTGGATTGTAATATTGTAGCTTGTACTTTCACTCAAATTTAGAAATCAAAGGATGGAGATGTAGCTATTATCTAGGAATTCATGTGAAATGAGTTTATGAACATGTATATTCTTTGTTATAGTATTTATTGAATGATTTATAGCTCTCCTTTCATATCTTGTATCTTTAGTGGATTTCCTTACATTTTATAGGGATAATTCTATTAATTTAGCTTTGTTTATGGGGAAATGTAATCTTGTATTTTATGCTTCCATGTTTAATGAATTCATGAATGAGCATGCTAATTAAATCCCTATACCTTTTTAGACTCATCACCATGCTACAAAACCCTAAAGCCATCATAAACCCATTTCTACCTTGTTCCTTTATATTTTTGCAGCTATAAGACCTTTGATCCCTAGACCTAGCTACTTGCTTGTATCCCTGATCCAGCATCAAACCCTAAATTTCTTAAAACCTACCTAAGCATATAATATCTATCCTAATATATTTCATGTCATAGTCAATCCTTGGCTGTGATCTCATTGACAGATCCCTCTCAGCCTCTTAGGGCTAGCTACTAGGTCAAAGTGGTATGTGGTTACCTTTGTTGGTCTCCTTTTCAGCCATCAGAGAACTGGTGGGGCTATGATCTCATTGAAAGATCCCTCTCAGCCTCATAGGGCTAGTTACTAGGTCAAAGTGGTCTGTGGTTACCTTTGTTGGTCTCCTTTTCAGCCATCAGAGAACTGGCGGAGTGCTAACAGGACAAAAATTACCTTGTTTCCCTGTAGAAAATCTTGCCCTAATATCATGTCAAATTCGTTCATCTCCATCATTGTGAAGTCCAAACAACCTTGCCAATCAGAACTCAGATCGGCATATCACTTGTCGATCCCGACACCTTAGCCCTTGATTTAACTACTTTGACCTCCAAATCCTTTGGACCAATATGTAGTCCAACTTCCCATGCTAACCTGGTCATCATGAAGTTATGTGTGGTGCCCATGTTCGAAAAATCTTGGATGGTTCAACCAAGAATCTCCAAGTGAAGAAACCCCAAAATGTGCAACCAATGTTTTCTTTCTCTATAAATACTGACCTGCATAAATCTCTAGCCTATTTTACATCTATTTGTAATGGATCTGATACCATCTGTCATGCCCCTGAGTTTATTCCACCACTCAGGGCATTGGGAGACACAAGCTAGACTCCCATACTTATATTTTTTCTCATATTCCAGACTGTGCCTACCGTTATACTTAAATTCTTCAATTATTAGTTATGTGTGGAAAACATAACACAACAGTACATAATGAAACCACAAAGACCAACTGAAATATTTATCGATATAAATATTTTATTATGATGTTTTGATTACTTTTACAAATTTTACAATGGGGGACCAACTATGCATGACTTCAGTCACTCTTCAACTTTTTATGCACGTTTTGCACGTTTCAAGCCACAACCTACATGTTTATGCGACTCGATCCACTGATTGACCCTTTTCACAGTGTGCGGTATAGGCTAACCTTATTTGTATGCTTCTCGCCTGAGTTTTTCCGCCCTCTGCTATATTCTGACCCGCTCACACTGCACCTGAACCTGCTAAACGATATGTGCTACTTGGCGACCCTGCCAGTACTACGAGCTCATCTGCCATACGTTGAACGTTACACGTTTGGTTGAATTGCAACTTGTATCCCCTTCGAAATGAGAACTTTGATACTCTCTATAACTATAAATTCCCTTCTCCAACGTTGTCTCATCTCCTATATGTATTTTTCCCACCCGATTGAATAATGAAGGTTCGTAAAAATTGGTGAGTCGGCCCACCAATCCAACCTTTAAACAATTCTACCCATGATAATTCAAGTCAGCTTGCACGTCGACTAAGCTACCTACCTACGCTCCACCTGTAACGTTCATCGTGTTAACCTGTCTCTTGGTCGCAATTTTCCTTGGGGTTACTCGCCCGCTATGTGGATTGTGCTCTGCTCGTATCAAACGTATAGGCTCGCTCATGGGCGCCTCATTCAAGCGTGCGCCTGCCCGAACGCCTCACTCGGGTTGCCCGACGTGCTCACCGAACTTCCGCACACCTATGACACTTGGTGATATAAGAATGGGTTGGATAACTTGTTATGCTTTTCAATAATCTCCCACTCAGTTAAGCAAATAAAATATCTAGCTTATACGTGAATTGTGCAGAATTTTATACTTGAAATAGGTGTATTTTTTTTAACTATTTAAGTGCTTTAAGACCATTTTTTTTCTTCTGATATTAAACATGTGTAACAGCCATATAATGGAGCAAATGAAAATCAACACATAACATAAAATTTAATATAGGATTTCACCCAAATATCGTGGGCTACGTCTCCTTGAGCTCTTGTCATCTTGACCTGGCTCTTTGGCATTATGGAAAATTTCTTTTAAAAGTTATAAAATCAAATCTAATGGTTAATTAAATTGAACCAATGGATTTAGAATACCATTTATATCCTTTTCATGGCTATCATCACTCTGAAAATAGAACTAGGTCCCCTTAGACTGGTCTCCTTGAGTCGATGCTCTAGAGCTACCCTAAGCTTCTCTATGGCACTAACTCCCTCTAAAATCATTTTCTATCTTTGAAACCTCACCTAATATCTCCAACACATATCAGACCTAAAAATAGGCTCATCATTTTCTCAAAATGAGCACTAGCTCCCCAATATAGCCCTCCATCCACTAATGGCTCTAGGCTACCCAAGACTTCCCTATGGCTCCTCTACCTTTATAATTCTTCAAATGGATATGAAAATACTTTAATTGGATTCAAAATGTACAAAATAGTTAGAATAGACTATTGGTTCGTTGAAATTGGCCTTTCGCTGCTTTGGTTTCGCCTTAAACACCTGGTGGCACCCCTTGGCTCTGGGGTCACTGAAAACTTCTCTGTGGCTTATCGAGCTCTAGAAGTCCTCAAAATATTCTACAAACTCCATAAATTGATTCATAAATTATCAAAATAGTTGAAAATGACTATTGGTTTGTTAAGAATGGATACTGGCTACTCTAGATAAGCCTCATTCTCTTGTTGGCACTCACTGGCCCTCGTGGCCACTGGAACTTCTCTGAAGCACATAAACCTTCAAAACTCCTCTAAATTCTCTTCAAATGACACCAATAGTTCCCTAATGTCTAAAACATCCAAAATTAAATATTGTATTGTTGAGAAAGGCCTCTAGATGCACTGGCGAGGCCTCAAACTGTTGCTGGCCCCTGGTGGCCCTGGTGGCCCCTAAAACTTCTCTGAAACAAAAACCTGCTAAAAATTCCTATGATGGCTCTACAACCCTCAACAATGAGTCTATAATGTTTGAGATAGTCAAAATTGACTATTCACACTCTCATAATGGATGAATGTAGCTCAAGATAGAGCCAAAACAAGATTTGTCCAATGTCCCCTAAAAATCCTCCACTAAACTTGGAGAACTGCAGATGAAATTGGTGATTTCCAAAAATTTAGTGGTTGCGCTCCATTTTAACCGCCAACTTTAACAGTTACACTAAATATAACTGTTGGGCTGGCCACATGGACCCAAAACCCCGCGGTCATTTAATTTTGGAGCGAAACCCTCGCCAAAACCATGATTGTTGTTGTGTTTAACCCAAAGTTGATATTGGAGTTTAAATCCAAGCAAGCGAAGAAGCCGTAACCTCCAGGACTAATGTCACCATGTGATAGGGTTTGCAGGCGGAGTTTTAATTCTTCAAATTGTCAGCATTTTAACAATTGTTGTCGTGGTTCGTTGTTGCATGTGACCAAAATCATTGGACCGCAAACGATGATGTTTTGAGGTTGAGCACTTGGTCTCGGCCTAAGGACGTATGGGGCAGGGATGGCCCCCTCTGACCCCCAAATCTGCAATTTTTAAATGTTAAATATAATTGTAACATGATGTGGTTAAGAAACAAAGTTGATATCCAAATGGTAAGGCGTGGGCGTGCATGCTCAGGGGTCTTGGGGTCGAGCCCCAATGACCCAAATTTTTTTTTACGGTACCATTCCTGAGCCACGTGGTGGCCTCTGGGCCTGCCACATGGTGGCTTCTAATTGGCTTCAAACCACATCATACAACAAAAAATGAATCACAAAATGCCACTTGGCATTTACTGGTTGGTCTGAAGGGAATATTTCAGGGAATATTCCAAGAATATTCTAGGAATATTCCCTGGAATATTCCTTTTTAAAAATTTTGAAAATCCATTCGAACTTGGTCAAAAGCCAGAAATTGTAGTTTACTGGACTTTTCAAATCGCGATAACTTCTTCATACGATGTTGGTTTTTCGAACCATTCGTGGTGCTCAAATCAGGAAGACAAGATCTATCCAGTAGCTCAGGTTTGACACACTTTAGAACACTTTTAAACTTAAGCTATCACTTAGGTCCTTGATCCAAATATGATCACACCTCCCCATTGGGAATCTTTTGGACCCCAAAAGACTCATTACCTGATCTATAGTAGAAGAGAGTACATCACCCTCACCTTTTAGCATCCACACACTTGCCTTGAATGACTTAGTGCCTTTGAACCACAACTTGAATGTAGTCAACACTTCCCCTCTTGAATTATCTTGTCCTCCTGTCAAGAATTTTCTTCCTTGAACTCACTCAGAAATTTCGGGCGAGAAATTTATAGAAGGTAGCCGAACATCATGTCCTTGATCATTGCTCCAAGGTGGCTCAAACAAAAATGAGATTACAACAGAAAACATGCATACATAACTAGAATTTTCATATGTACAAAGGAATGTATGTCTTACTGTGTCAAGAAGTGAAACCACTTCTCACCAAGCCACTTCCACGTTGACTTTTTCTGTTGAAAATCTTCTTCATGTGAAACAATTGTTCTCAGATCAATGATGGTTTCACTTTCACCAGTCTTTCTATCATCTTGCCTCATGTGCTTGGGAGGATTAGTTGGATGCAATGTCCAACATTGGGAAACAAAATGTCCCTTTCTTTAGCAATGTGTGCAAGTCTTTTGCACCTTCTTTGCAAGTTACCTTTTCCTCAACTGTTTCCTGTATTCCTTCATCCTCTTCCAACAATTTGAAACATCATGGTTACACATACCACAATATGCACAACAACTCTTTCTTCTATTCAAGCATGCATAACTGTCATGCCTTGTATAAACATAATCAACTTGACTATGGGAAGAATTATACCTCAAATGCTGCTTTGCATGTCCATATTTTTTTCCCTCGTGAGGAGATGAACTTATAGAGGTTCCATATTCACCATAAGCTACATGTTTAAAAGCACCTTCCTGCAACATAGGCTTCAAACAATGGCAATCAACTTGAAAACAAACTTGACATGTTTGTGCGGTTTAGAACTTGCAACAAAATTTCTTTTTGAAGTTGCCTCATATGCCTTCATGGCTGTGGATTTTTCGCCATTAAATTGAACATAACCAAGACCACATTTCTTAGGTCTTTCTTCAACCAAAATAGGATCAATCATGCCCTGTGAATGTTTTCCCAAACCCTTGCCTTCATATCGCATTTTTAACATCAACTTGGACCCTATACCTCTAGTGTGCTTTTCAAATGAACCAACACATCTTTCTAAAGAGGAAACTAAAGACAAATTTGAGTGAATTACCTCTGCTTCACACATGTTCTGGGTTAAGGCCTCTTGGGATTGATGGAGTTGCATCTCCATCTCATGCATTATTTTAATAAGTCCTTCTTTCTCTTGCTTCATAGCAACCAATTGCTCATGAAGTCTAGTGCTTTCTCTTCTATCGTCAAACAGAATTTGCACCATACCTTCAGAATGTATAAGTCTCACTTCATGTCTTCATCGAAGAATCTTGTGAAGGAGGAGAATTTTGAAACCTCACTTAAATAATTTCTCATCATTAAAACGAACTAAAGAACTTCAATCAACAATTCCAAAGCTTTCAAAAACAATTGACAAAGGTTCAAAACAAAATGGTTGTAGAGTCAAGCTCTTCTTCAAGTAGCTTTTTTACAAACACCCTCTTATGCTTCAAGGTTTTCCTTGAGGTCCTTTGGGTAAAGAGAATACTTTCATCCCTTCTTCCTTCTTGTCCTTTTTTTAACTTAGCTATCAATAGCTTTCCCTTCACCTCTAGCAAACTCAAAATTGTAAGAAACAATCAGTTTGAAAACAGTCAAATTATTTAACAGTGAAAACACCTTTCAAGTCAACAAGTAACCTAGTGCGCTGATACAAACCTGATCTGAAAATGGGTTGGATAACCTGTTATGCTTTTCAAAAACCTACCACTTAGTTAAACAAATAAAAGATATAGCTTATACTTGACTTGTGCAGAATTTTATACTTGAAACAAGTGTATGTTTTTTAAGTTTTTAAGTGCTTTAAGAACATTTTTTTTTATTGATATTAAACATGTGTAATAGCCATATAATTCAAAAAGTAAACATCAACACATAACAACAAATTTAATATAGGAGTTCACCCGAATAGCGTGGGCTACGTCTCCTTGAGCTCTTGTCATCTTGACTTGGCTCTTTGGGATTATGGAAAATTTATTTTACAAGTTACAAACTCAACTCCCATGGTTAACTGAACTAAACCAATGGGTTTAGAATACCATTTATATCCCTTTCATGGTTGTCATCACTCTAAAAACAGAACTAGGTCCCCTTAGACTGGTCTCCTTGAGTTGGTGCTCTTAAGCTACCCTGAGCTTCTCTATGGCACTAACTCCCTCAGAAATTATTTTCTATCCTTGAAACCTCACCTAATGTCTCCAACACATATCAGACCTCCAAAATAGGCTGATCATTTTCTCAAAATGAGCACTGGCTCCCCAATATAGGCCTCCATCCAGTGATGGCCCTAGGCTGCAAAAAAAATTCCTTGTGGCTGTTTGACCTTTAGAAGTCTTCAAATGGATCTACAAATACTTTTATTGGATTCAAAATTTCCAAAATAGTCAGAATACAATATTGATTCACTGAAATTGGCCTCCGTAGGCTCCGATTTCACCTCCAACACCTTGTGGCACCCCTTGGCTCTAGGGTCACTGAAAAATTATCTGTGGCTTATCAAGACATAGAAGTCCTCAAAATATTCTGAAAACTCCATCAATGGATTGAAAAGTATCAAAACAATCAAAAATGACTATTAGTTTGCTGAGAATGGATACTGGCTACTTTGAATAGGCCTCATTCTCCTGCTGGCACTTACTAGCCCTGGTGGTCCCCATAAATTCTCTGAAGAATCTCGGGCTTCAAAAATCCTCTAAAAGCTCTAAAAACCACACCATTAGTTCCAAAATGTCTGAAACATCCAAATTTGACTACTGCATTGTTGAGAAAGGCCTCTAGTTGCACTGGTTAGGCCTCAAACTGTTGTTGGCCCATGGTGGCCCTTAGAACTTCTCTGAAGCAAAAACATACTCAAATCTCCTCTAGTGGCTCTGAAACCCTCACCAATGAGTCTGGAATGTTTGAGATAGTCAAAATTGACTATTCACACTCTCAGAATGGATGAATCTAGCTCAAGATAGAGCCAAAACGAGATTTTTCTAGTGTCCCCTAAAAATCCGCAGTTATCTGTAGTTAAAATTGGTGATTTCCAAAAATTTGGTGGTCACGCTCTAGTTTAACCACCATCTTTAACATTCAGAATAAATATAACTATTGGGGTGGCCACATGGACCCAAAACCCGCGGTCATTTAATTTTGGAGCAAAACCCCCGTCGAAACCATGGTTGTCGTTGTGTTTAACCCGAAGTTGATATCAGAGTTTAAAGCCAACTGCGTAGAGAAGCTCTAACCACCGGGGCTAACTTCACCATGTGATACGGTTTGTAGGTGGATTTTTAATGTTTGAAACTGTCGACATTTTAACAATTGTTGTCGCAGTTCGTTTTTACATGTGACCAAAATCATTGGACCGTAAACAGTGATGGTCTGAGGTTCAGCGCCTGGTCCTAGGCTAAGGATGTATGGGGGGCCTGACCCTCGGAGTTGGCCCCCTCCGACCCCCAAATGCACAATTGTTAAAACTTAAATATAGCTATAACATGATGTGGTTAAGAAACAAAGTTGACATCCCAACGGTAAGGCTTGGGCGTGCATGCTCGGAGGTTTCGGGGTCGAGCCCCGATGAATCAAACTAAATTTTACTGTACCATACCTGGGCCATGTGGCGGCCTCCAATCCTGCCATGTGGCGGCTTCTAATTGGCTTAAAACCACATCGTACAAAAAAAAACGAATCACAACGTGCCACTTGGCATTCACTGGTTAGTCTGAAAGGAATATTCTGTGTAATATTTCGAGGAATATTCTAGGAATATTTCAAGAATATTCTATGGAATATTTTTTTTTTTAATTTCCCAAAATCGAGTCACACTTGGTCACAAGCCAGGAATTGTAGTTTACTGGACTTTTCAAATCACGATAACTTCTTCATACGGTGTCGGTTTTTCGAACTGTTGGCAGTGGTGAAATCAGGAAGACGAGATCTATCCGGTCTCTTAGGTTCGACATACTTTCAAACACTTTGAAATTTGAGCTATCACTTAGGTCCTTGATCCAAATCTAATCACTTAGGGAGTGCTCACCCACCATCGCCCGACCGCTGCAAGTGGGTGTGCCCACTATGCATGTTCGTTATGCATGCCTGACTCACTCAAGTGCGATGATGTTGACTTGGAGCACTGACACCAAGCACCCCAATGAGTACTCTGAAAGAAAATCTTACCTCGAGCAAGTGTAAGTTAATATTTGTAATGCAATGCTCTTTCACCTTCATAATGTCCTCCCGATCTCTTATATTATTGATGGAAATTATCCTCCATGGAATATGGCATAAGCTCGATATTATTATTCACAAATCAAGGATTAAGATTTATCTCTAAGTTAGTTATGCTCTTTTCATTAATTTATTTCAAATTATTTAATTAAATAAAATTATGTATCAACACATGTGATTTTGGGAAAGTGGTATTGATAAGCCATGGTATTGGTCCATGGTATTGCAACAAGAGTTATTTACAACTTAATGGTTTTCATGCTAAAGTGGGGTGAATATACATGGTTAAGAATATTTATGTGGATATTTTTGTTTATTTGAGAATAAGATTTCCACAATTTTAATTTAATTAGAAATAATTATTAGGTGGATGGTAGATATTTTACCTCCATGGAATACACTTGAATATTCATGGTAATATACATAGATCAAGGGATAACATTTATCTCCAAATTATTTAGGCTATTTTAATTAATTTATCTCAAATTAATTTATGAAAAGAAATGAAATATTGGGCATGCAATATTGATAAGCCATGGTATTGACCAATGGTACTGTAGAAAGATTTATTTACAAATTTTGAATTTTGACGGTAATGTAGATGTGAATTTCCTTGTTTATATCAAGAGATTTGAAGAGCTTGGGATTTTGGTCCATCCAGAGTTAAGATGGATCTAGACTGGTTTAATTATGAACTATAATTATAATTAATAATTTTAGCTAATTTTTAATTTTAATTTTTTTTTTTTTTTTTGATCTAGTAAAAATCTTAAACAAACATTACAACATCTCTACCATGCTAGGTTGCAAAGCGTCTCTTGGCCAAGTAATAATTGCACACAGATGCTCTACAACTAAGTATAGGAAATATGTAGAAAAAAATTATATATAAAATTGTTAAATATAACCTCAATATATTGAATTTATATTAAAATAGTCCTCAGTCATTTAAATTGGAAAGGTCAACAAATTTCGTGTAACAATGTGAATAATCTAAATTATTTGTTTCTCAAATTATATCAATATTTTATATTTATAAAACTTAAAAAATATTAATATTAATTCAACATATTAATATTAATAATAATAAAATAAAAAATTACCTTGAACAAATTAAATTTATTTATATATTAAATCAAAAAAACTAATATATATACTCATAATTAAAATGAACAAAATTAATTAAAACAATTTTGTTCCAAAAAAAATTCTTCGTAAATCTATTTTGTAATATAACGCCTACTTCAACTTAAATTAAATCAAATTATGAACAATAATTTTTCCATAACTTTTATGATGATGATGATGATGATGGTTAACATCGAGTCAGACCAATCTTTGGTTTATGGGACCTAAAGAAAAGAGTTATTTAGTTTGATTTAAGATTTTATTCCTATGCTCAAAAAGCTTGGAGAGAAGCTTCCCTAGCTCACTATAATTTTGACATCTTAAAAGGCTAGGAAGGTCAGTATTGTAACAAAGATTATGAAATTGAGCTCTAATGTGGTTGTACTTGGGGCACTCTAAGAGGAAGTGATTTTCATCCTGGATGTCAGATCCTTTCCATCCATGGTGTTTTAGGAACTGTCCAATGACCTGTTTCACTATGGAGCTCATGAGAGTTCGTTCTAATCTTGTTTATATTAATTTTCTTCTTTGAGCTAGTTAAAATAGAGAGATACTTTTGATCTTCTAGGGTGGGGTTGATGACCTCCATATAATATCTTAATTTTCTTTTAGCTGCTAGATCTTTCTCACACCACTTTTTTTCTTTGAACTTAGAAGTAACAATATTTATTGTTATTAATGTTTTGCAATGCAACATTATCGTCGATCTCGGAATGGTTTAACCAGGCCCTGGTGTCTTTATACCAACCTCGTTTAAGCCTTAGGTGGTTTTTGCAGGAATTTAAAGCTATCTTAGAAAGTCTATGATCTCCTATATATATATATATATATATATATAACTTAACTTAACTTCCTACATTTATTTTATATTAATTAAATTAAATGGCTTAGTCAACCTAAATTAAATTATGAATTATTAAATCCAGAAGAGATGTGAGTGTATTCTATATTAATTCAACGCCTTCTTCAACTTAAACTTAAATGAAATGAAATGATGAACAATAATTTTGCTATAATTTATATATATATATAACTTTAAAAAGCTAAGTCAACTGAAATTAAATTATATATATATATATATATATATATTTCAAGAAAGGATAAGTATTTTAATGTTCGATGCTTATCTATTTCTATCTATTATTTAATCTATTTATGTAACACGTTAATATACCAATACACTATTAAGAATTTGATGAATTTGACTTCTATAATCCATAAATAGTGTAAGAATCACATGTAAAAAAATGACATATAAGAAAATTTTCTTATACCAATACACTTTATTGTATCAAATTATTGCGCCAAGAGGCGCAATCTATATCCGCATGACCTCGATGTCGAGTATGTCACGCTCTCAAAAAACAATAAATTTTACTTTTTCTAATGTCAGCTAAAGCATTAACCTAATCTTCAATTTTATATAACTTGAATATTTAGATTATATATAACTTTTTAAACTTATTAATGGGCTGAGATTAAATATTAAAATACACCTATGTATTATTATATAATTTGAATGGATAGTAAATTATATACATGAATTTGAATGGATCATAAATTTACCCTTAACAAAAAAATTTATCACATTGAATTTCCAAATTAAGTAAAATTTTATACATCTTTACTCTTTACTAAAGTCAATACCATTTCCTAAATAAAAGGAAAAGAGTTAATTCAACAAAACCAATCAAAATCCAAAAATATTTTAATATTTATTTTAATTAAATATTTGTAAAATGAATCTTTAAAAAGAAAACCCATATTCTATGGATAAATTAAAATATTTAAAGACATAAATATTTCCCCATCAAAGTTGCAATATTTAAAAATTTAAATAAATAAAATTATAAATAAACATGAGGTATGGTAAATAAATAAAACCTATTTTTATACTTACTCCGAGTTATGGTAAATAAATAAAAAATATATATAAACTAGATGCATGGTAAATAAATAAAAATTATTTTTATATTTACTCCATAGACCTTTTATATTTAAAAAAACTTAAAAAAGAGGTTTTATTTAGATGAAGCCTATGGGACGAATACCATGGGACAAATTAATAATGATGCCATGGGGAAAAAATACCATATTTATAAAATAATTATGGTAAATAAGTAAATATAAAAGAGGTATAAAAGAGATATGATAAATAAATAAATTTAAAATAGGTATGGTAAATAAATAAATATAAAAGAGGTATAAAGAGGTAAGGTAAATAAATAAGAATATATCAAATAGGATTATAAATAAAAATTTAATTATATAACAAGCCTATGGGCCAAATACCATAGTAAATAAAAGAGGTATGGTGAATAAATAAAAATATAAATAAACCAGAGGTATGGAAAGTAAATAAAACCTCTTTTCATATTTACTCAATAATCTTCTTTATATCTACGAATATTTATGTTCATTAGTTTACATAACTAAGAAGTGATAGAGAGAGAGAGAGAAGTGGAGAGAGAGAGAGAGAGAGTGATAAGGGAGAGATGGAGAGAGAGTGTGTATGTTTAGGGGTGAGATAAAGAGACAAAGTAAGATGTATGGAAAGAAGGGGGGAGAGAAGAAGAGAGAAGGAGAGAGGGAGGGATATAGTAATGTAGTTGGAGGGAGATAGGGGCAGAAAGAGAGAGAGAAATAAAGGGAGATGGGGGGAAGAGAGAGAGAGAGAGAGAGAGAGAGGGAGGGAGGGAGAGAGAGAGAGAGAGATGGGGGAAGAGAGAGGAATTTGGAGGGAAAAGAGAGAGGGAGGTAGGAGAGAAAGGGAGCGAGAGGAAGGATGAGAGAGAGGAGGAGAGTGATGGGGGAAGAGAGAGTATTGGAGGGAAGAGAGGGAGAGAAAGAGAGATCGGGGAAGAGAGAGGGAGTTAGGAGAGAGAGAGAGAGATCGGGGGGAAGAGAGAGGGATTTAGAGAGAGAGAGAGAGAGAGAGAGAGGAAGAACAAGAGAGAGGAGGAGAGAGGGATCGATAGAGAGATGGATTTGGAGGGGGGAGATGTAGGAAATAAGAAATATAGACAGTGAGAAGTGGAGAGAGAGAAGGAGTGACAAGGGAGAGACATAGAGAGAGCATGTATGTTTTGGGCTGAGATAAAGAGACAAATAAGGAGAGATGGAGATAAGGGGGGAGAAGGAGATATAAGGAGAGATGGAGGGATATAGTAGCATAGTTGGTGGGTGAAAAGAGAGAGAGAGGGAGAGAGAGATTGGAGAGAAAGGGAAAGAGAGGAAGGAAGAGAGAGGATGTGAGAGAGTGGAGAGAGGGAGGGAAGGAGAGATGGAATTGGAGGGAGGGAGAGGGAGGTAAGAAGAAAGACATAGAGAGAGAAAGGTGGAGAGAGAGAGAGAGAGAGAGAGAGAGAGAGAGAGTGAGTGATAAGGAAGATGGAGAGAGAGGGAGAGAGGACAGAAGGATGAAAGAGAGATACAAGCGGGGGAGAGGGAGAGAATGGGAAGATAAAGATATAGATGAAAGGTGAAGAGAGGGAAGAAGAGAGATATGGGAGAGGAGAGGATTGACAAAGAGATTCATATATATGGAGTGCGAGCGTGTGTGTTTAGGGGGGTGAGATAGAGAGATAGAAAATAAGAGATGGAGGGGGGATGTAGATATGGATGGAGGGTGAAGAGAGGGAAGAATATTTCTCACACTAGATTGATTGATATAAGTGGAGATGGTGATTTATAATCCTATTTGGTTATTTTCACTATATGCATTGATTTTAGTGAAGACTTTTATTTCTAA
Organism: Pinus albicaulis; assembly: GCA_034641835.2. NCBI lineage: Eukaryota > Viridiplantae > Streptophyta > Pinopsida > Pinales > Pinaceae > Pinus > Pinus albicaulis. The sequence goes on from CM076583.1 coordinate 200,200,899, forward strand.
TGATGTTTGATTACTTTCACTAGAAGCATTGATTTTAGTGTAGGTGGTGATTTCTAATACAATTTGATTGCTTCCACCGAATTTGTTGATTTCAATTTAAATGTCGATTTATAATTATATTTGATTACCGCACTAGATGAGTTGATTTCAATGTAGATGATTTCTAATCCTATTTTATTGTTTGCACTAAATGCATTCATTTCAAGTGTAGATGGCGATTTCTAATCGTATTTGATTTCTTTGAGTAAATGCATTCATTTCGGTGTAGATGGCGATTTCTAATCCTATTTGATTTCTTTGAGTAAATGCATTGATTTTAGTGTGGATGTTGGTTTCTGAGAGAGAGAGAGTGAGTGATAAGGAGAAGATGGAGAGAGAGGAAAGAGTAAAAAAGGAGGAAAGAAAGATATTAATAGGGGAGAGGGAGAGAAGGGGGAAGATAGAGATATAGATGGAAGGTGAAGAGAGGGAAGAAGAGAGAGATGCGGAGAGCGGTTGATTGAAAAAAGAGGTTGATATATATGGAGTGCGAGAGCGAGTGTTTTTAGGGGGGTGAGATAGAGAGACAAAAAAAGCATAGATGGAGGGGGATATAGACATGGATGGAGGGTGGAGAGAGGAGGAATATTTCTCACACTAGATGGATTGATATAAGTGGAAATGGTGATTTCTAATCTTATTTGATTAGTTGCACTAGATGCATCAATTTTAGTGTAGATATTTATTTCTAAATATATTTTATTTATTGCACTAGATGCATTTATTTCGGTGTAGGTGTTGATTTCTAATACAATTTGATTTCTTGCACCGAATGTGTTGATTTCAATTTAGATGTCGATTTATAATTATATTTGATTACTTGCACTAGATGAATTGATTTCAATGTAGAATATTTCTAATCCTATTTGATTGTTTGCACTAAATGCATTGATTTCGGGGTAGATGGCGATTTCTAATCCTATTTGATTTCTTTGAGTAAATGCATTGATTTCAGGTAGATGTTGGTTTCTAGACAAAGAGAGTGAGTGATAAGGAAGATGGAGAGAGATAGAGAGGAAAAAAAAGGAGGAAATAGAGATATTAGTGGGGGAGAGGGATAGAAGGGGAAGATAGAGATATAGATGGAAGGTGAAGAGAGGGAAGAAGAGAGAGAAGGGGAGAGGGTTGATTGACAAAGAGAATGATATATATGGAGTGCGAGTGTGTGTGTGTTTAGGGAGGTGAGATAGAGAGACAAGAAACAAGGGATGGAGGGGGATATAGATATTGATGGAGGGTGGAAAGAGGGAAGAATATTTCTTGCACTAGATGGATTTATTTAAGTGGAGATGGTGATTTATAATCCTATTTGATTATTTGCACTAGATGCATCGATTTTGGTGTAGATATTTATTTCTAATGATATTTGATTACTTGCACTAGATGCATTGATTTTAGTGTAGGTGGTGATTTCTAATACTATTTGATTGCTTGCAGTAGATGTGTTGATTTCAATTTAGACGTCGATTTATAATTATATTTGATTGCTTGCACTAGATGCATTGATTTCAATGTAGATTATTTCTAATCCTATTTGATTGTTTGCACTAAATGGATTGATTTCGATGTAGATGGCAATTTCTAATCCTATTTGATTCCTTTGAGTAAATGCATTGATTTCATGTGTAGATGTTGGTTTCTAATCTTATTTGATTGCTTGCATTAGGTGCATTGATTTCAACGTAGAAGTTATTTTCTAATCTTATTTGATCGCTTTGCATTAAATTCATTGATTTCAATGCATATGTTGATTTATGATTTGATGTAATTGGATATATGACTGGTACATTAATTTTAAAGTTATTGGATTAACAATATGCATTGATTTTAGTATAAGAACAAAAAGTTATTGACAATGTACATTGATTTTTGTGTTATAGTAATTTAAGCTATTAATATTGGAGAGCAAGAGAGACAAGATATCATGTTTACTACAATGACTCGAGCTAAATATTTAAATGGCTTATGATTTAAATTTTCTTTTTCATATAATCGATATGAAAATATAACAAAACTAAAAAAGGGTTGCAATAAGAATAGTAGAAGAAAATAGTTTGAGATTGATCACAATGAAGACTATTTGTAACATGAGTACATTCTTATTATTCACATTTTCTATCTTTCAACACTATTATTGTCACTTTGCATTCAAAAAAAATATTTCATCATTTTTCATCATTATAGTTATTAATAATATTTATCATCTCAACGAACTGAGGTAACTAAGAAAATTTAAAATTAAGATGAACTAGTTAATCGCAAAATATTTAGCATATATAAAATGATTACATTAATACTTGATATATTTACATATTATTGATAAAATTAATCATATATTCGATAGATTTCATTGGTAGCACACGAGCGAACCGCCGAGAGGGATCAAATCTATCTTAACTACGGATCTATCAACCGCCGAGAGGATCAAAATCTCTCGAGGTGAAAACCTTTCCTCAAGTTTTGCACTCAAAAAACAGGGTTTTCACCTCGAGATATTTGATCCTTCTCGGTGCTTGATAGATCCGGAGTTAAGATGGATCTAGGCTAGTATTCATACCAAAAGGTCTCTCTCATTTAGCATTTGCGAACATGCGCACGCCCAACGTTTAGTGTTTGCATGACACACAAAGAGCATGTCCCCCATTTTGAGGATGCCTACAATACAAAATATAAGTTGGGGGAACTTAATGAAAATTAATTAAATCGGAGAATGCCATGGATTCATGGCTTGCTTTTCTTTGTAGAGTTTTGTCGAGATTCCGGTCAAGGGATGAGTCTCGATCCTCATTAGTAAATTTACCTAATGGTAAACTTACGGCACGTCTATGATGATATATTTTGTTCTGTTACTTTATTTGGGTTTCCCAAAAATAGTAAAGTTTATTTATTTTAAACTTGGTAAAATATCAAGTTTTATTTATGTTACTTAATTTTTTTTCAAGATTATAATTTAAATAGTATTTATAAAAAAATCATGTTATGTGTGTTTGCATGGATAATTGTTGTTGGAGTATTTGGTTCGGATCATTTTATCACAAAAATAATTTTAATGATTTATATTATTTTGCTTTTATATATTATATATTATTTAATAAAAATTTAAGTAGCAATTGTATCATCATTATTTGTTGCAAAGTAAATGCCATAAGATTTTTAAAGAGATCTAATAAAATGGGTGAAAATGTGAAGATGGGTTACACTTTTTTCCCTTTTTTTGAGAAAAAAATTTCATTTTTTTCGGTTCTTCAACTTTCTACAAACTATAGCAATTTTTTTGTGTAGAATTTCATTTTGCGATAAAAAATAAAAGTTGTGAGAAACTTTGTTAGCTTTCTATTAATTATTTTTTTGAAATTTTTTTATGCAGATTTGATATGTCAACTTAACATTTCTTTGAGTGTGTGTTTCTTAACAATCAAAGGATTCATAAGAAGTCATGTTATGGCGCAATGTTGTATTCATTGAAAATTTGTGTTTTTTGAAAAAAAAATGTGTTACAACAATCTAGACAGAGTCTATTTTTGTTTTTTGTCATATTTACAAAGCCAATAGATGCATATCATAATTACTAGAATTTTTTTGAAGCTGGTCCAATACGAAAAAATGCATATTTTGGATATGTTTCGTGTCACAAGAAATTTCTTAACATATAAGTTATAAACTAAAAATCTAAAAGCTACCCATTAGAGACGACGGACCAATGTAATGCCCCATAATTTTTTCAATTTTTTTTACAATATATTTTGGGAGATGCAAAATTTTGATTTCACCTGAATCATGACGACCCTCGAAAATTGTTTGCACCTATTTTATTAGAAAAATAATTAAAATTAATAAACGTTTATGAAATTCCATAAAAGTTATATTTCTTGAAAGTAGATTCAATTTTCGAAAAATGCTTGTCTTGGTTACGACGGTTAATTAACAACCTTTCATGGAGTTTAATCGATCCAAAGTTGCAGAACCGTTTTGAGCTCGGTTTTTTGCGTAATTGGTGACGCGTTAGTTCGACTCGAACTATGTTTTCCGCTTAAGAGTCGTTAACTCTAACGTCTTAATAGTTCGGACGAACTTTTTAACAAAAGCTCTTTACTGAACTATTGTATAACTCTTCGTCGAAGGAAAGTTTTGTGGAGCCCCCTACTAAAAACACATTTCGCGTCAATATAAATTGGCGCGAAAATGATTCACAATTTTTGTACATTTCGCACACTTCATCTCATTTTACAAAGATCTTGGTTTGGGTTCAAAAGCTTTTCTTCAAGGTTTGGGTTAAAGAGCATTTCTTGGAAGCAAATTGATTTTACAAAATCTTGGTTTGGGTTCAAAAGCTTTTCTTGCAAGGTTTGGGTTTAAGAGCATTTCTTGGAAGCAAATTGATTTTACAATTTTGGGTTTACGAAATTTTTTTTGGAGGACATTTCTTGGAGGCGACGTGATTTTTGGAAAAAATTGTAAGAAATTTCTTGGACGTACATTCAAAAGTCATTTCTTGGAGGTATGTACGTGTTTTGAGTTAAAGTAAATCTTTTGAATTTCGTTTCATTTTTATAAGACATTTTTCTCTCGAATTTTTTTAAAAGTCCGTGTTTTGGATTGGAGTATGATTTTTTACAAAAAATTTACATCGAATTTTTTTAAATTAAATCTTTTGTAATATTTTTTTGTAATTGAGTTATTGTCTAATTTTTTTGAAGGAAATTTTTTGAACTTCATACCCTATTATCATGGGAAATCGAAGAACTTGTGCGAGAAAATATGATCGAAAAAAGAGACCCCGAGACACGTAGAGAAGAAACGAGACAATCCTCGCAAAAAGAAAGTTAGAAGCTCTCTCAAATATTGAGGAGGAAAATCAACCTCAGCATAAGTAGACGTGTATGTAAATGTAAATATTATGATCTATTGATATATATTTAAAAATTTTTCCCTAATGTAAAATGTGAAGCTTAATTTTTATTTGATGAATTAGTTTGAAAAATATTTTGTTTAATGTAAACAGATAGAGATATTCCTCAAAATATTGAAGAAGAAAATCAACCTCAAGCGAAAATTGAAGCGTGTATGTAAATGTAAGTATTATGATCTATTGATATATTTAAAATTTTTCTAATGTAAAAGGTGAAACTTAATTTTTATTTGATGAACTAATTTGAAAAAATATTTTGTTTAATGTAAACAGTATTATAGATACTCCTCAAAATATTGAAGAAGAAAATCAACCTCAAGCGAGAAATTGAAGTGGGTATGTAAATGTAAATATTATGATCTATTGATATATTTAAAATTTTCCTAATATTTATTGACATATTTATTAATTTAGTGATTTATTGAATATGTACTATTTTTTCGAATATGTACGAGATGAAATCACTATCGATAATGAGATGTTAGAAAATTTTGACACTCACACATATGGAGATAAAAATCGACCATAAAGATTATACGATATCGTGTCAATCTGCATTTTTAAAGATTATTTCTTAAATGAGCGAGTGAAAGTTCAAGCTCAAATGTTGAAAGGTCTCCTATCATCAAAGAAATTAAAAAGAAGCGACGACACTATTGGGTATTCGAAAATCAACCAAAAGATAAAAAAATGAAGGAAGAGGTGATAAAAAATGTGAGTAGTGCTATAAAGTCAATTAAGAGATCTAGAAATAAATATGTTTCAAATATACGTAGAGGAATACGATGGAAATGGTTTCACCAAGTACTCAAGAGAATCGTTTGATAACATCTATGGCACGAGCACCGGAACCTCACGAAAAACTTCTGCACAAACATCGAAACTTTCATCGCAAATAGATGTAAATGATGAACTCACTTGTTGGAGAGCTATTTGTAGGCAACCATACAAAGATAGACTTGGAGAAGATGTTAAAAAAATAATATATGAATATTGGAAGAACAATCCGTGTTTCACCAGCTCGCAAGACATGTGATGCGAAGAAGAATAGCACGAAATCAATACAAAAGAACATGAAAAACATCTCTTGGAAACCACTCGAGATAGAGTTATTCAACAAGTTCAAAGAAGAGAATCATCAAATTCATGTTTCACTCGGTGATTTTGTTCAAAAAAACCATCGTATGTAAAACCTATCACCGTACGCGACACTTGTTGTTGCAGTTATCATGTGGAATTTGAGTTATATTATGACACATTCCCCGATTTCGGTAGAACATTATGGAAGGATTCACCTCCTCCTTCCACTATCTATGAATTCATATCTCAAATTCTATGTGAAAGAGAAAGCGATGAACTATTTTTACAAAAAGAGATGTGTTGGTGGTAAAAAAATGCAATGATTGTGGAAATTTGACTAAATTTCAAAACAAATATCGCATTGATATAAATTATCAATCATTGTCCAACATGAAAGTGAAATGGAAGAGATATGAATATATCGGTACATCGATTCAAGGTGCAAATAGTGTTAAAAGAATCGAATTACGAGAAGACGAAATTTTTCGATAGAATTTTTTGAGAAAGTTTGAGGCGAAAATTTACAAATACACCAAAAATTCCCGTAGAGCTTGATGGCAAGACTTGCAATTCAAAAAAATCTTGTGAAGTTTTTTCCACGGGGACCATTTTGTTAGTGATTGATTTTGCGAGAAAACTACACATTTCTTCCACAAAAAAGAAATTCGTAGTGAATACTATCATTCCGACCAAGTCTCCATGCTCGTCCATATTCTATATAGACATCGTCGAAAAAAATGTCGATCATATAGAAAGCACGAGTGAAAATCGACATATCATTAAAGAATATCACTTTTATATCAGATGACGATCGTACACATGATACATGTTTTTGTACAACATTGTTTTGGAAGAATTTATGATTCATTGAAAAATCGTGGAATAACATTCAATGAACATTGGATATGGTCGACTGGATGCGCAAGTCAATTCAAATCTGCATGATCATTCTTTTGGTTGTGTTGTCTTCATAAGAAAACCCTGCATTAAAAAATTGTTGGAATTTCTTTGAGACTGGCCATGGAAAAGGAGAACATGACGGTGCGGGGAGCATGCATAAAACGAGTACTTCGAAGATATCAAATGAACCACTCCTGCACGCCTACTTGTGAACGATTTCGAAGAAGTTGTTCAATGGTGCATCACTACTCTAAGCCATGAAATTAACCCATCAAGAGAAGTGCTAAGGTACATTCAATTTAATTTATATTGGAAATCTAATTTTAAACATTGTACATTTATCATGCAATGATTATTTTTAATTGTATTTTGATATCATATTTACAAATTCTTTTTCTAATTTTCCATATAAAGGGTTTTTTCCGGCATATTGGAATCGGAGACGTAGATAGATCAATTGGAAATGATGTTGAAACAATAAAAGGGACTCGAAAATTGCATTCAATTCAAACAAAGTTGTCCAGAAATGTGTTTGCATTGGATAAAAAGAAAATATTCTTGTTTTTGTGATGTTTGCATAGACAACACAAAATCCAATGACGTTTGTGAAAAAAAAATGTACGTGAACGATTGGAAACATACAGAGCTAAATATAAAGGGAAAAATCTCTATTGCAATGTTTGAAGAAATGCAATCGTAGGAAACTACAATATCATCCGATGGTGATAGAGTTTCGATCTTGTTAGAGAAGGTAACATTTGAATTACTTTCAATGATTTAAAGATCTAGAATTAAATTTAAATATGCATAATTAAATGTTAAATTTTTATTTTATTGTGCGGGAGATGTTTTTTTATTGTAATTGCACCTATTGAAAACGATGAAAATGTGAAGTATTATTTGATTCGTTTCACTCTGAACGAAAAAATGAAATTATTACAAGACTATAATGATCACGGATTTCGGTACGTGACGAGAGGGTCTATTATACCGAAAGGTTATTTTTTCGGACAAAATCATCAAAGTGGAGACTTTGTTTAATTTTAAGACTATAAACCCCGATTCCATAAGTTGTCAATATAGTCACTTGGTGTGTGCAGCACGCATAAAGTTGATAGAAGTTCAATCAAAGAAAAAACGAAAATTAAGAAATGGAAAATGTCAAAATCCAATCATGAACGGATTATTGAAAATGGAATTCCATTAGAATTTTTTTGAGTGAAGTGTCCAACAATTTATTATCTTTGGATTAAATATGTTTTAGAACTTACGAGTACTCAACTAAAAATTGAGTTGCTTATGTTATTTGTGGTTTGCACATGTTACAAATTGTTTGGGTACAAGCACGTGCTCTAGTATCAACTGAAAGTAGTTTTTCTATACATGTGCATTGATGAAAAATGTTATATGTATTGGATATATATATATATATATATATATATATATATATATATATATTCTAGAATGAAATTAATTTTTTCTTGTATATTAATTGTTCTTGTATATGTTTTCCGACCGTATGGTACAAATTATTTCACTTTATTTTGTAAGGTCGGATTCGGTCCCCCATATGGCCTAGCCTCCAAGGGGACGAGATAACAAGTGGTTGTCCCCACTTGCCCGAATATCGACTTTTAAGTACAATTTCTATCGTTTATGGCAGGCATCTTACATGATGTCCTAGCCAAGGATAGATTCTCTTTGTTTCAAGTTTCCGGTAAAAAGTTGTCTCCGAATGACCTACTAGGATATTATAAATACTAGCTTTGTAAAATCATTTGGCATTCATAAAAATTCGAAAGTCTTAGACTGTCAATCAATTTAAAGTATCATTCACCCTAGGGAGTGTAAAATATTCAATGTAGGTTGGTGACGATGCTCACTCCTAGCTTGAAAGCTGACTCCAATGACCAATTCTTTAATGAATTCCAATGCAGTGAGACCAAAGTTGGTGACCCACTTGGTTTTTCACCCAAGAAATTCCAAGGTACTCTTCTTACCTTTGGCCCCCAAAGCTACTGATGGAATTATAGGAAGGTGAAGAAATTTTTTTTACGATAGAAATTTGGTCACATCCCTTATCTCCCCTTATCAAAAAGTTCCTATCTACTACATTATCCAGACATGTACTCAAGATCACTATTTCGTAATTAGAATATCACAATATCATAATTTCTCACAAAAAATACATGGAATGCCATTACGACACTCATCTAACAATAGGGAGCTCAAAACCTAGAAAGCTCCTCGTCCCCTTAATAATAATGTGTTTAATTTAGTCTTTTAGGTGAGGATTAGGTGTGAATCTTGTTTTCACATACAAAAATAATTAATTGTTTAATTCCATAAATTTGATTATTCACCAAAATACATGTCATATCCACTATTTGTCTCTCCTACAAATTCCCATTATTTTATTAAAATATATGATTTTATCTCACCCAACTATCACATGTTCCTAAATTTACTCCTAATTTTTCCCTATGCCCTAAATCTACTCCTAATTGTTCCCTATGTTGCTTTTGCCTTACTTATTTTTAGAAAGTTATTTTCCTAGATCCATCATAAATATGGATCTATCAAGCGCCGATAGGGATCAAATATCTAGAGGTGCAAACCTCGTTTTTGAGTGCAAAACTTGAAGAAAGGTTTGCACCTCAAGAGATTTGATCCCTCTCGGCGCTTGATATATCCGTAGTTAAGATGGATCTAAGTTGGTTTTCAGTCGTGTGCAACCAAGGAAAAACTATCGATAATATGAGAAACATATGATTAATTTTATCAATAATATGTAAATACATCTAATATTAATATAACCATTTTAAATATGCTAAATATGTTTGAGATTTATCAAGTCATTTTAATTTTAAATTTTCTTAGTTACCTCAATTTGTTGAGATGATAAATATTGTAGAATAACTTTAATAATGGAAAATGATCAAATACAATTTTTGAATGCAAAGTGACAATGTAATAATATTGAATGATAGAATGTGAATAATTAGAATGTAATAAATTACAAATAGCATTTATTGTGATCAATCTTAAAATATTCTCTTCTTCTATTGTTATTGTCACCCTTATTAGTTTTGTCATCTTTCAGTATCGATTATATTAAAAATAAAGTAAAAATCATAAATCATAAACCATTTAAATATTTAGCTCTAACTCTTGTAGTAAACACCATACCTCAAGTCTTTCTTGCTCTCCAATATTATTAGGTTTAATTATTATAACACAAAAATCGTTCTACATTGTCAATAATTTTTTGCGCTTACACCGAAATCAATGAACACTATTAATCCAATGACTTTACAAGTAAAGTACCATCATACATGCAATTATATCAAATCATAAATCAACATATACTAATGGAATCAATGGGGATTGTCTTGTTACAAGTAACATTTCAATTTACCACATGTGAAAATGTATATTGAAACCATCCAAAACTTTAAGTTTTAAAACCGTTTTGATTATATATTGTGCAACATTCAAACATTAAACATTTAAAGTTCATTAAATATCACATGCAAAATGTAGATTGAAACCATCCAAAACTTGAGTTTTAAAAACTTCACATGCCATGCCAATTATAATTCAACCTTCCAACAAAAACATTTAACATTAAATATCACATGCCAAAATGTAGTTCGTATGCAACATTACTTCACATTCACATGCCAAAAGTACTAAAACCATCCAAAAATTAAATAAAACAAATTATATAATAACAATGTAATAAAATATGTCCAAAAATTGTAAATCTCACTTGAGTATCAAACTCGTATCAAGTTTAACAAATTTTAAAACCATCTAAATTTTGAAATCAAAACTACCGTAAATCATGTCCATCAAATGGAGGATCTAACGTACGGGTATCGGTACCGCCTTTATCCTATGTATAGGAAACCTACATACACAATGGACATGTACTTGAACATTAAAATTTGAAGTTTTAAAAAATGAATGAGAATATATATATGTATAACTTCATGTAAAAAACAAAATATAACAAAAAAAATCATGCAATACCTCAGTAAGGTTCCCTCTCCATTTGATGAGTCTTGTTTTTCATGTGGATTCAACCAAACATATTGTACATATTAAAAGAGGACATAATTATTACACATTTTTTAATTTAAATTCAAATGCTTCTTTGATTTATCTCCTATAGCTTAATGTATTATGCTAGATATATAATTTAAGTTGAAGGCCCATGAGATAAATATGACTTCTATGTGAAATTTGTATTGAATCATCTATTTGTTGTGTTATATGAACATAATTGGTACGCATATCTAATTTACATTACTTTAATATGTCATGCTTCTTTAATTTATATTTTATAGATGATCGGAGCATCCCTTTTTAATCTATCCCTTTTGACTTCGGATATGTGGGCAATATTCATCTGCATATTTTTTCTATCATAAAAGCGAGTTGAGTAAAAATTGCATTCCATTTGTGTCAATGTTAAGGTTAAGCACATGGATTAAAGTTTTATATATTAGATGAGGAGGCTATGTATTACATATGGTCTTGAATGAGATTTTGGACTCTTTTAGATATATATCTAAAGATTCCAAATGCTCATTCAAGACCATATGTAATCCTCATCTAACTTAGCCAGGATTTGCAATACTATATTTGAGTTGGCTAGCTCCATTTCAAGATATTATGGTTATCCAAGAGGGGATATAAAAAAATGAAAAAGAAGGATGTTGTTGTATGTTATCCAAGTCGGACATAGAACCGATGGATAAACCTAAGGAAAAACCTATGTTTCCGGATGTCGAACCTTTGTAGAGGTTCCGATTCGACGAGTAAAATCCGCGTTTGGGGTCATGTAAATTCTAACTCATGACTGGGTAATTTTGCTAGGGGGAGAAATAGGATGTAATTTCCTCTTCTCATGGTTGGGATTCTTGTTTTTCATGTGGATTCAACCAAACATATTGTACATATTAAATGAGGACATAATTATTACACATTTTTAATTTACATTCAAATGCTTCTTTGATTTATCTCCTATAGCTTAATGTATTATGCTAGATATATAATTTAAGTTGAAGGCCCATGAGATAAATATGACTTCTATGTGACATTTGTATTGAATCATCTATTTGTTGTGTTATATGAACATAATTGGTACGCATATCGAATTTACATTACTTTAATATGTCATGCTTCTTTAGTTTATCTTTTATAGATGACCTGAGCATCCCTTTTTAATCTATCCCTTTTGACTTCGGATATGTGGGGAATATTCATCACGATATTTTTCTATGATAAAAGCAGATGAGTAAAATTGTATTCCATTTGTAGTCAATGTTAAGGTTAAGCACATGGATTAAAGCTTTATATATTAGATGAGGAGCCCTATGTATTACATATGGTCTTGAATGAGCTTTTGGACTCTTTAGATATATATCTAAAGAGTCCAAATGCTCATTCAAGACCATATGTAATCCTCATCTAACTTAGCCAGGAGTTTTGCAATACTATATTTGAGTTGGCTAGCTCCATTTCAAGATATTATGGTTATCCAAGAGGGGATATAAAAAATGAAAAGAAGGATGTTGTTGTAGGTTATCCAAGTTGGACATAGAACCAATGGAGAAACCTAAGGAAAAACTATGTTTCCGGGTCGAAACTTTGTAGAGGTTCCAAAGATCTCGAGAGTAAAATCCAGATTGGGGTTGTTAAATTCTAAGTGGACTGGTAATTGTGCTAGGGGGGAGAAATAGGATGTAATTTCCTCTTCTCACGGTTGGAGTCTTGTTTTTCATGTGGATTCAACCAAACAAATTTTACATATTAAATGACGAATTTCGCTCTCCCAATTATTTCTAAATCACCCATATCACCAAGAAAACATGTTTTAAAAGAACATACTTTAGTATGGGAAAGGAGGGGTTTTTTAAATTGGGAAGGTGTATTGGGTTCGTGTTGGTAGGGGGTTAAATAATGTGATTTCATAGGTATTTTCCAATATGTAGTCAAATTAAGGGTATTGTTTAATATGCCACTTAACGCACACGATATGTCAAAGATTCATTGAGTGAAGCCCCGTGGTGAGAGGTATGGACACAAGTGCATATGTTGTGATATAAGTAATTGCATATGTTGTGATGTAAGGGGTTTGAAGATTGATGCGAGATGGTCATATGAAAAAAGGGAAACTTTAGGATTTAACTTATTTAATATTTTTATAGTATTTGTAGGGTCATTAATTTTGTTTTGATATCCATAGATTGAATGAATTTTGAAAAGAATAGGAAAGAAAACAAAGAGACAACCATAAAGAGACAAACTTTCATTTTAGATTCCTACTTGGAACATTACTACTTAGCAAGTTATGAATTTAAAAACATGCTTTTTTAGATGGTATAATAGTTAGTTAGATCGTAAAAGAGTTGACTAAGTTGTTGTGAGACCTAGTTAGTGCATTATATGGATAAGAAAAAAAGATGAAAAAAATGTGTAGAGGAGCAAGAGATGAGAAACTATAAAGAGGGAGGAGACAAAGTTCAAAGCAAAGACAAGTGAATGAATTTATTACGTAATTAAAAAACAAGCAAGGTTAAATTTTTTATGTATGAGGGGATTGGTGTCTCCTTTAAGGTAGTCGCCTTAACAAGAATAGGTTGGAGTGTGTAGAATTACAAGTGAGTTATTCTAGTAAGTCGTAGTCTGCAAAGAGAAAAACAAGGTTGAAGCCTCGGGTCAAGAGGAGCCTACAAAAAAACTAATGTAAGTGGGAGTGATTTCTTCAAGAAAGTTGTATCTTGGAAAATATAAGAGAGGTTGGAGCCTCCGGAGGTGGGTGCCTATAAAATTTTTTTGTAAAAAGGAAGTGAGTGTTTTCTTTACATCAAAATTAAAAAAAATTCATGGTATTTTCCTTTCTATTTTTTCCACTTATATCTCGGTGTCAAGATTTGCTACTCTTATGTGTTGATTCTTATGCTAGCAATTTAATGTTGTTTATATTAGTGAATTAGTTGTTCATATGATATATTTTTTTTCATTTAATAATTGAGATAAATATTGAAAATAAAAGTAAAAATTGTAAATTGATGACCATGAATGCACTATACTGATTCAACCCCCCATTGCATTATAGTCAAGTTTACAGCAATTGGTATCAAATCCAATTATTTATGTATTAACTTAACTATTGGAAGGTACAAAACTAGTTGAATAATAGATCATCGGCGTGTGTGTGTGCTCCCTTTTGCAAAGCTTTGGTAAGGTAAATTATGAACTAATTGTTTATGCATTTGAAGTTAGAAAGGTAGTTACTAATGGTTATGGTGAACATACCCCTTCAAAAAAAATCGGGAATGGAATGCCTAGGCCAAGAGCACAATTTACAATAAAGTTCATAATTTGGATCTTGAGATAGAAGTAGATCTCAAATATGAAAAATATATATGTAATAGGTTGTAGGTATTACATCAAGGAGATAGTTCCAAATTGATGGTATCCCGATTCGGTGGTGATGCAGGGAGCATCCAGACTAGGGAAGGAAAAACAATGACAAGAAGTTTTCTTGTCTTTTGGTGATGTGATGTTTTAACGAGTCTCTCGAACCCGTTCATGTTTAATCTGCTTTGTTTTTTTTAGATGATTAGTTACTAGTAGGGGGTTTGTTTTAGTATAGCCGACTCTTTTTGTTTTTAATTTTTTATTAAGAAACCGTGGTAGGGTTATTTGGCTATTTTAATTTCAGTTAGTGATAAAAATGGAAATAGAAATAATAGAGAAAGTGTAAGCGTCGATTAAAGGGGCGACTTTACTAGCGGTAACAAATTGGTTCTCGTTTGGTACAAAAAGGAGAGGAGGGTTATTTTGTGGGGGTTCTCGCAATAGAGAAATAGAAAAAGGAATATAACAAGTATTGATTCCTATTAAAAAAAAGAAACCATCACGTGTCTTGTGATTATTGAAATTTGTTTTTTCAAGTAACGCAATCTCACCGTCCGAAAAATGAACATGCAAACACAGTAACTAATTTTTTTTTCCACAGAAGAAAAGAACAGCTTAATATTGTGCAGAAAAAAATCACCACTACGTAAATTCGACTCCATAGCATTTTGTAAATTAACGGAAATCTAGAGAAAAGTTGCAAGGCAAGCCTCAGTATTGACAAACAGAAAAACCAATAGGAATTTGGGACGCAAGAAGAAGACGACTCACGGGTATATTACATAAACCTCTATCTAAATTCATGATCGAATTGGAAAGTAACAAAAGAAATCGATTTCTGTCTTAACATTACGAGTCGAATAAAGTTCAAAGTCCAAAACTTTTTAATTTACATTTGAAATTAAGAATTACGGGTAGGGTTTTTCAGTCGAAACCCTACAAATTTTAGCTACGAAAACCGGAGAAAAACCGGATGCGGGAGGTTAAAAATCCGGGAGTTCTTGATAACCAACTCATTATAGAAAGACAGACTTCAGGCATAAGAAAAAGGCGCAACGAATGACTTATAAAAAGCCAAAATTTCTATAGGAAGAACCTGGAGCAGGGTGGAAGTGACTACGCCTAAACAAAGTCATTGATAGAGTCGATTTGAGGTAGGACTCAAAGCGAAAAGGTCTACCATTGAAAAGTGAGGGCCGGACATAGAACAAGCGGAGGAACGAAGAACCGATAACTACGGGACATCTCGCACGGCCAAGACGATGAAGCAAATCAACCCTTGTGTGAGCAGCTTTACAAAAAGTTTAACGAGTAAGAAAAAAGAAACTTAAGTGGGATTGACGTGAGGAGGACGAGTACGAGACCTTTGTGGCTACCGAGAGAGCGGTAGAGTACACCCCAAATGCTGCTCACGAAGGAGCGTTTGAGTTAGAAAAGGGAAAAAAGAGAGCGAGGACCTGAATCATAGAACTGCAGATTACCATTTTTTTTCAACGGCGACGGGGACCCGAGAAATCGAGAAGGAATTCCAGTCCGTGCAAAGCGAGAGAACGAAATTGTTAGTGTCGAAGAAAGCCCATAAAACACAAACGTGGAAATTGAATTTTTTTACAACCCTACGAGTGTGGGCTGAAAGAAAAAAAACCCGAGAAAGACTACGATTTACACGGAAGGATGACCGGGTCCGGTCGAGGACGCGAACAGCTGAACATCGTCCCTCGGATAACATTCACGAGATAACGTTTCACGGTGAGGTTAGAGAGACAAGAACTTGGAGTTCACGGCTAAACTCGGGAGAGTCATTGGGAGCGTGAACCTCACGCTACAATCACCGGATAGAGAACGATGACCACAAACAAATGGAATAGGTGCCAAGCAACGACGCGAGGACCCGAGAAGATCGACAGAGCAGATAAGCCAGGACCGAGGAAATCGCAGAGTGGTTAATTGCGAAGTTAATGAGTTCACGGTAATAGCACCTACGGAGCGCTCCAAATCCCAAAACGAATTTATGAACCATAATCACCATTGACATGTATGCATTTGACATTTAATTAACAAGCCACGTAGGTATAGAAATAGAATTGTTGTTTTGCATTTGGGACTGTTGAATTGTATTTTATTAGCGCCGACGTGGTAATGGGTTGGGTAAGCCATTAGGTGGTTATCTTTCTCCAAATGAAATAGATTGAGTTCAACGAGATAGAGAACCGAATCTCGCATCACGTGTTCTTTAGCGAAGGAGGAGCGGCCGGTAAGTAGGTGAGGTCTAGCACCCATTCCCCAAACTCACACACATTATGGACAAAGGTGCCAACAAATTTGATATAGTGATGTTCACCCAAGTCGGCACTGAGAGAATAATGGCATGTCGTTGGTCGTATCGGAACTGGTCGGGGAAGAGGTTATACACCGAAAGTCCATTCCATGGAGAAAAATAAGAAGAAGACATATTTCTATTTGAGATAAATTGTTTATTCAAATAAGATCCATTCTTCTAGTGAGAAACTACCTCACCTGTCATGAGGGAAAAAGACATATTAAAAAAAATATAAGCTTAATTGAACCATAATTGAAATAGAAATACTATCGATGGAGAACATATATTAGAGGAGGATCCTTGCGTATACTTGAAGAAAAAGAGCATGAATTTAAAACATAAATCATTAGCCTCGAAGACAAAATTAGAAGAGGGGAGGAGAGGTAAAAAATGTGATGAGATTCTGAAAGCTATAAGAAAAGAGCATATTATGTGAAAATTTAAAAAGAATAGGTTATATCCATAAGAAATAAGCTGCAGAAGTTCATATCTATCCAAAAACTAGAGAAAATATGTTCGGCAACATGTTTCTTCTTTGATATCTCCTCTAGACGATGTGCTTTTGTGAGATGCATATGTGTTTTAAATACAAAAATTTCTTATTGTAATACATATGTGAAAAAATCAAGTTATTCTCAAGTCGAAGAGCACGTACGAGACGATACAAGACGAACATATCCGAACGCGAGCGAGTCGAAGATCATGTACGGGACTGGACGAGACGAACACCGAGCGCGGCCGGAAGAGCGTGGACTGGGACGGACGGGACGAACACCGGCACGAACACAAGCAGCAGCGACAGACAACAAGTAAACGCGCTAACAATGAACTCGGTATACCATAACAATTCGCGGGCGATTTATTTATAGAAAATAGTTCGGCCGAACTTTTGTTGTTGGTTTTCCAATCTCCGGAAAAAATTCGCTTTCTCGCGCATCAGTGTGCCATCGGGCCTAAAACGAATCAAGAGTTCGGCCAGGACTATGTAATAGTTCGACCGAACTTTATAAAATGTTTCGTAGAACTATTGCCTATTCTACCCTCGATTCTCACAAAAGTGTAACCCAACTTCACGTTTCCGCCCAATTGCTAAGCAATTTTATTCCAATTACACATGGAAATATTGATACCAGGACATCCTACCTACCTACCAAAATTCTCCAGTAATAAAAAAAAATCTTTGGTATGAGTTTCAATAATAGTATCAGTAATTAATTGTAACGACGATCTCATGCAAAGACAAGAACATGTTATAGAAAAACTTCAAATATTGTAACTTACTACTGTAATAGAGTGAGAGACCTAAAATAAATACTATGCTCCAAACATTTATAATTCCACCAATTTCTTGAAAAACATTCATATAATCAACATTCATATTTGACTATTCCCAAGTTTAAGGCTTTCAACGCGTGATTTCACGTTTTATTTTTTTTGGGTGTTCTATGAATGTTTGTCTGGGTTTACAGTTGGTTGTTCCCCATGGGAGCATCCTGAAACTACTAAGTATGGTAGGGTACGTTCCAGCTATCCCAACCCCCAAGAGGAGCGTCTCGTATAACCTAGAAAACAAATAGAAAAATCGTAAGAGCCATAAACCTAACTGGTAATCCAGAAGGGAAAGAAAAATTTCATAATTTAGCCTTAAGAAAATACTACGTTACAAACTTATCAAACCACTCATACCTTTAATTGGTAATAGAAATTTATGGTTCTTCCAACAAACCAAAGTTGTAAGGTGAGATCATGTGAACATCATCTAGCCGAGGCCACAAAAAAGGACTTCAATAGTAAACCCTCCACATAGAACCCTCAAGAGAAAACCTCACATGAGTCAAGACATGGAAGAAATTGCACAAATTTCTTATCAAGAACTCTATTAAACTCATTGTGTGACAAAAATACAGATTGCCTGTAATGGGAAACAAACCCTTGCCGAGGTTATTGTGACTTCAACCATAATGAAATTGACCTGCAGTAGAAAACAAAGTGGTAGTCATTGGACGAACATAACTGTACCATAACCTCCAGAAAAACAAAAAGGGACATGAATATAAACCTAGCTAGTTACTTAGAATGGAGCTTAAGGTGGTTGAGTCAAATAGACTCTCTGATTTGATGGGAAGAACTGGAGAATGACTAAGTTATGAAGGAAATAAACCCTTAATAGACACTCCGATTCAATGGGAAGCACTGGAGATTGACTAATTTATGAAGAAAAGAAACCCTCATTATTCGCATTAATACACAACATCTAACCGAATCTGCAAAGAAAATCCTGCAGAGAAGATCAATAAAAGAATCTAAGTTACACAACATATGAAATTTATGGAGAGGAGGAGAAAAATGACTAAGTTATGAAGGAAAGAAACCCTCGAGCCAATGCTGGAATTAATACATAACAACACCGAGTAGAATATACAAATAAAACCCAACAGAGAAGATCAATCAAAGAAGCTAAGCAACACAACATATGAAATTTATAGAGCGAAGGATAAAAACCCAACTGGGTTCGCAAATTACCTGATAACTGAGCCAAATCTGCAAAGAAAACCCAACAGATAAGATCAATCAAAGAAGCAACATAGCATATGAAATTTGTGGAGAGAAGGGGAAAACCCCAACTGGATTCACAGATTACCGTTGATAACTCCACTCTGTACGGAGTTCAATATTACCTGATAACTCCACTCTCGATAGAGTTCAAGCTCAACCTGAGGATTATGCGTGTTGAATCATGGTCCATGGTGTTTCCAATGACGGTGTGGTTGATTGCACCTTTTCATGACAACTTTTTTTCCCATGGAATGAGCTTCTGCTCCATGAGGCCTTTTGGGTGTTATTTGTTCTGGCCACGGTTCATACCCTGCTTCAGATTCTGAATGGTCGAGCGAACAAGAGGAAGCCCTAGAAATGAAACTAATGAGCTATCATAACTGCATTGTAAACTAAATATTTGAACCGTGAAGAGCGAACCTCATAGGAGTCAAGACATGGAAGAAATTGCAAAAATTAATATGTATTCTCAAGTATATCAGAATATATACTGAGATAAAAAATTCTCCAAATAGTTTGGATAAACATGGATAAATTTCTGATAATTACACCAGTATTAATGTATTGTCCCATAGAAATTCAGTCCCTACAATATCTTATTCAAAACATTAGCAGTTGTTGACAGAGAGGCTCCTGTAATGGCACCTTTCACTATATGATCATAATCGGGCTCCTCATGTGTCACGGCCAAAACTTCCTCTGTCCATGCCCCTACAATGACTGCATCCTTCCGTCAAAGCAGACATGAAAAAGTCATTCAAAATATAGAAGTAAAATAAACCCTTTGACCATAATAAAAAACTGAAAAGATTCTCTATATTTTTCACTGTGATAAGAATCACACTCGTCTTATCACAAGCATGATCTTATGTCATTTTTAAATACAGTTCAGTTGATTTCTTTCATCTTTTAATTCATCATGTTAATTTTTAAATAACAATAGTAACCCCATGTGCTATGAATTAAATAAAAATTCAACAAAAATTGTTGCCTAGGTTATGAAAGAACTTAATAGGACTTGATAGAACATTCTCCAAACAGTTTAGATAAAGATGGATAAAATCCTGATAATCACACCCATCCTAATGTATCGTCCCATAGAAATTCAGTACCTACAACATCTTATTCTAAACGTTAGCAGTTGTTGACAGAGTGGCTCCTGCAATGGCACCTTGCACTATATGATCATAATTGGGCTCCTCATGTGTCAAGGACAAAGTTTCCTCTGGAAATGCCCCTGCAACGACTGCATTTTTTTGTCACAGCCCACATGAAAAATTCAATCAAAATACAAAAATAAATAAACCCTGTGACCATAATAAAAAACTGAAAATATTCTCTATTTTGGTTTTTAAAATCCTGTGGTGATCATTTTGTAAGAAGCTTTCTGGATTATCCACAGTATTGAGGAACATGTATCAATACAGTATGGACACATGTTCCTCAATACTGTGGATAATCCAGAAAGCTTCTTACAAATATTCTCTATATTTTTCACTGTAACAAGAATCACACTCATATTATCACAAGCATGATCTTATGTAATTTGTAAATATAGTTCAGCTGATTGCTTCCATCTTTTAATTCATCATGTTAATTTTTAAATAACAATAGTAACCCCCTCGGTTATGTATTAAATAAAAATTCAACAAAACCTGTTTCCTAGGTTATGAATGAACTTAATAGGACTTGATAGAAAATTATCCAAACAGTTTTGATAAAGATGAATAAAATCGTGATAATTACACCCATCCTAATGTATCATCCCATACAAATTAAATACCTACAACATCTTATTCAAAATGTTAGCAGTTGTTGACAAAGAGGCTCCTACAATGGCACCTTGCACTATATGATCATAATTGGGCTCCTCATGTGTGAGGGCCAAAGTTTCCCCTATCAATGCCCCTACAACGGTTGCATTTTTTCGTCACAACCCACATGAAAAAGTCATTAAAAATACAAAAGTGAAATAAACCCTATGACCATAAGAGAAACTGAAAATATTCTCTATATTTTTCAGTTTGATAAGAATCACATTCATCTTATCGCAAGCATGATCTTATGTCATCTGTAAATATAGTTCAGTTGATTGCTTCCATATTTTAATTCATCATGTTAATTTTTAAATAAAAATAGTAACCCCCTCGGATATGGATTAAACAAAAATTGAAGAAAACATGTTTCCTAGGTTATGAATGAACTTAATAGGACTTGTATGGTCTTTTGTCGAAGTAAAAATGATTTT
The DNA here is from genome assembly GCA_034641835.2 of Pinus albicaulis. Classification (NCBI taxonomy): domain Eukaryota; kingdom Viridiplantae; phylum Streptophyta; class Pinopsida; order Pinales; family Pinaceae; genus Pinus; species Pinus albicaulis. Next base: position 200,222,385 of record CM076583.1, read on the forward strand.
TTACTTAAACCCACATGACGAATGTACTGATTAATGACAAAGTACCCATACCCAATCATGAAATCCTCTTCTGACCTCCTTCAGTGTATATGTAACACCTGAGTACATACCAACTGCAAGGCTTGCAAATAAAGAACTTAATAAGTAACAACAACATCGAGATGGAAAGCTACCACAAATCCACGCTAGTGTTATTGAAAGAAATTCCAACACAGTGAAGAGATCAGGAACTTATAGCTTTAACCCATTGCCTGGATTCTTTCCTTGTATGCTTAACATGCCAATGAAGAGTGTTCACCATAAAAGAGATCAGTACATTCAATCAATTCATCAAAGCTATCGTGCTAAGGAAACAAACTTAGAATTGCAGGAATGCCCAAAGGACGTTATAGATCCATCTTCAAACCATTAATCACATTAATATAAACATGCATGCATACATACAATGTTAAATAAAAATAGATAGGGACACCAACATATTATGGTAATGAGCAGTGATTGCAACACAACAAAAAATATACATATGGCACAATGGAATTGTATAAAAGCATGCTTAGAATTGAAATGGTTGATTTGCCTGGTACACTATAACTCACTCTAAAATTTGGTAAAAAATTATTCATTCTAGACCTCATAAAAAGTACGAGCAATACATCCATAGTATATATGAGGATGATGCCAGCTAAAATTAGGGAGAAAGGAGATGGGATTTCCCATAGAGACTCATTCTGCAACTTAGTATGGAACTCAATATGGAGGAGATTGTTATGAGATACATTCTGCAACTCAATATGGAGGAGATTGTGATGATTTTCGCTACAACTTAGTAATAAGAACTCTATTAAACTCATGGTGTGGCAGAAATATAAATTACCTGAAATAGGTAACAAAACCTCGATGAGGTTATTGTGACTTCAACCATAATGGTATTGAATTGCAACAAAAAAAAAAGTGGTAGTCACTCGAAGAACATAACTGTACCATAACCTCCTGCAAAACAAAAAGGGACATGAATATAAATCTAGATAGTTACTTAGAATGGAGCGTAAGGTGGTTTTCCATGCAGTACTGGACTTAGAGTCAAATAGACTCTATGATTCGATGGCAAGCATTGGAGAATGACTAAGTTATGAAGGAAAGAAACCCTTGAGCCATTCTTGGCATTAATACGAAACATCTAGCCAAATCTGCAAAGAAAATCCTGCAGAGAAGATCAATCAAAGAATCTAAGTTACACAACATATGAAATTTATGGAGGAGGAGAAAAATGAAAAATTTATGAAGGAAAGAAACCATCGAGCCATTTCTGACATTAATACACAGCAGCATCGAGAAAATATACAAATAAAACCAACAACGAAGATTAATCAAAGAAGCTAAGCAACACAACATATGAAATTTATAAAGATAAGGAGAAAAACCCAACTGGGTTCACAAATTACCTGATAACTAAGCCGAATTTGCAAAGAAAACCCCACAGATAATTGCACCAATCCTAATGTATCGTCCCATAAAAATTTAGTATCTACAACATCTTATTCAAAATGTTAGTAGTTGTTGACAGAGCGGCTCCGGCAATGGCACCTTGCACTATATGATCATAATTGGGCTCCTCATGTGTCAGGGCCAAAGTTTCCCCTGTCAATGCCCCTACAACGGCTGCATTTTTCTGTCACAGCCCACATGAAAAAGTCATTCAAAATACAGAAGTGAAATAAAACCCCACAGACAATTACACTGATCCTAATGTATCATCCCATATAAATTTAGTACCTACAACATATTATTCAAAATGTTAGCAGTTGTTGACAAAGCGGCTCCTGCAATGGCACCTTGCACTATATGATCATCATTGGGCTCCTCATGTGTCAGGGCCAAAGTTTCCCCTGTTAATGCCCCTGCAACGGTTGCATTTTTTTGTCACATCCCACATGAAAAAGTCATTCAAAATACTGAAGTGAGATAAACTTGTGACCATAATGAAAAATTGAAAATATTCTCTGTATTTTTTACTATCATAAGAATCACACTCATCTTATCACAAGCACTCCACTCTCGATAGAGTTAAAGCTCAACCCGAGGATGTTGCGTGTTGAATCATGGTCCATGGTGTTGTCAATGGCAATGTGGCTGATTACACCTTTTCATGACAACTTCTTTCGCCATGGCATGAGATTCTACTCCACGAGGCCTTCTGGGTGTTATTTTTTATGGTTAGGGTTCATACCCTGCTTCAGATTCTAAATGGCCAAGCGAACAAGAAGAAGCCCTAGAAACTCAACTAATGAGCTATCATAACTGCATTGTAAACTAAATATTTTCAACTTTATTCTCCTTTTCATCCAACGACTGAATATGTTTTAACCATCTAACATATAATCTAATGGTTTCAAGTTATGACACAATGCACACAATAAAGTTGCTTTCAAATAGTGACGCCTTACGACATAATTATATTTTTTAATTTACATATTAATTATTAAAATTTTAATTTTTTTTCAAATTTTTTTATATTATTTAAATTATATTTTATCTTTTTGTGATGGGGTGACGAACATCGAGGCTTGCCAAATGAGTGTGTAATGAATGTGTACATCCGAAAAATTGGAAGGAGGACAAATATTTTCTCCTCCCAATATATAAGGTGTACGATGATTTTAACACTTCTACGTGCAAATTCTTATTCATTCTCTTCGGGATTGTTTACTGGAGGAGTAAGTTGGTTTATGGTGCTCATCGGGGTTAAAAAATGTTATATTGTTGTGGTATTATTATGGTTGGAAGCTTGTTGTTCGAGCATTGTTACTCTGTCTCGTCTCTCCAAACCTCAGTTAGCCTTGGAGTGGTGGATAATTCGTCGTCATCATCGCCTCTTCAACTGTGAATGGTTCACAAAAGCATTAAGTACTTCTCCCATACCATGGTTTCTCACTTTTGTAAGTGACTTAAGAGAATTTTGCATGATAATTGGGTCAAATGGTAGCTTAAGGTCTCCAATACATTTGTTATCTTGGTTAGGACAAACATCAGATTCTAGGAAGCCCTCAGTAAGAACAGGGGTTTGTGTCTCTTGATCTTCCATTTTGGAACATTGCATGTTTTAATTATGGGAATATTTCATATGTAAAGGGTGATTTTTATGTTCCATATTCTGGTGATTCTCTTCCATGTAAGTCGTGTTGTTTGATCTACGACTCGTTCCTTGAAGGGGTGGAGATTCCCAAAAACTCAACATCAACTTATCCTTTCTTTTGCCACGTTTTGTACAATGGCATAATCTACAAACCTCCAAAGTGTCATCATCTTGGCTTTTATATGAACTAGTGGATAATCGATTAATTTTTTTGCTCCAATTTTTTGTAGACGTCATTATACCTGGATTTATGCTTTTGTGCCATTGATTAGGTTGCATATAAAGTGGGTAGAAAATATGGATAATTCGTACATACTCATGCAATAATGAAAAGATATAATTCCTTAAATTTATACATAGAGATTTTATAAAGATTAATTTGGAACTCTGTTTTTGTAATGTCATATATGATGGACTATAGGGGATTTTCATTTATCTCTAACCTCTTGGTCACCTAAATTGAATTTAAATCAACTATGAGAGAACTTATTGGGAATTTTTAATTTCGAGTCTTCAAATTAGGGATTCCATGCATGTTAGAATGTAAAACTAATTCCATAGAGAGTACTCAAAGGGCAGATACCAAGGTTTTCACTTGGTGCTAAAAGGAGTTCTGAGTGTGTTCCACATTGTAGATATAATCATGTTTCTATGCTAAACTTATTTTTGCCAAGAAAATAATCCACAACTAATTTGAAATGTGATAACTTCTTATTTCTAATACAGAGATTGACTGTAGGGGCATTTACTGGATATGTCACCTTTAAAGAAAGGATGAAATCCAGAAGCTACCTGGCCCTTTACAGACTCTGCCTAAAGAAATAATAGAAGTAATCACTAATGATCTGGAAATTAAACTACTTGTTTGTTGTTCAAGGTATTCATTATCCATAAACTTATGTGTGCAAACTGTTTTATATGTTTTTCAATTGGAACAAAATGCTTTTGGTAAATTTTTGAGTCTTTTTGTGTGTAGAAGGTTTATTTCTTTTTACTGTTTAACATATTTAACTCTATAAAAACACAACAATATAAATCACATATATAACACAGCATATGATAAGGCAGTTCACTCCTCCTGGGCTACATTTGCCGGGCCCAAGGCCCCCAAATGGGCATGTCCATGCTCTTATTATTCTCAAAATTAGTTATACAGTGTGAAGAAAGCCTAAAAAGGTAAAAATAGTTGTAGAAATGAGTTTAGAACACTGAAAACAGTAAATATAGGCTTTTGTTTCACCTCCAAAGGTTAACCATAGCCCAATACAACTTAAACACTCCCTAGGCCCTGATGGCTCTCTAAGATTCTCTGCTGAAACAGTACCTGAAGATGAGCTTTGTTGCCTCTACAACCTACACCATTGGCTCTAGAATTCTCAAATTACCCAAAATCAAAAAAACTTTCGTCCAAAAAGGTTCTCCCTGGCAAAAATTATGTCCAACTGAAGTTTTGCCCAGTTTTCTCGAAACAAGCTCAACCAAATTTGGGCTAACTGGAGTTAACCCGACTAAAGTTGGCATAAGCCGCCGAATTTGGTGGCACACACTAAATTGGCAATAAATGTTAGGCTCCAACGGTCACATGCTAACCGCATCCGTCGAAGCATATAACGCTAACAAACCATTTATGAACCGTGGCATTTAATTTTATTGCAAGACCTCCACTGCAACATGTGAACAACTGTTAACCACAACCGTTACATGATCATCGGAGTTTTAGAGACAAGGTTTTGTGCGCGGGGTCTTGTGTGTAGGGGGTTGGCCCTTAGGAGCCTGGCCCCCTTTCTGCCCAACAATAACTTAAATATGATTCAAATATGCAATAAGACCCTTTGTGGTTAAGAACCAGCCTGTGGGCTAGCGGCCACCTGACCCGGGTTCGATTCCTGCCAACACACAATATTTTTCCACATACATTTTCACAAGCCCGAGACCATGTGGCAGTGTCTGGGCTTGCCACGTGGCACTTGTTGATTGGCCGAAATCCACCAAAGTCAACCCACTGACCAACTGATGATTGCCAAGTGTCAGAATATAACTGGCCCAGGTGGAATATTTTGAGGAATATTCTAGGGAATAAGGAATATTCTAGGAATATTCATTTTTTAATTTTCAAAATTTGGGAAGTCAAACCTGGTCAAACTGAATTTTTGCAGTTTACTAAAAACTTCAAACCTGCATAACTTTCACATACAGTGTCGGATTTGAATGTCATTCATGGTGACAAGATCGTATCAACAAGCCCTATCCAATCGCTCAGGTTCCAACCAATTTTGAGAAATTCCAATTTTGAGCATTTTTACAACTTAGAACATGATCACCTGATTACACCTCCCAAATGGGAAGCTTTTGGACCCACAAAATCTCTCTAATTATAGAAAATGAAGATGATGAGACTAATTCTCCACTCTTCCAACTTTGAACCACTGAAATCTTCTTGACTTCATCAAGTTGAGCTTCTCATAAAATGATAAATTGTTCCTTGAATCCACTGACCAACTGTTGCTAACATTGACTGAGTCATGACACAAACTCTTGAAATTTGTAGAACAACAACTATAATTTGCAGAAAGCATACTGTTTCTACAATGGTCAAACTTCAAAGAAGACTAAAAATAAGATTCACCTTGCCAACCATTCACATGGCGAATTTTTGCTGAAAGAACCCTGTACCTGTGTCGAATCCCGACCAAGTTTTCTCGCCATATGAATATACCATTCTGAAACCAGCAATGACCCTTGCTGAACTGTGTGCCCTCTTTTCTTGCATGCCTTTCCATCTCATGGACTCTTGCACTGCTTTGCACTGACACTTTGTTCTCTGCATTGATCGACACCAAAGGTAGCTTGTGCAACATATTGTCATCTTCTTTCAGAGACGAACTGTTATTAGACTGAAACATACCATCATTTATATCAACAATATCATGAAAAGGAAAATGTGAAAAATATTTTTGTTTAACCATTAACAAAGTCAGATTTTGACTTGCATTAACTAGCCTTTTCAATTGCCCTGCATGGACTAAAGAAGATTCTAGCTTCTTCTTATGTGCTCTCATAATGTACTCTTTTCCATCCTTGAACAAGTGATACTTATTCTCATGGCGATGAAAGATGGCCTTTCTGTCATATAAATATGGACTACCCAACACAACACCTATAATGTCAAGCGGTACTACATCTAGTTCAACCCAATCAACATACTGAGATGTTATGGAGAAGCGCAATATGCACTTTCTTGAGACTTGTAAGTTTGCATCCTTGCATATCCACCCAAGTGGATAAGGCTTTGGATGTGGAATTGTCTCAAGTTTCAGCTGTTAGACCAAGTCTTCTGAAATGAGATTAGCTTGAGACCCACTATAAAAAAGTGTGTCTATCTTTGTGTGGTTTGATATTATCCTCACATGAAATAGCTCTATCCTCCTCTTTTCATTTTGAGTTTCTTTGTGACAGTTTAATGTGCTAGAACTGGGATTTGTGTCTTGTACAACCTATTTTCCCTTTATGTTCTTTAATACCATGGTGGTACATTTTGTTTCATCACCTGATTCAGACCCTAAGTCCTGTTCAACAGTTGAAACAGTTTTTCCCTTTTCTTTGGTTTTGTCTTTGTTTTTATATTTCTCTGGTTTCAGCTCAGGATGAAGCTTCCAGCTGTGATCTTCATCGTGGCTTGTTTTTTAACAGTTCTTGCAAAATAATTTCCCTTTTTCCTTTCTAGAGTTTGCAATCCTTTTTCTTCCTTCTATTTTAAAATCACTACCCTCATTCAGTGCATCAAAAGTGTTTTTCCCTCTAGCCTCTAAATGCGTAGCTTGTACACAAACTTCGTCTAGACTAGTAGGATTAAACATAAGGATAGTATGTATAAGGTAATTATGCAAACCACCTATATACTTCAGCAAAGTATCTTAACTTTGTAAGTCTACTCCTAACAACAGTGCTCTTCTCCTAAACTCTTGAGTATATTCTTGAACACTTTGTCCTTTAAGCTGTCTAAAGTTTTGCCAATTCATTATAGCCTTTTGTAGATGAGCAAGAGGATAAAATTTCTTCTTAATTGTGGAAATAAATTCAACCCATGATAAATTAAGCTTACCATGTTTTCGAATTTCCTTTTTGGTCTTGGCTTCCCACCATACCAAAGCTGCTCCTTCCATCCTTAATGAGGCTAGCTGAATCTTGGTGTCATCATCATGCAGATTTTGAATCCTTAAATAGACTTCCAATTATCTGATCCAATTATCTAATTTCTCTGCATTCATTTCACCAATAAACATTGGCAATTCAAATTTGACATCAAGCTTTAGAAAAGGATTTTAAACAGTGGTTTTCGACTTATGTGACTAATTTACCGAAGTCGAAGAAGATGCTGACGAGGAAGAGGATGACAATGGAGATGAAGGATCACCATTTCCTCCATTCCCTTTCTTTGACTGATCATTATCCTTCTTTCCTCCTGAGGAATCCTCTCCTTCTTTTTGGTTTTTAGACCCTTCTCCAGCAATCCTATCATTTCTTTCTTGATAGAGGATCCTTACCATTTCAGTCATATCGAGGAAAGCTTTCCAAAATATTATTTATTCTTCCTTGGGATCCATTTCTTCATGAGCTTCTTCTTCTCTTGAAGACATTCTTATAGCTGCTTCTAAGGCTACTGAGGGTGAGATAGAAGGTGGAGATAATGGTACCTTGGCCCTCCTTGGTTGAGGATTGTCTTGTGCTCTATCCAATTTTCCTTCCCCTCTTTTAAGTTTAACCCTAGTAAGCGTCAAACTTACAAAACAGTAAAATATTTCTTTGCACAAAATTCAAAACTTGAGCTCAACCTATGCTCTGATACCAATATGATCTGAAATGTGAGAAATTCTTATTTCTAATACAAATATTGACTGTAGGGGCATTTACTGGATATGTCACCTTTAAAGAAAGGATGAGATCCAGAAGCTACCTGGCCCTTTACAAGGTCTGCCTAAAGAAATAATAGAAGTAATCACTAATGATATGGAAATGAAACTACTTGTTTGTTGTTCAAGGTATTCATTATCCATAAACTTATGTGTGCAAACTGTTTTATATGTTTTTCAATTGGAAAAAAATTCTTTTGGTAAATTTCTGAGTCTTTTTGTGTGTAGGAGGTTTATTTCTTTTTACTGTTTAACATATTTAACTCTGGAAAAACATAGTAATATAAATCACATATATAACAGAGCATGTGATAAGGCAGTTCACCCCTCCTAGACTACATCTGCGAGGCCCAAGGCCCCCAAATGGGCATGTCGTTGCTCTTATTATGATCAAAATTAGTTATACAGTGTGAAGAAAGCCTAAACAGGCAAAAATAGCTGTATAAATGAGTTCAGAACACTGAAAATAGTAAAGATAGGCTTTTGTTTCACCTCAAAAATTTAACCATAGCCCAATACAGCTCCAGCACTCCCTAGGCCCTCATGGGTCTCCAAGCTTCTTTGATGAACAATTGCCTGAAGATGAGCTCTGTTGCCTCTGAAACCTACCCCATTGGCTCTGGAATGCTCAAATTACCCCCAAAAAAAAAAAAAAAAACTCGTCCAAAAGGTTCTCCCTGGCAAAAGTTATGTCCAACTGAAGTTTTGCCTAGTTTTCCCTAAACAAGATCCACCAAATCTGGGCTAACTGGAGTTAACCCGACTAAATTTGGCATAAGCCACCGAATTTGGTGGCATGCATTAAATTGGTAGAACTATTTCACTTGGCAATAAATGTTAGGCTCTAGCGGTCACATGCTAACCGCATCCGTCGGAGCATATAACGCTAACAAACCATTTATGAACCGTGGCATTTAAGTTTATTGCGGGACCTCCACCGCAACATGTGAACAACCCTTAACTGCAACTGTTGCGTCACCATCGGAGTTTTAGAGCCAAGGTTTTGTGCATGGGGTCCTGTGTGTAGGAGGCTAGCCCCCTTTCCGCCCAACCATAACTGAAATATGATTCAAATATGCAATAAGACCTTTTGTGGTTAAGAACCACCATGCGGGCGGGTCGGTCAAGCCTATGGGCTAGTGGCCACTCGACCTGGGGTTGATTCCTGCCAACACACAATATTTTTCCACGGAAATTTTCACAGGCCTGGGGCCACATCGCAGCCTACGAGCTTGCCACCTGGCACCCGTTGTTTGGCTGAAATCCACCAAAGTCAACCCACTGACCAACCGATGATTGCCGAGTGTGAGAATATAACTGGCCCAGGTGGAATATTCTGAGGAATATTCCAGGGAATATTTTGAAAAATATTCCAAGAATATTCCTTTTTTAATTTTCAAAATTTGGGAAGTCAAACCTGGTCAAACTGAATTTTTGCAATTTACTGAAAACTTCAAACCTACATAACTTTCACATACAGTGTCGGATTTGAGTGTCATTCACGGCACCGGGATCGTATTGACAAGGCCTATCTGATCGCTTAGGTTCCAACAAATTTTGAGCAATTCTAGTTTTGAGCATTTTTACAACTTAGAACATGACCACCTGATCAACAACTCAAAAACCTTCTCATATGAGCGATAAGTTCAAAATACTTGAAAACGATGAGAAAAACACCAATCCTCGCACGAAAGCCTTCTAGGATTAGGATTGAAAAATTGAATCTTAATAATTCCTTAGTTCCTCTTATGGATTTAAATCCCTCCATTTCTTCATTATTCACAAGATCTGACCCCAGAGAAGAATTTAAATTATTTTGTGAGCATAAACCTCCAATAGAAGCCACAAGACCTTCCACAGTTGGAAGCACATTTCCACTTTCGTAGAAAATATATTCTCCCAAATGGCATATAATCATCATCCTCATAATCACTGTCAGTCAAACATCAAGCTTCTTTTTCTTTTCATTGTAACAACCATATAGCTATTCGAACTTTGGTAGCATGCATATTCTAATGAATAATCTGTAAAATGTTCATATCTTGGCAAAAGGTGTTCTCTATGGTAGCTAATCTTCCCATTGGATATTTTTTTTTCCAGGAGGGAGAACCCATAAAGGTGCTCCAAATCTATAGTTAACATGCTTTTATTGACTATTGAAAATTCCTTTGGCTTATGATACCCTCATTAATGTGATAAAACCTCGCTTGGAATAGGAATGTGTATAATATTTGTGGCCTTCATGCATGAAACACAATTGCTCCTGGAATTCATCTGATTGTTCTTAATAAATGTGTTTAGTTGGACCATGTATAAGGCTATTTCTATTTTAAGAATTTCTATGGAAATACTCAACTTGAGAGAATCTAAGTATTTTTGGATCATGGCTCCACTTGGAGAGCCAATTGACATGCTTGCATGGTTCACATCGTAATGTGGGTTCCCTTTGGCGATGTTAAAATTTTTATTCAAATGTGGCACACAACTTGGTTTTTCTCTTAACTAATCAAATATTGAATTTTTGAAAAATTTAATAAACGTAAAGTTGAAATCTATCTAAAGTCAGAAAAATTAAATTCAAATAATTCATGGTTATAAAATATAAGTATACATATTTTCATTTCCTCTAGTTGTAATCACGGCTTTTTGATTGATTGCAAGCTTATTTCCTCTATCTAAAACAGACTCCAATGCATCTTCAAACAAAATTTCATTGAATAGGAATGAATTCTATTCTCAATTTAAACAAAATGATGCTAAAACAATGGCAGGAAACTCCTAAAAATAGTGGTGGGAAATCCAAATCCTTTTCACTCTTATGACTCTCCTTTCTCACTACTCCCTCTTATTTTACTACCTTTGAACACCAATATCTTTCCTTTAACCATGAGTTAAACAAGTCTCCCTATCTCTTAATAATTTGTAAATATTTAATTCTTTCTTTAATGTTTCCTTCCATCATCAATATCCTTTTCTAATTGCTTGTCTCTCTTCCTTACCATATTTATTTATTTCAAACCACATAAATATGTATTGACTTCCTTTATCAAAATCACTCATTCCCTGCCTTTTTCTCTAATTCTTTCATTACCATAGAAATATGAACTAGAAAATCTCATCATTATTATTCTAGCTAGCCAACCCTATCATAATGGGCATATGTGAGCATCTCAACAAAGGTAAATATAAATATCCCTTCTAACAATAACATTTTGATTCAAAGATGGATTTTCCATACTAATTTAGCATAATATCGATTCATTACCGGAATTTTGAGGTCTAATATGGGCCTCCTAATGAAATTAAAAAATTATAGTGGAAATTATATAATAAGAAAGATTACACCATCAAATTTTAGAGGGAAAAAAACTACTTTTTGAACTCGTATTTGCAACTTATCTCCTTATGAATTTACTCAAATTTCAGGCAGGAACACTCGTTGGATGTAGAATTTGATTCCTCATCCAAGGAATACCTATGTTTCATACTTCTGATGGACCTTGCTACACAAAAATAAATACATGAAAAACGTTATTGCAATCACGTTGTTTCGTGTATTTCTCATTTTTCATGTAGTAGGGTGCATCAAAAGTATGCAACAATCATACTCCTTGGATGAGGAATTAAATTTTACATCCAACGAGTACTCCCACTCTAAATTTGAGTAAAACTTTAGGGAGATAAGTTGAAAATACAAGTTGAAAAGGTAGTTTTATTATTTTATTATTGTTTAATCATTTTACCTTTTTACCCCAAAAATGGTGAATCATCCCCCATGGTTAACATAATCATCTTGAATCCTATTGGATCTTGTAAATTTTGTTTTTGTTGTACATTTTTCTTAGGAGGCCCATTTTAGACCTCAGACGTTCTCTAATGATTGAAATTTGTTTCCTCTTGTGAAAAGGACTGACAACTTTTTACAAGAAAATCCAAAAAATATAGTTGTATGATAGTGTCCACCTAATAATAAATGATATGGTTGATATAATGGTCCAGATAATGAGGACAAACCAAATTCCATATGATCCAATACGCGGTCCTCTTTTATCAACAATTTGGGCACTATGTATCAAGATATCTTCTCTTCTTTGTAAAGAGGACATAAACAAGCGAAGCTATTCTAGATATTTCAAAATGGAGCGCTCTTCACCTATGTTACTCTCTTTTATGACGCATGTGATGTGAATGGCAATTGTCATAGTCTTAATTTGGGTGTTCTTATTTTGTAAATGTGACCATTAACTATGACATGAAAACCCTTCAAAAAATTCTTAAATGATTGGAGCCCCTCTTCATGCAGGAAGCTAGTGGACTGTGACAAATCATCTAAGGTACCTCGAAATATTTGATTTTTACCATGGAGAATTTGAAAGATACCCTCAATAGAAAACATGCATAAACATATGTAGCCAAGTGCCTCAAGTCTAAGATGTTTCCACTTGTGAAATTATGCTTCCAAATATGTGAACTCAACAAAAAAACACACCTTAATATAGATGAATGCCTCTCAACACGTGAAAGAAAAAATAAATCCTTACCCTAGTCTTCCTCTATTGGTATTTGGGTCCTTTTGTCATATAATATATTCTCTTATATTATCAAAAAAATCTTCCAATTGTGGTTTAGCTATTCATTTTTTTATTTGGATAAGGCATTAGAATCATGTTATGCTCCCAACAACACAACCATTTATTGGCTCTAATTGGTAAACAAAGGTTCACTTAAGTGTCCGACAAACATTGTACTAGTCTAGAATTGACATTATCAAGTCTTGAGACAAGGAAGGTCTCACTTGAGGAAGTGTTATGAAGGTGTTGTCTAGGTGGGTAGCTCAATATAGTGAAATTATCATGTTGTGATGTAGTGCTTTGAAGTAACATTTCATATACATTCATTTAACACTATACAATCCAAAAACATCCATAATTTGTCGTTTGGTTATATTATGACATTAAATTATAATTTTTTAATTGATATTAATAATAAAAAAAGATTCAAGCATTAATCTAAATATAAAACACAATAACAATATCATATATATGTATAATCATCATACATCATGAAACAAAAAAATCCTATAACAAGAGATATATTTTCATTTTTCTAAAAAAAAAAAACATATACACAATGATCCTTAACCAATGTACACACTATGATCCTTACATCATACCAATAAAAATATTATCAACTTTCAATCAAAAATTTCCCCAATGTTTCACTATTTAACCGTCTAACTCCCTATCTTAACCCGTTTTTCCATGTAGAGGTTTTGGCATGCTAAAAAATCTTAGCTAATTAATCTCAATTAATATTTAAATACAATTAACACCAACATGGATAGACAAATTTTATCTACTTTATTTCTACATATGATTAGGAGTTCATAAATTTTGCTCAAAATTCAAAGTTATAGCATTGGGTTGAAACCAGGATCGTTGCGTAGATCTCGTCTTCCTGATTGCAACAATGCGAATGGTTTCAAAAACCGAAGTCGTATGAGGAAGATATTGTGTTCTGATCGAAATGGAAAACATAAAAAATTACAACAGTTTGACGAGGTTTGACTGGGATGCACAGTCAGCAAACTGGATGCACTGTCAGCAAAAAAGAGAATATTCCTTGTAATATTCCTTCTACCGGACCAGTCGTTGGTTGACATGTGTCACTATTTTATTTAAGGTATGTGTTGGATGAGCCAATTAGAGGGTGCCACGTGGCCAGCCCTGAGGCCACCACGTGTCCCTGAAAATTCATATTAAATTTTTTTTTGAGGTCGTAGGGCTCAACCCCCTGACCTCCCTCCGAGCATACATATCGTTTATCATCCGCTCTACACTTTTTACGTAACAATATAAGGATGCGGGTTTGTGTTATGGTGTATTACAAATATGTATGGGGGTTGGGAACTGCCAGCGGTCCCAACCCACCAGCGGTCCCGGGTTTAAGTCACATGACAACAATTAACGTCGATTCAACTGTGTGGTCAAATGAAACTCGAAGAAAATCAACCCATTTTTCAAAAATTTAAACCACAGTTCTGGAGTGGGTTCTGAGAACCGTCTTATCTTCTAGCAGTTCGGGGGTGCGCATGTGGCTACCACCCAACCGTAACATTTAATTACGGTTCGGAAGAGAGGTTAGGGGCATGACAAAATTGGCATACAACCCGTATTTAGCTCCAGTTAACTGTAGTTCTCCACATTAAGTGAAGCTTTCCTAGGAGATCTTGGGAAAATTGTAGGAGGCTCAATTTTCGGCCATTCTGAGTGAATCAAGAGTCATTTTTGACTAATTGGAGCATTTTGAAGCCATTGATGTAGAGAAAAAAGCATTAGAGAAATATAACTACATTTAATAGAAAAAAAATTGAGCATAATGAAAGATCGACAAGCCATTGGGAGCTAGACCATCAGATCTAGCCCAAGAGGGGTGAGCTACTTCATCATGCCTACTGTGTAAAATTCATCTAGTAACTTATTTCTCTATTTTAAACTATTGCTCAGAGAAAATAAGAGTTATTCATCTGGTGTGAGCTAGAGTTTTTCTCTGGTGTTTTTTAGTGCAAAGAATTGTTTAACTATTTGCAAGTTTTAGATGCTTACAAGGCTCAAGCTCAAAAGTGGAAAAGGAAAATTGGTGGAAGAAGGAGGGTCTCAAAAGGAGCCAAAGAAAAGGAGAGAAATATTACGACAATATCCACCACCTAGTTCACCTCCTAAGGAAGAAGAATCTCCATTAAGAATGCCTCATGAGGAAGGAGAAATTATTGAAGAAGTTGACCCTAAAGATGAAGAAAGAGTGTTTAGGAAAGAATTTCTTAACATAGCAAAGATGGTTAGAATTATTTATCAAGAGTGGAATAAGAGACTGGAAGGAGAAGGACATAAAATCCAAAAGGAAAGACAAGGATATTCAGAAGGTCAACATGATGAAGCAAGTCAAAGAAGGGAAATGGAGGAAATGGAGTCAATGGGAGAGCCACCATCTTCACCCTCATCATCATCATCATCCTCTACCTCTTCTTCAGTACATCAACCACACAAGTCCAAGAGCACTGGTAAATATCCTTTATTAAAACTTGATGTTAAGTTCAAATTTCCAATGTTTAATGGTGAAGCAAATTCAGACAAGATATATAATTGGATTCGACAATTGGAGGTCTATTTAAGAATATAGAACCTTCAAGATGATGATACAAAAATTCAATTAGATTCTTTGGGAATGGAAGATGCAACACTTGTTTGGTGGGAAGCCAAGACACAGAAGAAAATCCAGAAACATGGTAAGATTATTCTATCATGGTCAGATTTTATTGTTTCTTTTAAACAACAGTTTTATCCATTAGCTCATATGCAGAAATCCATCATGAATTAGCAAAACTTTAGGTAGTTAAAGGGAAAAAATGTACAAGAATACACACAGGAATTTAGGAGAAGAGCTCTTTTATTAAGGGTGGATTTGAAAAGCCAAGAAACTTTGCTAAAGTACATAAGAGGCTTAAATAGCTACCTAAAACATACTATTCCCATGTTTAACCCCATCAGTATAGAAGAATTTTGTGTTCAGGCCACATATCTAGAAGCTAGAGGGAAGAACATTTCTGAAGAGGGTAGGAAGAAACCTTTTAAGGGTAAAGCCAAGGAAAATAAATCAAAAGGTAATAACAAAAATAATGCATCTATTAAAAAAGAGGGGGGAAAGGTGACTTGTAAACATTGTTAAAAATAAGGCCATGATGAAACTCATTCTTGGAAATTACATCCTGAATTGAGGCCAAAGAAACCCAATAACAAAGAGAAACAAAAAACTATTGCTACATCTCAACATGATTGAGGATTGGATTTAGGTGATGAGACTAAAATCACAGCCATGGGATTGAAGAACATGAAGGGAAAAAAATTGAAACCAAACCCAATACCAGTACATCAAAATGTCACATAAACACTCCAAATGAAGAAGAAACAATAGAACTGTTTCATGTGAGGGTCATATCCAAGCATACCAATATTGACACAATTTTTGTCAGTCAGTCACAAGAAAGCTTAATCTCTGAAGATTTGGTCAAAAGAATTAACCTTGAGATCATACCACATCCAAAACCATATCCAATGGGTTGGATTTGTAAGGATGCAAATATATAGGTTACAAAGAAATGTATATTGAGGTTTGCAATCACTGCATGTTTTCTTGACACAGTTGAATTAGATTTGGTTCCGCTTGACATAACTGGTATTGTATTAGGGAGTCCTTACTTGTATGAAAGGAAAGCAGTCTTTTATCACCATGAGAACAAGTATCATTTATTCAAAGATAGCAAGGAGTGTTGGGTATGTGTTATATTCTTTCCACAACTATCCCCACGCATTTTGCGTTGCGCCGGGCATAGCAGGGGGGTCACAAGGGGGTCATAGGCAAACCCACCCATGGTTTTTTGCATGACTTTGCACATGGTTTTGGCGGACGATTGTTTTCGGCCCCTGGTATTTTTTAGATCTGGTCAAGGGAACTACGATTATGTTCTAATCCAGGGTTAATGGATTGGGCTTTATGTATCCTTCAACATGTATATATATGTGTTGTAACACTAAAAGGAATATAATGAAAAATTAGGTTGGTCGTCCCAATTTCGGATCGAGGGGAAAATCTCTGTGTTTATCTGTTTTATGTTTTATGCTCTTGAAATTGTTTATTTTTTATTGTAATATTCGTTCGTAGATCATTTTTGTATAGGGTTAAAACCTACATTTGGTGACAGAGTTATTTTGGCTTCAAGGGGATGCCTTTGCAGCTGAGGATTTTTTTCTCGGGCTTGTGGTACACCCTGTTCAGTGGGAGATCTGCGGGATCAATTATTGCGGTGAAAGAAGATGGCAAGCAGTGGAAAGATAGAGATTGAGAAATTTAATGGTCAGATTTTTGAGTTGTGGAAGCTAAAGATGGAGGATTTGATGGTCAATAAATATCAATGGATTGTGGTAGATATACGTACTAAACCAACGGCAATGACAGATGAAGACTGGAAGAAGTTTGATCAGAAGGCGAAGAGCACAATTATTGTGTGTCTCAGATTCGGTATTGTTGAATGTATCTGGGGAAGCTATGGCGAAGAATTTGTGGGACAAACTTGGGACTTTGTACCAATCTAAATCTTTGGTGAATAAATTGTTCCTGTGGAAAAAGATGTATAGCCTGAGGATGAAGGATGGAGACTCTGTGAAATAGCATCTGAATGCCTTCAATACTGTGGTAAGTCAACTATCATCTGTTGATATTAAAATCTCAGATGAAGATAAGTGCATCAATTTTTTGTGTTCCCTACTAGACTCGTGGGACAGTCTTGTTATTGCAATAGGTAGCAGTACAAATACCTTGAATTTTGATGACATTGTCTCAGCTTTGTTGTCGGAGGAAATGAGACGGAGAAATATGGAGGGTCAAAATGGATATGCCTTATCTGTACGAGGAAGGTCCCAAAATAGAAACTAGAATAAGGTTTCGAGTGGGAGATCTAAATCTAGAGGGAGATCTAAATCTCCTGGAAAGTTTGTAAAGGTTTGCTGGAAATGCGGAAAGGAAGGGCGCTACAAAAAGGACTGCAAATCTAAAGCTCCTGAGAAAGGAAAGGGATTTGATGATGCTCCTTCTGCAAAGGAAAAAACCACCTCGGATGAAGGTGGGGATATGTATCTGGCTTCTTCTTCAAATAAACATGTAGATCATGATTCATAGTTGATTGACTCGGGTGCATCCTTTCACTTCACGTGAGTATGAGAAATATAATGGCGGTGATGTCTTCCTAGGGCATGATAGGAAGGCTAGAATCATTGGACATGGAAAAGTCAAGCTGAAGCTACAAAGTGGAAGGATTAGAACACTTCCTGGTGTTCTCCACATTCCTGCATTAGCTAGAAATCTGATTTATGTAACCAAGATGGATGATGCAGATGTAAAAATTGTGTTCGAGAAAGATACCTGTAAGATGGTTCAAGGAGCACTGGTATTAATTCAAGGAGTTTGGATTGGAACTCTATACAAGCTTCAGGGCAGCACTGTTATTCATGGATGCAACAGTTCTGTGGTTCCTAAAAGTGGAGTGGAAAGCCTAGTGGTCTCTGGAGAAAACACCATGCTATGGCATCAAAGGATTGGACATATTGGAGAGAAGGGCCTTTAGATACTGCATGGAAATGGTATGGTAGAAGGTATGTCTAATTTCACTCTGGATTTCGATTTCTGTGAACATTGTGTATATGGAAAGAAGAATTGGGTGAGTTTTCCTTCTAGTGCTAAGAGGGTGAACCTGTGCATAGTGATGTGTTTGGACCTGTGTCGATTCCATCACTGGGAAAGTCTGTGTACTATGTTCCATTCATAGATGACTTCTCAAGGAATACATGGATATATTTCTTGAGAAAGAAATCCGAAGTCTTTGACAGATTTAAAGAATTTAAGGCTCTGGTGGAAAACGAGATAGAGAAGAAGATAAGGGTGCTGAGGATAGATAATGGTGGGGAGTTCTGTAAGAAAGAATTTGAAGAGTTCTGTAATAAGTGTGGTATAGCACGGTAGAAGACTACTCCATACACACCTCAGCAAAACGAAGTTGCATAAAGAATGAACAGAATGCTGATGGAAAAGGCAAGAAGCATGCTTAGTGGTACCGGGTTAGGACAAGAATTTTGGGCAGAGGCAGTGGAGACTGCATGTTACTTAGTTAAGAGATCACCTTCATCAGTGTTGGAGGATAAGATTCCACATGAGGTATGGACTGGTAAGAAACCCTCTCTTTCACATCTGAGGGTATTTGGATGAGATGCATATGTACATGTTCCAAAGGAGAAAAGGACCAACTTGGATAATAAATTTGAAAGGTGCATCTTTGTTGGGTATAAGGATGGTTTAAAGGGTTACAAGCTTTGGAACCCACAAACAAGGAAGGTTGTGTACAGCCGAGATGTGGTGTTTACAGAGGTGAAAGATGTTGTTAAACATGAATTCCTACCAAAGGAACCTGAGAATATAGAGTTTGAGCTAAAGGAGAATGAATTAGACTCGACAACAGAAGAAGACTCGGAAGAGGAAGAGCCACAAACTCCAGCTGTGAGAAGATCAGTTCGGGAAAGAAGGCAAGAAGAAAGGTATAGTCCATCTACTTTCTATTCAAGTTCTGCCTTAACTATAATTGATGATGATCCCAGAACTATCAGGGAGGCAGTATATTCAGAGGATGGAAAAGTATGGAAGGATGGCATGGTTGATGAAATGGCATCCTTGCATAAAAATGAGGCATGGGATCTGGTGGATTTTCCAACTGGAAGGAAGCCCATCGGGAGCAAATGGGTGTTTAAGAACAAGATGAATGTAGAAGGAAAGGAGGAGAAATACTAAGCTCGGTTGGTAGCATAAGGTTATTCCAAGGTGCGAAGAATTAATTTTAGTGATATTTTTTCTCCTGTTGCCAAAGTTACTTCTATTAGATTACTTTTATCTGTTTTTGTTGCATTTGATTTTGAGGTAGAATAGATGGATGTGAAGACAAAATTTCTTCACAGGGATCTGGAAGAGGAGATCTACATGAAACAACTTGACGGCTTTATGGTGAATGGAAAGAAAGAATTGGTATGTAGGTTAAAGAAGTCTCTATATGGGTTAAAACAGTCACCAAGGATGTGGTATCAAAAATTTGATACCTATATACGGGAACCTGGCTTCACCAGAAGCAAGGATGATCACTGTGTTTATTTTAAATTAATTGGTGACCGTGTTATTTATTTGGTCTTGTATGTGGATGATATTTTGTTGATTGGAAATGACAAAGAAATTATCCAAGATTTGAAGACCCAACTGTTCTCCAAATTCGACATGAAGGATCTTGGTGCTGCAAAATATATTTTGGGCATGGAAATTAAGAGAGATTGGGAAAAAAAGAAGCTTTGGTTAAACCAGAGGAAGTATGTAAAGAATATATTGCAGAGGTTCAATATGGAGGATAGTAAACCAGTGAATGTTCTGATTCCTGTAGGTGTAAAATTGTCTGCTGAATAGTGTCCCAAGACACAAGAGGAAGAGGAGGATATGTCCCACGTTCCATATGCATGCGCGGTGGGTAGCCTGATGTATGCAATGGTCTGTACTAAACCAGACATTGAACATGCAGTGGGAGTATTGAGTAGGTTTATGTCAAACCCAGGGAAGGAGCATTAGACAACAGTGAAGCGGGTTTTCAGATATTTTCATGGTACTAGTGATTATGGCTTGTGCTACCAGGAAAGACCAGGATTGGAAAGAGTGTTGGACATTCGTGGGTTTGTTGATGTAGACTAGGTTAGAGATCTGGACCAAAGAAGATCTACAAGTGGGTATGTGTTTAGCCTATTTGGAGGTGCAGTCAGTTGGATGAGTAAAAGATAGTCTGTAGTGGCTCTTTCAACTACAGAGGCAGAATACATGGCGGCCACTCATGAAAGCAAGGAAGCAGTTTGGTTGCAAAGATTGTGTTCAAGTATGGGGTTGGTGCATTGAGTTATAAGGATAGAATGTGATAGCCAAAGTACAATTTTCTTGGCTAAGAACCCTGCTTATCATTCAAAGACAAAGCACATTGATGCTCAATATCACTTTGTGAGAGATATGGTTGAGGATAAAAGGGTGTTGCTGGTAAAGGTGGACACTTTGAAGAATGCTGCAGATGCATTGACGAAGGATGTGAGCACTCAGAAGTTCTCTTGGTGTAGAGATACAATGGGTGTTGCAGAGCTGTGATAATGACTAATATCTCTTATGGCCCCTTCGTGGAAAGAAAATAACAAATGGCAGAATGTTGGGTATGTGTTATATTCTTTCCAAAACTAGCCCCACGCATAGCAGGGGGGTCACAAGGGGGGTGGCAGCCCCCCTCTATTGGGGTTTGGGGCAGCGGCCCGGATTTTTTTTTTTTGGTGTGCAGACACGCTCATAGGTGGACCCACCCATGGTTTTTTGCATGAGTCTGCACATGGTTTTGGGGGACGATGGTTTTCAGCCCCTGGTATTTTGTAGATCTGGTCAAGGGAACTACATTTATGTTATAATCTAGGGTTAATGGATTGGGGTTTATGTATGCTTCGTCATATATATATGTGTGTTATAACACTAAAAGGAATATAATGAAAAATCAAGCTGGTCATCCCGATTTGGGATCTAGCAGAAAATCTCTGTGTTTATCTATTTTATGTTTTTGCTCTCACAATTGTTTATTTTCTGTTTTAAGATTCGTTTGTACATAATTTTTGTACAGAGTTAAAACCTACAAGGAGTTCATTGGTAGAGCACACCGCAAGAAGATAAACATTGTTTTGGTAAATGCTGGACAGGTAAAGAGGCTAGTAAATTCAAGTAAGAATTTTGTTCTTATTATGATTAAGCCCAAAGTTGATATTAATCATGAATTTTTTAAAGGATGTGATCCTAAGTTGAAATCAAAATTATATGATGTGGTTAATGGGCATCATCAGATGTTTCAAGAGCCAACAGTATTGCCTCTAAAAAGGGAAATTCAACATGAGATTCAATTGCATCAGGATTGTCCTCTTCCAAACATCGGTATGTATTGTATGTCGATAATGGAGAATGAATAAATAAAGGGGAAAATAAAAGAGATTTTGGATAAAGGTATCATAAGGCCAAGCACCCCGCCATGCGGTCCACCCATAGTCTTGATACTAGAGAAAGATGGGACTTGGCGCATGTGTGTAGATTTTCAAGCTTTGAACAAAATTATGGTAAAAAATCATTACCCACTCCCAAGAATAGATGATTTGCTTGATTATCTTAAAGAAGAAAATTTTTTCACTAAGTTAGATTTACGAAGTGGATATCACCAAGTAAGAATTGCAGAAAGTGATATATGGAAAATTGCATTCAAAACCAAACAAGGACTCTTTGAGTGGCTAGTTATGGCTTTTGGTTTATGTAATGCACCGAAAAATTTTATGCGAGTTATGGACAATTTTTTGCGACCAATTCTTGATCAATTTGTTATTGTGTACTTAGATGACATTTTTATTTCCAGCAAAACAAGAGAAGATCATGTCTTGCATGTAAATAGAGTGCTTGATATTTTGAATAAAGAAAAATTGTTTCTTAAGATATCAAAATGTGAGTTTGGAAAGACTTTTTTGGTCTATTTCGGACATATTGTAGGAGGAGGATAATTGAGGATTGATCATTCTAAATTGGAGGCCATTGTGAATTGGACCACACCCAAAACAATTATCGAGGTAAGAATTTTCTTAGGTGCAACTCAATATTGGAGGAAGTTTATTGCTAACTTTTCTTCCATCGCAACTCTTATGCATGCAGCGACAAGTGTGAAGAAAGGCTTCCAATGGGGAGGCAAACAACAACAAGATTTCGAAGCTTTAAAATACAAGATCAGTTCAGGTCTAGTCCTTGCACTACCAAATTTGAGACAACCATTCGAGATACAAATCGATGCTAGTGATTATGCCATGGGCGTATTCCTTTTGTAGCATTGTAAGCCTATCACCTTTCATTCAAAAAATTTTAATGGCATTGTGAATAATTATCCTACATATGACAAAGAACTATATGCGTTGGTACAAAGTGTCAAGAAGTGGAAACACTACTTGATAGGTAAAGAGACTATGGTACACACTGATCACCAACCATTACAGTACTTGCAGTCGCAAACAAAATTGCAGCAATCAAGGCATTTCAGGTGGATGGGATTTCTTGAACAATTTCACTTGGTTATAAGGTACAAAAAGGGTATATTCAATAAAGTTACAGATATGCCTTCGAGACCAATCATTAGTGCTTCTATTTTACTGAAAAATTATTCTGTTGTACATGAGAGTTACATAGAGAAATATGCACATGACATTGATTTCCAAGATGTGTATGCTAGTTTTTGTGAAGGGAATCAAGTTGAAGAAAAATATTATCACATGCATAACAATTTGTTGTTTCATTTGGGAAAGTTATGTATTCCACAATGAGAGATGCTAAGTTTCATGATAGAAGCTCATTCTTCTCTTATTGCTGGAAACTTTGGGGTAAGAAAAACCATGGCGCATCTACAGAGGTATTGTTATTGGCCTCGCATGATAGATAGTGTGTCATGGTTTATAAGAGGTTATTCTATGTGTGCAACAAGTAAGCCTAGTTATAAGAAGCTTGGATTGTACATGCCATTTCCCGTACAATCAAGGCCATGGGGGAGTGTCTCCATGGACTTTGTTGGAGGTCTACTTATGTCAAGAAAGAAACATGATTATCTTTTTGTAGTTTCGGATAGATTCAGTAAAATGTGTATACTTATGCCATGTAAGAATGCCATGTAAGAAAACCATTACTGCCGAACAAACTACTGAACTTTATTTTCAAAATATTTGGGTTCATTTTGGATTTCCCACTTCTATTGTTAGTGACAGGGATTTCGGGCTCATTGGGATTTTTGGTCAAATATATGGAGAATGATGGACACAAAATTGAAAAAGAGTACCTCTTTCCATCCACAAACAGATGGACAAACCAAAGTGGTAAATATAACAGTTGTGTATCTCTTGAGAGGATATTGCAACAAACATCCTAAGTTGGGGATGAACAACTGCATTATATTTAGTAGGCTTACAACCGGTAAAAGAATTCTTCAACACAAACCTCACCTTTCGAAGCATGCTTTGGGTATTTTCCAAACTCGCCATTATACTTCATCTTTGGGAAGGATGTTCTAATTGATGGCCATATTGATATTGATAAGGCACGAAAGTTCATTGAGATAATTCAGGTGATACATCAACAAGTTTAATAATAGCTTAATAAAAACCCCCACCTACACATTTATATAAACATTACTCATGTGCTAACAAATGTACCAGTGGGCTTGATAAAAACAAGAAAATGGTATTTTTAGGAATCATTCAATGGGGAGTTTTTATGCTGATACAGAGACATACAACTCATCCAATGAGGAATTAACAAGTGAAAAATTTAACATTTTTCTTCAACATAAAAATGATATTATAAAATCTTTGATTTCAAAATTGGATGATTTGCAGGAAGAGTGGAAGCAGGATGAAAACCCATCGCTTATCTTTTGTGCCAATTGTAGAAAGAAACACTTCCTTGGAAAGTGTCCACTTCGTAGCCTAAAAATTTGCAAAAATTGTGAAGAGAATCATCCAAGATAACATTTCCCATCGCTACCAAGATTACTGTAGGAACTCTGGAAATCAAGTAAGGAATCGAATCGACTACCAGGTATAACTCAAAACCCATTATCATTTGATACTTGGAATACACCTTATTTTCTTGAGCAGGTTCCTCAGTATCTTTATAATCCTGGAATTTCATGGCTAAATGTTAATCCTCCTCCAATTTAATATCCTACTTCATGGCCACAATGGCACCCTCCTTGGTCCTCATCCTCGGGCCATATATCTCCATGGTCGCAAGAATTGTTTGGATCCTTATCTCTAGGGAAATCTCCCATGCAAATTCAATCATATGAGCACAAACAACAACCTCCATTTATTTCCAATGCATCATTAATTTATCCTTCTCCATGGTCCCAACTGCATGTGCAACCTTTCCCTAGCATTAATCCATACCCTACCCCTTACCCTAATCCATACCCTGGTCCTTGTCCAAACCCTAATCCATACCCTAACCCTAGTCCATACCTTAATCCATACCCTACACTGTGTTCCTCTAGTCCATACCCTATTCCTTATCCTTACCCATACCCTAGCCCTCATTCAAGCACTAGCCCTAATCCTAGTCCAAACACTAACCAAATCCTTAACCTAGTCTAAGCCTTAGTCCAAACCATATCAAACAACCTAATCTAAACCATAAGGTTGCACAACAGTTTCAAACACCTATTCTTCTTTTTGATTCCCATGTTGAACATAATGCGACATCTTCCATGTTGGAAAAGGGAATGAATTTGGAAATTCCCCCCATTACCACAAAACATTTACCTCGGGAAGATGTAATTCAAATACCACCAAAGGAGAAATATTTCATTGGAAATTGTTCTAAAAATGTTGTTGAAACTAGAAACCCTAGAACCCCTCTCAGCCATTCTTTTCAATCTGAAAATAAAAAAATTTGAGCCTGAACTTGAGGTATTTATCTTTTTTCTTTCACCAGATCCTTAATGCCTCCAGGAAAGTGACTATCAAACTATGGAAGACTTGCATCAATGGGAGAATCATATATATCTGGATTCCATTGAATCCTGGTTTCGACCAGTTATCAAGCCATCTTATTTCCTCATAATTCAGAAAATATTGGCACCATATCAATTGAAGCAACAGGTTTTTCATGCTTTGGTATGTCTTGAAGTCTATTCTTTAAAACTAAGTCTGAGTATAATCAGCATTTTGTTATGCACATGGCTTCATTGGAAGTACGCCTACACTTAAAGGTGACATTTATTTCTTTAAAAATAGGGTAGGGTAATATGAGAATAATGTATAAAGATGTATAACAACACTCTTGAAATTGTGATTGCTTAAAAGCACTGTTTGAAATTTCTATTATCATGCACTCTTGCGGGTAGACTTGTCAGAAGAAATTCACTCTCAATAGCTCATATTTTAAAGTCACTTTGATTATGGATTAACATGTCAGTAAAGGATATTTTTATAAGCTACATGTAATACTTTTCTCCTATTTTTAATAAACTATCATCCAAAAAATATTTTTTAAGTCCTCTTCGAAGGGATCAATGAAAAACCTCCTATGGTGGACCACACCTACAAAACTCTAATAAGCTTTCATAAAGAACCTTGGTATGATCAACTCAAGGAATCTTATTGGTCATTATCTAAAATGTATTTAAATAAGTTCTTACGGTAGCATGACCAAGCAGTAAAGAATAGTAATTAAAAACTTTTCACGCTATCTTGAACTCTTAAGGAGTATATTTTCTTCCACACCTACTAAGTAACCCATCTGAGGTTAATTACAATCACAGTTTTCCTAAAAAAAAAAACATAAATAATTTAATTGAGGGATAGGAGGTCTCATTGCAAGCTGACCTACTATGATCATGAGTTCTAAGGAGAATTACATTACTGCACTATTCACCAAGCCAGGGTAATGGCTTTTAGTTGAAAAGCTTGAAGACAAGAGGTATCATCGTGAGTTGGCTTGGTCATTCTTGTTAGTTCTTGTTAATGACATTGTCATTAGTTGGTTACCAAGCTAGGACAATGTTCTTCAATTAACTTATAAAATGAGAAACAGTAAATGTTCTCAAAGTCGCTCTGAATCTATATCTAGTAGGTGGGACAAAAGCATTTGATGAGGTTAAAAGGTACCCCTCTCGAGGCTATATATGTCTACTCGAAGCAAGGCCGTGCCTATAGTATTAAAGTTAATTTTACACTATGACTTACTTGGTTGCTTTTTCCTTTCCCTGAACTCACTATCAATCTCTTTGAGAATGGCTTTAAAATTCTTTTGTTGTTATGATTTGGAGTTCTATATTTTTGGAATGATTATTATGAGTGTGGGACCCTTAGTGCAGGTAGCTCATTGTGCCAGAAAAGAGAAGCTTCAACTATACCTGGATAATGGTCAAATGATCACTGTGGGAAGGTATTGCTATGTCCACTTTTAACACTATGGTTTTTAAAATCAGGTCACTCATGTTTAGAATAAGGATATTAAAGTGAAACTTATAATCAGGGATACCTCCAAGATATTATTTTGGAAATTTTAAAAGTTGGCTATTTTATTCAAGTAATAACACCATCCTTGCAATTTAGTTTTCCATGAGAGCTTTCAGTTTATATTTTCTTGAAATCAATAAAGAGTCCAGCAAACACTCTGTTTTTAGAGTAAGATTTATCTAGCGTAGGAAATGTGATCACATAGAATTGCAAGAACATCACTTTGAATGCCTACAAATGTTTTTTTTTTTTTTTTTGCAAAGGAGTGGCAGTACTAGATTTCCTTACATGAGGACATGCAATATGGTCAGCATGAGGGGATGTTGGGGCCCTGTTCTCTCTTATTTTTATTCAAAATTTCTCTCATGATGTTGATTGGTTAAATTATTATTTTCAAAGAGTATTTGTTACTTCTTTGTTTTAACAGGATTAAAAATTCATTAATAAAAGTTTAATAAAGAATTGTCTATTGCATGTTTAAAACGGGTTAGATCATGCATTTACCTCCCTGCACCATGAAATGGATTCATGCACTAGAGCAGGTAGAACTAATGCACATACAGAAGTTGATGTCTCAAGGCTAGATGGGAAACATCTCATTGAGAAGATTTTACGTGTTACCAAAGAAGACAATGAACGCTTCCTGCTCAAACTCTGGGATAGAATAATGTCGGGCCAAATCTTATGATGGAAATTTGGAGTCCCAGTCGACAACATCTCGAAAATCCAATTCTTTTGGTACAATATTTCCATATGATGGTGTTGCATGTTTGGGAGCCATTTTATTTGGTTACCATCTTGGTGTAGTAAATGGGGTGCTTGAATATCTTGCAAGGGATCTTGGAATTGCTGAAAATATTGTTTTACAAGGATGAGTGGTTGGCACAACACTTTGCAGGTGCCACTATTGGATCATTTACTAGAGGTGCATTGGGTGATAAAATTGGCAAGAGGAGGTCATTTCAACTCAATACGATACCTTTTGTAGTTGGTTCTTTTCTGAGTGCCACAACACAAAGTGTGCAATCGATGAGTATTGTTCGGTTGCTTGTTGGTATTGGTATTGGCATCTCTTCCACTTTGGTGCCACTTTGTATTTCATAGATATCACCAAAGCTGGAAATCCATTATGGTGGTAGAGCATGTTCACCATTGCTACTGAACTTGATTACTGTATGAACACCGTATCTGAAAGCCATGAGGGACATAGCAGTAAGAACTTGCTTACTGTATCAACTCTGGCAATGCTCGTGTGATCATAGTAAGAAAACGGGTCAAGGAGATTCCACTACGGTCCAGACCACTATCAATGTAGTGCCAACAGATAATATGAACCATGTTACCATTAATGTCAAACCTAGTATTTATAAAGAGAAGCTACATTTGTTAGTTCCTTGTTTACGATGCATGCCTGACAAGTTCACTTTGATCTACCTACACTAAGTGATTCATATAAGTATGACATTTCAACCTGGGGAGTAAAAGAACAACATCGACTTTACTTAATTATCATATACCCGTCATGCAGAAGTTAGACAAACTCATGCTCATCTTTCTAAGAGCAGTTCAGCCAAATCGCACTTTCCAACAAGTACTCCAAGAAAAGAGGAACGATTCACCAAAATCATTCCCTATTTTGAAATTCTGTTGTAAAACCAATTTTATTTCTAGCGAATTGTTAATCTTCTCCTCTTGTATTTTGATTGGCTGAATAAAAGCCCAAAAATTTAATTCGACATCTATATAAGAAATTGTCAGGAGAAAACAGTAAATTAATTAAGAAACAAATTAGGAAATCCATAAGAATGGGAATTGGGAGGCACGCGGAGGCATTGAAGGAATGCGCAGGAGGGAGAAGATGGTGCCAATGTAGCATGATGAAAATTGTAGCTTGTGGAACACTTCTCCTACTTGCTAGAGTTAAGCGTTTGTGTGCATAATGTAAAGATTGATCTCATGAATTAATTGAAGAAATTTTCATCCATGTTATATTTATTTATTTGCTGCATCTAATGATTTTAATTTCTATGTAAACCAAGTCAATCATAGAGGGTGCGAGCTAATTGGGTTGGCCGCCAGACCAGCTCGACACCGCTCTCCATCTCGTAGATTAAATAGCATTCAATTTAATATTTACTATGTGAATTCATTTAATTATTTTTAGTCTCTTCCCTTCCTCAAGTTAATGTTGTTTAATTTGCTGTAATGTTTTATTTTCAATTTTAAATTTAATTTGATTTGTTGCGAATTCTTCCTATACCTGAACTGTTTCGCTTGTTGCACTAAGATTTGTGCTTGCACTTGAGATATTTCTTCATATCAATGTAACGTGCAACTTGAATTCCTTGAATTGATCCAAACCCATTTAATTAATATTTCAGAACTGATATCTATTTGAACTTGAATTCCTTGAATTGATTCAGAGCCATTTAATTCATATTCCAGAACTGAGATCTATTTGAGTTTTTATGGAAGCAGCAATCACATATAAATTTCTGTTTTCATGATGGAAACTTAGTTATGTTGAAAACGATAATATTTATTTTCCATTAAGCTTCTAGACAACTTTTACACGATTAACTTTTGGGGACAAGGAAGGCTAGATATTCATATTAAATTAATTTATTTTATAAGCTCATTTACACAGTGGATTTACTCATTATGTTGTTGATGCTTTCAGGTTAATTTCACACAGAGGTTAATGAAAGCAGAATTAGTGCAGGCATAATGGTTTTGAATTTCTTTTGAATTTATTTCAGCATTTACAGTCTTTTGATATTGACCTTGCTTGGTTTCCAGTTCTGATTTTCTTTCTATTTGTTCGTACTTATAATTTCCTTTTTCATTGTTAATAGTACAAGATTGTCTTTTATTTCCTGCATGATTTTAATTGTTTGGATTGGTGTTTCTAAATTAATCCTTTAGTGTGATTTTAATTGTTTGGATTGGTGTTTCTTAAATTCTCCTTTAGTGCATGATTACATTTGTGCAGGATTTCATTTATTTCTAAGATTAGTGTGCAAGATAGACTAAAATTTGTTTTACAGGCTGGCATTTCCAGTCCTGCCTCTAGAAGTTCGTGAACCATCTGGATTGGAAAATTAAATGTTGGTACATTTATAGACCCTATATTGCACCCAACGCATATCTCTCTATGCTCATGGTAGATCCCTAGTTAAGATGGATCTAGGTTGGTTTAATTTTACCCTTTAAATATGTTATGTTTCACATGAATACCATGTGTCAGTACCATGAAGTTATTTTTATTTTAATGTTATTTTTTTTTTAATTTTATTTTGATCAAGTAAAAATGTTTTCACATAGTATGATTTTTATTTTTAGGGATAAACAACACATCACATTACATTACAAGCAACCTAGATCCATCTTAAATCCTGAGCTATCAAGGGCCCAGAGGGATCAAATCTCTTCAGATGAAAACCTAGATCCATCTTAGATCCATCTTAGATCCGGAGGAAAGATGGATCTAAGTTGTTTTAATTCCCCCTTTAAATATGCTATATTCCACATGAATACCATGGGTCAATGCCATGAATTTATTTTTATTTTAGCATTATTTTTTTATTAATTTAATTTAACATTGACCAAATAAAATTATTTTCACATAAAGCTACTTTTAATTTCATTCTTTTTTCACTCAGTTCAAAAATAAATAATTTTATTAAAAATAAATAAATTATTATATTAAAGAATATTGTATTAATTTTCAAAATAAAAATATTACATTTTAAAATATTATATTCAAAATGTAGAGTAAAAAAAATATTTATGGTAAATTGACTATTTTACTTTAATCTTATTTTATTTTATAACTTTATCCCATTCATTTTTTATTTTAATTTCAATTTTATTTTTATGTAATTTCACTAAGTCACAAGTTATCTGAAACTAGGTTACACACAAATAGGGTGTCAGAAGGATACGAGTGATATATAAATAAATATATAGAGTGTCAGAAGAATATACGACTCCACATAGTAGTACCATAATTTTTTTATATGCTCATCACTTTGACATTTTTCAAAATTATTTGCAAATTAACACTGACGTAATTGTTTCAGAATAAAATGTAAAAACACGTAAATGAACGTCATCATTTGATAATAAAATGTATTTTACTAGTAAAAAGTAGAAAAACAAGTAAAAACTAGTAAAAACAAGTAAATGGGCGTCAAAATTAACCCAGGCATAATGTTGCATCTCTTAAAAACACCAGTGCCACCGGTTTCAAGGTAACAAAGAAAATTCACCAATGCACGTTTTGATTTGCAAAACCACATTTCATACATATACGACTTCCAGCTCAGCCACTTTAAACTCCTATTATTATCGAAGCAAATGAAAAATATTATCAGGTCCCCAACGAATTTAATAGTTCTGTTCATAATTGAGGAAAGTGATACTCCAAATATGAATGATCTCAACATTGTTGGAGCACGTAGACTTTGTGTTTATTAAAAATTTTGTAATGGTTTAGTTTTTCGCTTTTGTAAGGTATTGCAAGAATGAGTCCACATCATCAAAAGAGATAAACACAAACCATGTGTGTGTTGCAACAGTGGTTATTTTTAAAAATATTGTTTACAATGGGTTGTCACTTAATAAGCTTGGAAATCCTTCAATGTTAGTTTAATTCTATTACCGGAAACTTGAGGTGTATTAGTATGTAATAAAGGACACATGAAATACTAAGATGAATTGGATTCACCATCTAGTTCAAGCAATCCGTTCACATAGTGGGCCATGGTAAGCTAGGGAAACACGTAGATTATGGGATTTATAATCATAATAAGCTACAATTTACGCCAATATCAGTAAAAGAAATTTCGTTATCGTTCTACCGGGATTTGTTGAAGTTCACTGCAATTTCATAATCAAAGGACTAGTCTCCAGATTCTGTTGTTATTTTCTGGTTGCTAAATAAGTAATTAAAAGATTCACCCTATGCGGAAAGCTAACATGGGAAATAATCCATTTGTGAAACCTCAAGGCCCACAAGGCTTTGTTTCAGTTCAATTGAAATAATCTGGTGTGAAAACAATTTCACAGATCGCAAGAATTCAAACTATTTTTTTCTTAAAATTTTGTAGTCACTCTTTTATTTAGATTAGTTTGTTTTTAGTTGGGAATTCTGCAGAAGTTGCAGTAGGGGCAGGATGGGAAAAATCAGTCGAAACTCACGATGGGAGAAAATCAGTGGAAGCTCGCGAACAAGTCTAATTCAGGAAATCAAAGAAATTCTCCGAAGTATTGGATACCTTAGTTGACAACTACTTCGCGAATTGGGGTTGTACTCACGGACGGCGACAACTTGACATCAACTGGCCTGAAATGGTATAGAAGGAGGAGCTTCAAACTCTGCAAACAATTGTTGGGATGGGCAATCAAGAAGGACACAAAAATCAGCAACCTCTCATTGATTGGGCACCCAAGAAAAATAGTAGAAAAGATGGAAACATATAAAAATTTCGGAAAGAACAAAACATTTCCATGTATTTTCTTTATCTAATAATGCATTTGATTTTTTGAAAAATATCTTTTGTAATAATAAATTAAAAGATAAGGAGAATGATTGCATTGTTTATAAAATGTTCATCTCTCCATTACAATAAAGACTGTGGTATTGTTTTTTTTTTTTTTTTTTTTTTAGTAAATTCAGTAGGACCTGCTATTTTCTATTAATATGGGCAAGTTGCAAAAATTTCTATTAATATGGGCAAGTTGCAAAAATATAAACATCACTAGTTGTGGTGCCTCAACCCACCCGAAGGAAACCGGGTCTGTTGGCCACCTTAACGAGTTGAAAGCTAACCAGAATTTATACTGTTTTAACCGATCTGTAGCAGCTAGTGCTACTTTACTATGACCATAGTATTTCCATATAAAGCAGCATTGATAGATCCTGTCAACAAAATACATGCAAAAAGACAAAAAAGAGAAGCAGATTTGACATCAGATCAAATAGGAAAATCTGGATTATTGACAGGAAATCCTGAAGGTTTTGCATCCTGAAGAAGGCAGAGCTGTTGCTCCATAGTTCCAAGTCTGACATTTTGTTGATGCTGGATCTTTACCATCTCATGCATCTCCTGCTTCAGTGAGTGAAGTTCGAAAATAACAGATGAATAAGATTGAGTTTTTTTTTGCTGAAGACTTGCAATGGCTCTGGCCAACACACACTTCAGTTTCCAATAAGTTTTCAGTAATTGTTGAAAGAGGGATACTCTGCCCCTAGTATTACCTGAGTCCAAGATGAAATCCACACTTTCCTGCTACTCAGTGATATCTTTATCTTCTGCTTCAGAATCGTGCTCCCAATCTGCAATTTTAGCTTTGATATCCTCAGGGGTAGAGGTCTCGAAGGTGGCAGCTAGAGTTTCCACGGTTTCCACATGAGATTTACGCCCTCATTTTGCAACTGGAGGGGTTCGAACAGGACGATGCCCAGCACTCTGCCCAGATTTCGTCCGAGCCATAAAATCTGGAAATAGAGATTCAGGTAGGGGATAAAACCGAGATTGGTAGATATTATGGAAACAAAAGAGAGACTTGGCTATTATGGAATTAACCGATGAACGTTCCAACCAGGATATAGAAACAAGGCCGAAGTCAAAGTTAAGGCAAGACAACTGCGTGGTTATACTCTGTCGCAATGTGAGTACACAATGGCTGAGAGTAGAAGCAGTTACCACATACGAGTCCATACAATGCTGTAACAGAGGAATCAGATAACTAACAATTCATAACCCTATAAGAAGAGACGCATAATAAATACCATAACTATGAATACAATGTGATTCCGGGCTTCTAAAACAGGGAATAATAGTAAGAGGTCAAACTATGAGAATAATTTCAAGAAGAAAAGCCATCACAAAATCAACCAGGGTACCCATCACGAAAGCAACCAGAATAGCCAGGTGTGAGGACTGTACATACCAGAGAAGCCTGAAGCACTTGAAACAACTCTGAATAGATCAAACCACCATGAAATTCAAGAACTAGAGCCAGAAAGGAATAAACAAGAGAGTTCGTAGATTACCACAAACGAATAAAGCGTGGCGCCTATAATGATTAGACAACCGCCTGACCAAGTAAGCACATGGATGATAGGTATTGATCAGCATCATGACCATGGAAGGTGGGAGTACATTGCCTTAACACTATCTGACAAGGAGTTAATGTCGGAGGAGTGTACATTAATTGCATGTATAGGTTGTCTCATTACTCTAACAAACACCCCGATCGGGGAAGACTGTGGTATTGTTTCCAGAGCTACTGTGTTATTCCTTTTTCATGCCTCTATCCTATTATGTGATTATCTGCATTATTTTTTTCAGATCTGCAGGTAGATCAATTGGTATCAGAGCATAAGATCTTGGAAGCCATCCACCTGTTTGAAGAATATTTTTTTTAGGGTCATACATTTCAATCCAATAGGTGGATGAAAATCATGTCACCCCATCAAGATCCCTCCACTGCAAACTCGGAAGTAAATGATTTAGCTAGGGCTCTTCAAGAGCTAATTATGTTGCAGCAACAACGATGTCCTCTAGGGGAAATGCAGCTTGATACTCGCTTTTAGCTACCCAAATTCTGAGGCCAAATGAATGGTGAGGCTGTTGATTCTTGGCTCCACAGTCTCTCCAACTATTTCAGAACCTGTCCAACGATGGAAGAGGAGATAAAACTTCAGATTTCTAGTCTACAATTGGAAGGCATAACACAAACATGGTGGGATAATCATCTTGAGAATATTTCCTTGGTTGTCAAACTTCGAGAACCAACCAAGACCAGATCAACGCCTTAAGAGAATGCTTCTATCTTCCAGGATATATCCAAAATCTACTTGCCAAATAGTTACAACTTCGACAACTACCTAATCAATCAGTGCAAGCTTACATTGATGTCTTCTCAAAGTTGCTCATTCAACTCCATATCTCTGATCCAGAAGATATACTAATTATCAAATTTAATTATGGTTTGCTAATTCTTTTTCAATGCAAAGTTCAATTATTTGATAGTACTTCATTAGACAAGGTCTTTATTTGGGCCCTAGCCATGGAACGCAAAGTGGGTACTCCAATCTGATCTCCTCAAGTTAGAAATAGTCCATCTCCCTCTAGTTCTTCTAATGTTGCATTTGCTTCATCCCCCACACCTCACAATACCCTTTGGTGTAGTTTTCATAATACCAACTTACATGCATCTGCAGATTATCGAGTACTGAAAAATCTACTCCCTAACACGACTCTTTTTAGAGAGGTCGAGCAACCAAATGCCACTACCCCACTTCCAGCTATTTCTCTTGAAAATCCTACCAAAGTGGACCCCTCTGTCATCCTCATAACTTCTAATGCAACAAAAACCTCTATTACGCCTTTGTTTACCCATAATTGTCAAATCAAACATGAGTTGGCCACGCTTATTCTTAACAATGGGAGTCAAAATAATCTTGTGGCACAAGACTTGGTTGAACGCCTTTGCCTTCCCACCACTCCTCACCCACACTCGTATCAGCTCAGTTGGGTCCAAAAGGACGGTCCTCGTATTACCATCTCCCAATGTTGTCTTGTGACCTTTGCTATTGGACCTTTCCATGATATTGTGGTACGTGATGTTTCTCCTCTCGATTGGGTCGATTTATTGCTAGGCATTGCATACTAAGAGGCTCGACATGCTATTTATCATGCTACAAACCACCAATACCACTTGGAACACTATGGGTGCACCTATGTGCTCACATCGTCAACTAGCACATCAATCCAACCTTCTATTGGCAAAGCTCCCATTATGAGAGTCAATTTAAACAAAGGTGTTTCTTCGTGCTTGGTTCGCCATATCAATCCAGACAACCTCATCAATCCAGTCCCTCCTACAATGGCTCCTCTACTCTAAGAATTTTCATATGTATTCACCCAACACACACGGTTGCCTCTAGCATGCTTTGTTGAACACCACATCAATCTTATTCCTGCGAATTCCTTACCCAATACCCCATCTTATCGCCTTGCTCCTCGAGAGACAACTCAGATAGAACACAAAATTGAAGAATTGTTGACATTCGGTTATATTCAGACTTCATCCTCGCGATGTGCATCTGCAGCTTTTATTATTCCCAAAAAGGATACTTCTGAATGTTGCCTCGTGACAGACTACCGAGCCCTTAATAAAGCCACTGTTAAAAATCGCTACCCCCTTCCTCGCATTGAGGATTTTTTGGACCACTTACACGGGGCTTGTTTCTTCACAAATATGGATTTAACTGTAGGCTACCATCAAGTTCACATGCATGAAACTGACACATGAAAAATTGCTTTTAAAACAAATTTTGGGCTATTTGAATGGTTGGTCATGCCATTTGGACTAACCAATCAGGAAACACACTCCTCAACTGGTTTCTCACCTTTTGAGGTTTGCTTTGGGTTTCAGCCAAGTGCACCCTCTGAGATTCCACTGTCGATCACCCCTTTTGGGTCTACATATCAACAGCGGGACAAAAATGAGCTCATCATTTTATACACTCCATTTCTCAATGCCAAGATCAAGTAATTTTTTCTTTGCAAGCAACCCAAAATCCTGCCAAAAAGAGGCATGACAAGCCACGAACACCCTTGTATTTTAAACCTAGAGATTGTGTGTGGCTCTTGTTGTACAAGAAACACTTCAATGGCCAGCATAATAAGTTGTACCCTCTATGATATGGCTCGTATATTGTTTTGGAACGCATTGGAGAAAATGGATATTGCTTGGACTTGCCTTTCCAGCTTGGCATCCATGATGTGGTTAATGTTAATAATCTCAAACTATTTGAACAACCTCTCCTTGAGGAATCCATTACAATTCATCATATGGTCAATAATATTCTAGATTTTCAGCCTCCTTTGCACAAAGATGCAATTCTGGACTCCAAGAAATGGAATACATGCTAGCAGCCATACTTCTCATATTTGGTTGGTTGGAAGAGACACACACTAGTGCAGGAAAAATTGATGACTGCAAAAACATTGCAACGCACTTTACCTGATTTGGTGGAGGAGGTCGGGATGCTTCCTGATCTAAACAGGGAGAAATTGGGCAACGAAGAAGGACACAAAAACCAGTAACCTCTCATTGATTGGGAAACCAAGAAAAAGTGCACTCTTTCCTTGGGAAGATCTAAGAGTAGAAAAGAGGGAAACATCTAAAAATCTAGGAAAGAAGGAAACATATCAATGTATTTGCTTTATCTGATAATGCATTTGATTTCTTGAAAATATCTTTTGTAATTACAAATAAAAAATAAGGACAATGATTTCATTTTTTATAAAATGCTCATCTCTCCCTCATAATAAAGACTATGATATTGTTTCCAGAGCTACTATGTTATTCCTTTTCCGTGCCCCTATCCTATTATGTGATTTTCTGCATTAGTTTTTTAGATCTGCAGGTACATCAAGGGATAACAATGATACTCGGGATCCCCGATTGGGGTGCCAAGTGGTTAATCCAAACAGTGAGGTGACACAATCTCGTGCGTACCACATAGATAGATGATGCAGACATGTGGAGAGGAAGGTGGGCACTACCACCCATGCCACTTAATGATGACACTAAATGTGAGTGGAAGCCAACTCAGGATGTCAAATGGGGGTTGGAAACAGTGTCAGCGCGTGAGGAATGTTACAGATGTTAAGGGTGGTAATGAGAAGGGTGATAATATGGTCTTGAAGTCATCTGTGGAACTGAGAGCATAACAGGAAGTTGGCGAGCGGGCGAAGGATTCGATGATGATTGTGTGGTGCTTCTCCGGGTATGTTCTAAGCCTCTTTATCATGTATGTTGCTGCGATAAGAGATGGACTTCATTTCTTTGCTTTGTTTCTGGTTACTGCGTATGGAAGATATGAGAACCTCCCTGGGTTATGTTTGATGTCTGGGTTTTGGGATAGTTTAATGAATTTAACTCATAATCTTACAGTGGCTAAGCCTTTGAAGTTCTGTTGTCTTGAGAATTGGGGAGTATATGGGAATTGTAATGTTGTCCTAATCTTATTTTATGATTCTAAGTCTACTTACCTCATCTATATGGGTGTTGCAGGTTGTGACATTTCTAAGTTATGTTATATTATGGATGTTTTTAAGGAGGTAGGTGTTAGCGTCCAAGAACATATGAATGTTGTCTTACCTGTCTTGTTTTCTCATTGCCATGACCCTTTTTTTCTTCCAATTGACCTTGATTTTACCCAATTTGATTCTGCATGCCTTTCAATTAGCTCTGCATGGTGTCCTATCAACTCTAGTTTCTTCTCTACCATTTTTATTTTTCTCCTTTCTTACCCAGTTACTCATTTCCTCGATGATGCTTCTTATAACCTTCATAATGCTATACTGACCTTCTTCCCGGTTTGTAAGCTTCACAGCCTGGCCCACCAATCCTATGAAATTCAATGGATGACCTCCAATGACAATTTTAGAGGTAGAGTTCTATCGGATACCTAGTCCAGGTTCTTTCCTGCTCGGCTTCTTTGTACTCCTAAGAGGAGGGGGGGTTTAAGCTCTAATTGTAATGGTGAAAAAGCAAAAGTGTTTTGTTAGAAGGGTAGGAGAGTTGTGTACCTGCCTGTTTTGTGGGGTTTTTATCCTATTTTGTCGAGTTTCTATCCAGTTTTGTGGGGTTTATGTCCTATTATGCCGAGTTTATGTCCTCTTCTATGGGGTTTCTTTCTAGAGTTACTCCATACGCTGTTGGAGAATGGAAACATTTTTTCCATGTATGAATTCTCGTGGCATTTAAGGAAACTTCTATTTCTTTGGAAAATGAAGGCCTCTTCTGACCATCCTATCATCAACCTCATAGCTTGATGTGTGACAGAAAGAGGGAATGATGACATGCATTACACCGTTATAATTGAGGACGTTACTCTAGACAATCAGGACCTTTTCCTCTATTGTTTAACTAAATCAATTATTGAAATTTTGTTGTACTTCACAGCTATTTTTAATTCATATACAAGCATTCCTTTAGTCTTGGTCTAGTACTCACCCTGACAGAGACATATAATTCAACAGTTTGTAATCCATCTGCAAGGTATAATGGTGAAAGGTCAAGTAGTGAAAAAGGAGGTAAAGAACAAAGTAAAGCAGAACAAGGGCATGTCAAAAGTGGGCCCCAACAGGAGGGGAAGAAATTCCGGTAAATAAATTATGAAAAATCTCTTCGATGCCTACAGGGCAGATACTTTTTCTCAAGTAAAATCACTCATTTTAGGTTGGGAGCGTGACTATCAAACCAAAGAGGAGGGTGAAATCCAAGAGGAAGCGATCGAGTTTCTAAAAGATCCAAGCAATACCAGAAGCAGAGTGTGATTATTCCAACAGTACATCCATAATTATTGGACAACGAAATGTTTACTGGTGAAAGACATAGTCATGTTCAAGAAATTGGAGGGGATCCGAAAGCTGCCTATATTTTAGCCAAAATGAGAAGGGATATCCAAAAGATCCACCTTCTACAACATCAGTAGAACGTCTACCTGGGCCGCATCGAATATCAGCTCTAAAGTATGAACCAAGTTGATATGCCCGGATCCAGTGCTAAGGACCTGATGCTTATTGAGTCATCTGATGATTGAGTCTTATGAAATCATTTTCTTTTTGTCCTTTTGGCATGCATATTATGGATAACATTTACTTTCTGATGTCCTTGAATGTAATTGACAGTAAAATTGTTAAAGCAGACAATATTAGGTTCAAACTTTGTGAATTTTGGTTAGCCTATAACTCTTTGAGGTGGCCAACATACCTGGTTTCCTAGAGGCAGATTGAGGCCATCCAACATATATATTAATTGTGACCTGCTTTTCTCTTTTTGATTAATGGAAAATAAGAAGGATGTACTAAACATACCAAAAAAAAAAAAAATTGTTTGTTTTTGTTTTACTAATAATCTCGATATTTTGTTTTGACAATTTTCATTATCGAAAAACATAAATTGGTTGTACAAGATCGATCCAAGGATTCAAAGCATTATTTTGGTCTCTAGGATTTAACAAAATATCAATGGAAGTTGAAGGGGTGAATGTAAATACAAAGTTTTTTGCAATGATCCCTTGGAGGGTTAAAACTTTATCCTAGGTAGCCAATAGTTGGCACAAGAGCATAAATCTTCATGCAGAAGAGGAAATATCTCAATCAACAAGACCTATGGGAGATCTTGTCTCCTCATTTGAATTTCTATTGGAAATAAATGGTTTAATCATGTTACATATGTAATATTATATAAGGGTCCATCAAGCTTTGTATGGGGGGGATTTGTATATAGTTAATGCACAGGTCGTCGCATTGTTGAGGGGATATGGTACAGGAAAGAAATGTTGGAAAACATTTCAGTGACATTTAAATTTTCAATTTAAAGCTTGTATGGGACTATGAGTAATTTTGTTTTATTCAATTGATTACGGTTATAAATATTTTGTTCTTCATAGTTACTTTGATACGTCTTTCTCAATTCTATGTGATTTTATTCCGTGAAGCAACCGTGGATTAATTTTTGTTTTTTTCCATTTTGTAAATTTTATTTTGATGGTTTATGATCAATCATATCTCCGTTCAGTGGTTCATGGTAAGGGCGATATTGATTTAGACATCATTTCAATTCCAATTCTTGTGATTTGATTCTAGGAGTTTGTATTATAAATGATGTTACCATTAGATGGGTTAAATTAACATGTTGTAGTTATTTAATGTGTATTCATAATTTATATTTATTTATTAATTTGATGATTGAAACATTATTCAATTATTCAATATATATAAGTAGTTATAGTATTATTTTTTTTAATCAAGAATGGCATATTACTAAGTATTATTTAGTTAATTTTTAGTATTTCATGTGATGGTATTTTTTTGATCTTTTATTATTTAAACCAGCTTAATTTGATTTAACTTTTTTTAAAGGAGTTGAAGACTTACAATTTCATCTTTATATTTTATATCATCAAGCACCATGAGTATTACTAGATTTATATTTTCATTTTTAGTTTGGGGTTAGTACTTGGTTTGCATCTAAAACATTTAACATAATATGTAAACATCTTTACATATATTTCACAGTTAAGTTTTTTTTTTTAATTTTTTAATTTTTTTATTCTTTGTATATTTTGTATTACATGTTTTGGCATGCTATGGTGATTTGTAATTTATTTTAATGGATTTATTAACTATTAGCTTAAATAGATAGATTAGCATAGCATGTAGTTTTAGGCTAACAATTGGATAATAATAAGATAAGCCCCTTGTTTTTTTCTCCTAAGAGGAGAAGGAAAAATCCCAATGGAGCCTGGAAACCACTCAAGAGTGATCAAACTAAACAACTAGAGTTATTTAAAGATCTTTGGTCTGGATGACATCTCCTTTATTGACAAAGTTCATAAAACTAGCATCAACAATATAGCACTCATCAAAAAAAAAAAAAATTAAAAAGTCTCTTTACTTCTTCAAAAATATTTGTTTTACACAATCAGATACGGTCTCTTGTGAAACATGATCATTTGTCCATAATATTAAAGACTTGAGAAATGACAACTTCTTACCTATCTTCAATCTTATATTAAAAAAAATCTCCAGCAATATGAAACTTTAATAATAC
This sequence comes from Pinus albicaulis, assembly GCA_034641835.2. Classification (NCBI taxonomy): domain Eukaryota; kingdom Viridiplantae; phylum Streptophyta; class Pinopsida; order Pinales; family Pinaceae; genus Pinus; species Pinus albicaulis. The sequence continues at coordinate 200,263,763 of CM076583.1, forward strand.
ATAATGTGCCTTCTATCCTCAAATAAAAGTGTGACAACCTTTGTAGCTACACAAATCCTTTAAACCAAAATGTTATATTTTTTCTTTCTAGTAAAGACACTTAAACAAAATTGCGTTAGGGACGAAGTTAGAAATATCCGTAGTGCAAAATGACCTAATGATGCAATACCTCATTACACTGTGAAGTGGCAAATGCAATCTCACCATCACCCTAATTCCAAAAACATGCTGAAGTATTTGGTATTTGTTAATTATTTGTTGCCTAATGATGGCCTGCAATTCGCATAGATGTGGAGGGAGCATTTTTCTCACAAGCACTGTTTTTCAGGAATGTTTCAAATGTCTAATTTTTACTTATATTATATTTTAATATGTAGTAAATATTTGGTAATATATATTTTTCAAGCTATAGAAAATTTAATGTTAGTGAGCAATGGAGGCTCACTATTAGATTTAAATTTGTTTAAATTTAATGGTGAATATATACTGCTCATCAAAATTAAATTTCTATAGCCTATTTAAATCAAATGGTAAACATATATTGCCCACTAACATTAAATTTTCTATAACCTAACCTTAAATTTTCTATAGCCTAGAAAATAATAATCGCCTAAATATCCTACCGAGAATGCTAACAAGCCTTTCCATATGCTGTTACCCACATCTGAACCAAAGTTTGCCTGCAACCACAAAATTTCTTTAAGAAATCCAAATATTTTATTCAACCAACATCTGCAAATGTTACGATTAATACTTTTAAAAGAAAGATGGATGTAGGAAACCAAATCATATGTTTTAATAAACAATAACAATTTAATTTTTAAATAAAATATTTTTCTCATATACAAAGATTTAACAATTTTTATATATTTTTGTTATTTTCTTGTTTTTTTTATATATATTTTTCTTAAAATATTTGAAAAGGAAACCAATTCACATGGGTAGAGACGTATTCATTATTTAAAATTTGGATTTAACAGTTCTGGTAGAAAATCAAAAATCTTTTTTTCCTCTTTTAAATTCTTAAAATAAAATAATAAGTTGACCATGAATGCTTTGGTTTTTTATTTAGACTAATTATTTAAAAAGTATACATCTCATTTATTTATTATTATTATTATTTTAAGCGAGAATGATGTAGTAAGCAAATATAAATGTATAATAACATTATTTTTGAGTCATTGTTGTCGTCCTCACTACTTCCCATAAGCCCCTTAATTGCCTATGGGCAATTAAGTCCAGCCATTTGATGCGCCACTAAGTCATCTACTTAATAATTAATTAAGCCATAAAGCCAACCGTACACCGGAATCAAAGAGAAGCACTGGAATCCTTGAATTCAACCCTTAGCTAATTACCTTCCTCCACATAAACCCCATATAGATCTTTCGCATCCATGTAAAACCTCCAGTAAGGTGCTCTGAAAGGACTTGTATAAGGGAATCTTACCTGCTAACTCTATCTCACTTATCCAATAATGTTAGTAAAAAGGCTCTCTAGCTCTGGAAACAAAACTGTACCGCCAGAAAGATTCAATGTTGACTTCTTCATGTCCTTTGCCTTACGTGTTTATCTCGCTAAGTTGGTAGACCTTGAATTAAGGGCCTCGTCGCAATTGGGGCTACTACTAGGGAATTTCAATTCCCAATATGGAACACGATAAGCTTCACATGAATTTTATGCGTTAATTTTTAATATTTTATGTATTTTTTTCACTAAATTTTCTAGTTTTTCGAGTGAAAATAATATAATTGATATTACATTATATGTAATTTATTTTATGTTCAGTTTAGATATAATATTTAAAATAAACATATATTAATAATAAAAAAATAAAATTAAAATTTAAAAAAATCATATTTTTGTTTTTCATTATAAGAGATATGTGTAATGTATTGCATTTTTATTATGGAGATGATATATAACATTTAAAAATATATATATTTAAAAAAAAATTAATATATATTTTTTTAATATGAAATTGACATGTAATATTTTAAATATTAACTAGGGTTGCAACTCAATTTGGTTTTGGTTTTTACTATTGAATCTAAAAGTTATGCTTTGGAAAAAATCAAAATCTATTCTCTTACATTGTAAGGAATGAATAAATTTGGAAAAAATCAAATTCTATTCTCTTGCTTTGGAAAAAATGAATAAATTGAGATGTCAAATGGATAAATTTGTTGTTGGCTTAAGACAAAGAGTTGCATAAATTATGGTCGATAGTAACCACTAGTAAATCAACACATTTAGAGGTTTATATTTACTTGAGTGTGGAAGAAAACATAAATAATGGTAAGAAGTAACTCCTAATATGTATATTTATTTACAAGTTATTCCTACCCATTGTTTATGTAAAAGCTTATATTATGGTGGGAAGTAATTGATGGTAAAAAAGTATTATTTTTAAAGATTATATTTTTGGATGGCTTTATTGCAAAGTTTAAGAATATAAAACTACTACGCAAATATGTAAAGATCATGCATGAATATTGCAACCATATTAATAAATTATGACATTATATTGTATAAAGGCTTCAATAAGACCTTTAAGTTAAGGTATATGTATGTATATATCTATATATATATAATCCATTTTTAAGGTCATTGCCATGCCAGACACCAAATTGGTGTATGAGACCCCCTTGTTTGTGGGACAAGGGACCCACCTCCATGCTTTGACAGCTAAGTCTATGATGGCATACATACTCTACCCCCTCTGGTTTTGAACTTGTGACCTCTTGGGAGGAAACACATCACCTTAACCATTAGGCCCACAGAAGCTGTATATATATATATATATATATATATATATATATATATATATATATTTGGATGGTTGTATTGCAAAACATAAGAATATAAAATCACCACACAAATATCTAAAAATCATGCATGAATATTGCAAACATAATCATAAATTATGACATTGTATTGTAGGAAGGCCTCAATAAGACCTTTAAATTAAGGTCTCATTGAAATTTTGAAAAATAATTTTTTTAACAAGATTTGAAAATAATTATTTATTTTTTAAAGTTAAACATTATAAGTTGTATTGGTAAATGCTAAATTAATAGTGGTTAACAAAATTAATTGTTATAATCCTTCCTATGGAAAGACTAATATATATATATATATATATATTAATGGAAAAAAATATCTTTATTCATATTAGAATAATGGACCGGCCCCCAAGGGGTTTTAAATTTCTCCTTGAGCTGTATTGTTCTATATTGTTCTATATTGTTCTAGATTTCTTAAGAGCTGTTTTACAATGAAATTTTTTACAAAACCTTATCAAAACACCAAAAAATTTGTTTGTCCATGATCTTTTTTGTTCTTTGGAGCGACGAAATCTTCAAAACTATACGAGGATTACTTCTTAGAAGAGGAAGCATCTATGATTATCAATCGACTAGGCTATAAGATCACACCTTTCTTTGATAAGGAGTCTGCCTCTTCATTTAGTTATCTGTATACATGTTTGAAAGTAATAAAGGAAAATTTGGAGAAGAAATGTTGTATGGCTCTTAAGACTGTTTGTAAGTGGGGAGCCAGAATCTGTGATCGCTGAGAAGCCCAATCCACTACTACTTTTGAGTCACCAAAGCACTACAACTCGGTGATGCCTCTCCTATGAGCTACATATAAAACAACCCAAAGAGTCGCCAGTTCGGCTCTATTATTAGAACCCTGACTAGGAGAAAATTTGAACAAAAACTTTCTTCCAGAGGGGAGGTGAAGGGTGGCTTCTGCACCAGCAAGAGGAGGAGACCCTTGGCTCACACCACCAAAGAAGGCCCATGGAATTTCATGGTTGATGACAGGAGGCTGAATAGTTCTTATTTTTTTTTATTTTTGGGGGGACTCTTGTGCACCATGGTCCACTGTATTATCAAAGATGCAATCAGATCTTTAGGGATAAATTTTCCAAAAAATTGTCGAGTTTTGAGCCCACCATATCCCATAAGAGAAGAAAGAGGGGAGCGCAGCATAGGAGCTTACCCCAGGGAGGTTCCACCATTGATTTGTATAGTAAATAAAGTTCTCAGATGCATCCAAACGAACAGATGTGAAAGAAGAGGCAGATTTTATCCAGACCGACTCTGCATAAGAGCAAAAAAAGAAAAGGTGTGGGCCAGTTTCAGAGTTTTTTCCACACAACGGACAATGAATCGGGCCTGCCCATCCATGTTTCTGCAAATTTTCCCATGTAAGGAGCTTGTTTTGTTAAAACCAGCCATAACACAAGTTTGGCTTTTAATTTTCTAGGCATTTTCCAAACTAGTTTCCACTATTCTTCTTTTTCCATAGTAGAGTATTCCTCCATATAAGCCTAATATCCTTTCTTTCCAGTGTAAGATCCAGAGGTCGAGTTTTTTGTCCAGACAAGCGTATCATCCGCATCTTGTTCAAGATGAATGAAATTATTCACCAGTAGATGAACATAAGAGGACCATTCCAAAGAATCCTCCTCATTGAGCTGAAGGGATACTGCATATTTCCAACCTAAAGAATCTTAGGCCTAAGGATAGGAGGAAGTTGCATCTACAATGGTGTGGATGTGATTTGAGTGTAAAATATTTCGAAGCCTCTCAGATAGCTTAAAATTATTTCCTGCCGCAACCCATGGGTCCAAACCAATTCTGACTTGATTTCCTTTAGTAATATTCCACGCAGTCCAATCACCTATCAAAGGAAAATATTGAACAAGGGCCTTCCAACCAATAGAGCCATTCTTATGTGATTTGGAATTTACACGAAACTAAGATGAGACAACAATGCCTGGAATATATTTTGCACATAAAATTCGACCCCATAGGGAGCCAGTATTCTCTGCAAGTCTCCACAAAGATTTAGCAGCTAAGGATTCATAGAAGATAGGTATATTTTTTATTCCCCATCCTCCTAGTTCCTTAGGAAGAGCTAAAGATGACCATTTTGATAAGGGGATTCCTTCATTCTATTGATATGTAGTCCATAGAAAGGAGAAACAGAGTTTCCTGATTTTGTGAAGGATTCCTTTAGGGATGGCTGCAATGGTGGTCCAATAAACAGGAATTCTCTGGAGAACAGATTTCAGGAGGACCAAACGACCTCCTCTGGAGAGGCATCTATTGGTCCAAAGCATTTTTCGTTTTTCAATTTTTTGGTAGAGCCATAGCTAGTCCTTGAAACAATATGAATTAGGCTTTAGGGAGAAACCCAAATATTTAAAACCATCTGCCCAATCAGTGAGAGGAAAGGGCAGAGAAGGTATGAGGTCTGATAATAAGGGATTCGAAGACATATTATGGATAAGACATGACTTTTCAAAGTTTATCTGCATCCTCGTGGCCTTTTGATACAGATCCAGAATCTTGGAAAGGGTAGAGGCATTTTCTTTCGACGCACTTCTGAAAAGGATAATATCGTCGACAAAAAGGATATGAGTCAATAATTTACATCCGGCTATGTGAACACCTTTGAAGGAATCAGAATCACAAGCTTGTTTTACAAGACGGCTTAAAGATTCATCAATTAAGAGAAACAGAAAAGGAGACATAGGGCATCCTTGACGCAGCCCTCTAGAGGGATGAAAAAAATCTGAAGGAGACCCATTTATAAGGACAACAAAGGATGTTGATTTAACGCATCCCATGATCCAATTTACAAACTCCACAGCCATCCAAATCTGAGTTGATAAGAGTCTAAGAAAGATCCAGTCAACCCTGTCGTAAGCTTTTGATAAGTCAAGTTTGAGCACAAAGGATTCCTTTTTATTGAGATGAACAGAGTGTAAAACTTCTGGGGCTAAAGACACAACATCATGAATTTGTCGCTTATGTAGAAAATTGAAATGTAACTCTGAGATGATATTGTTTAGGATGGGCTTCAACCACTAAGCAATGATTTTTGAAATGATTTTATAGATCATTTTGCAGCAAGAGATAGGATGGAAATCCCAAAAGGTTAAGGGAATTTGTTTCTTGGGAATGAGTGTAATAAACGTAGAGTTTAAAGAACTTAAGACCTTTCCAGAAGACTCAGATTCCCTGACTACTTTTAGTAAATCATCTTTCAGAAGATCATAAAAAGCAAAGTAGAATTCAATTGTCATACCATCCGGGCCGGGACTTTTATCTTTTTTGAAGGATCGAAGAGTATGTTTAAGTTATTCATCATCAACCTCTTTTAAAAGAGTTGTATTCATATCTTCCGAAATCATGCTAGGGAACAGTTTAAGAACTTGTAAAATTTCCTGGATCGGACAGCCTTTAGGAGCTGTAAAAACATTTTTAAAATGTTGAAAGCCAACACATGCTTTGTCCTTGAAGGATCTTACTTTGATATTACTGGAATTATAAATCTCTCGAATAGTGTTATGATTTCGTCTCTGAGATGAAAATCGATGAAAAAACTTAGTGTTGTCGTCACCAACCTGAATCTAAATTGCGTGATTTTTTAAATGCCATAAATGTTCCTCTTTTAAGAGTAGATCATGTCGCTTATTTTCAAGAGATTTTATGGTTTCAAGATCCGAATTTGAGAGACATCCATTGAGGTGAGAATAGAGACTAGCTAGTTCAGCTTCAATCTTTTTTAATAGTTCATGTTGACTGGATCGAAATTTTTTAAACCATTTCTTCGTCACCATTTTTATGTTGGCCATGTTTTTGGCCAATTCTTTCATAAAAGGAATGGGTAAATCCGTGGTGAGATGCATCCAAGAATTTGTGATCAGAGACATATAATCTTCCTCTAAAAGCCACGCCTGATTAAATTTAAAGGGAGAGGGAGGTTTAGCATCGAGGGCATCAATAGAGAGAATGATGGGGAGATGATCGGATAAACCACCTGTTTCAACCCTAGATTAAATTCTGAACTATCCTTCAAAAAAATCATCTAAAATAAGATATCTGTCCAGCCTTTTTACTACAACATCGTCACTTTTTCGCTTATTTTGCCAAGTAGGGGTAAGTTTTAGGGGCTTAACATCCACCAACTTTTGGGACTCTAACAGGGATAGAAAAAAAGGAGCCTGAGGATCAACTCTAGCCGATTCCCCCCATACCTCTTGAAGAAAGAAGGTGAAATTAAGGTCTCCTCCTAGAATCAAGGGACGAGAAAGAGCGAAATCAGAGGAAATCAGGGAAGACCAAAATGTCCTTTTATCAAAACATGGACCATAAATATTGAATAAAGAAAAAGATAACCCAAATTTCTGGTCAACACAGGAAGAAGAAATAAAATCCTGGTGAAAATTAGAGGAAAGGACAGATATGGAGGGGCAACACGCTGTAACCAAGCCGCCAGCCTGACCCAAAAGGTCACTGAAAGAAAAAGACCAGTCCTTTAGCCAACTAGAAAGAAACACCACAACACAAGAACCCAAAAATTTAGTTTCTTGCAATAGAATGGCGTCTGGGGATACGGTTTGAATTAATCGTTTGAGGGATAATTTAGAGGGGGCACCACCAATACCCTGCAAATTCAACGAAAGAAAGATCATAATAGACCCTTTGCTGGGTCTTTCCTAGATCCAAGGGTTCGTTGAATATTTTTCTATCTACCCACACAAATATCCACGAAGGCTTGAGATTGTGCTTTAGACAGGTGTGATTTGCGTCCAAGAATAATTTTAGTTGTCGGGTCAGAAACCAGGCCACTCTTCATAACAGTGTCAGAACGAAGTGAGGAGCAAGATCGCAGCTTAGAAACATAGGAGGGAGAGGGAAGGGAAGGCGCGGGAACACGAGAATCGGGAGGAGAAATTCTGTGAGGGGGAGAAGAAGGAAGGGGAAGAGGAGAGACCAGACCAGAGGGAGCATGCTCATGCATAGAGGAGTGTGAGGGGGAGGAGAGCCAGTCTTCAACATTAGTGCATAAGGGAGAAATCTCAGAAGAAGGAGGAGGTATTGAACAAGAGGGAATAATTTTGTCAGCAAAAGCAGTGACAACAGGTTCCTACTGGAGCTGGTCATTCAAATCCTCTGAGACTTCAAAGTTGGTGGTTGTAGAGACGTTTCGAGACTTCGAATCAACGTCAACCTTTTTCCATGATTTTTTATACCTAGGACGTGAGAGGTCTTAACGTGGGCACGATGCGACAAGGTGGCCAACCTGCCTGCATAGGAAACATCAGAAAGGTAGTTTCCAATAATCGAGCTTCTGTGTCCAAGAGCTGCCATGCATTTCAAGGATTATTCCTTCATATAATCCTTCGCGAACGTCTAATTCAACTTGAATTTTTGCACACCTTCGGTCTAATTTTGAGTCCCAGTCTTGTTCAAGGGCAATGAACATGCCTAACTTGTTTCTAGATGCCTCAAGCAGTGGACGTTGCCAGAAGAACTGAAGGAGGCCTAGCAATATAACCTAGAATATCTGCAAATGTTGGGGAGCATTATCAGCGTTGAAATGAATGTCCCAATGTTGAAGCACAAGGCTTGCCAAACCCCAATTCCATACTCAGTCCATTAATTTTAATTTATCATCTATAGAGATTAGTTTGAATAGGAGCCACCCACGAGAAATTTGATGAAACGACGAGGAGTATCCTAGCAAAGGGCTCTAATGTTCCATAATCCAGGCATGAATAGCTTCGGATGACGCCATTCGACCAGATAAACGGCCCACAACACATTTTCCAGGTAGTCTAGTATCTCAGAAATAGCGATGTCCTTGCCAGCAATGAGCTTGACAGCACCAAACTTAGAGAGAACTCCTTTTATAGCTTGTTTGATTTTACAACCGAAAGCCAGAGGATTTTCACTGGGGTGAGAGGTACGATCACCATAAGAAGGTACAGAGGCATCATCATGTCATGGAGAGGAGTGTGGAGAAATATCATTAGTTTGAGTGCCTTCGGATGTACAATGAGTCGAGGAATTTGATCTGCACGTGAAGTCGAGTTGGCCTGGGAGAATGCACCCAACCTCCAGGCTATAAATAAGATCCAGTTCTTCATCGTTCATGGTGGCGTCGACGAAACAGCTGCCCAAGCGAGGAGGAGTAGGCAAGCGAATGATGACAGAGGAACGAAGAAAGGAAGGGTGGTGCTGAAAACAAAGTAGAAGATACGTATAACCTCTAAAAGCCTAAGGCAAAGTCTACACACCCCCACAGAAGAGAGGAACGAAGGACACATGAGAGACTGCAGGGACCCGAAGGCCGCAGGGGCCAAAAAAATTTGCCGAAAAAGTTAGAGCCGTATCAATTAATAATATATATATATATATATATATATATATATATATATATATATATATATCACTTTATTAGTTAAAAAATATTAATATGGTTTTTACATATATTAAAAAAGAAAGAGTTATTATTCTATTAATAAGTTTTTTTTTTTAAGAAATATTGGTAATTCATTGATTCCTTAATATGAAATTGACATGTAGCATTTTATAAAATATTTATAGCAAAAACATATTATATATAAGGAAATAATTCTATAAATATATGTTTTCAAATTACAAATATGATTGGGAAATGTATTATCATTTTAATGTGCATAACATGAATCATAAATAAAATATTTCATATATATATATTTCACATGAATGACACACATAAAAGAAAAAATTATATTTCATTAATATATATGTTTTTTTTTTAGAAAAAATTGTAATTAAATCATTTTTTTAAATACAACATGTAACATTATGTATATGTATATATATATATATATATGACAAAAATAATTTTATATTGAGAAAGTTTTATGGATATACATGTATTACATATTAATGTGTAGAATGTGAATCATAAATAAAATATTTCAATGTTTATATATATGTATATGTTTTAACTTTAAATCTTTCAAATGTAACTGGAACTAAGAGGAAACTAATATTGCATTATGGAAAAATTTTACATCTTGAAAGGCTTGGTCTTTTTACTCCTCCATAGATTTACAATTAAAATAAATATATAGTAGTTATTAAACACATTTATCCTTTAAATATTATATATAAAAATAAAAAAATTATTAATATTTTATTAAAAAAACTTTGATATATATATATATATATATATATATATATATATATATATACTTAGTCCCTATGCAATGTGAGTTGTTTTTTAAAGATTATAATCTATCATCCCTCAATTTTTCATGTGGCAAAATATGCTTAATATACTGGTGGGTTCAATGCATGATTAAGATGATTGAGAAAGGGAGGATATATATATCTTCTCTTTTCCAATCGTCTTATTTTAATTATACATTGAACCCATCACTATATCCAATTTATCTATCTTAATCATGTATTGAACCAACCACTATATCGAACTTATCATAGGTGGATTCAATGCATAATTAAAACAATTGAGAAAAATAATATATATATATATAGTCATTCCCAATCGTCTTAATCATATATTAAACCTACTACTATATTGGGCATATTTTGCCACATGGAAATTTTAATATTTTTAATATTAATATAAAATAGTTCCTCTGCTCAGAAAAAAAAAGGTTTGTATTCCAACCTAAAATTGACTTCGAAATCAAGTGGCCAGTAAAAAAATTGCTAGCATAAAATCCCAGGTTTTATAAGTTCAGAGAAAGCTCAAAATCAATGCAGAAACAATAAAGCAAAACAACGAAGGTGAAAATGAGGTAATAAATTATATCTCTATCAAACAATTGCTATACCCAATTCATACCTCTGGTTGTTGCTGCGATGTCGAGTCCCATTTCATCGAAGCATGAATGCTCAACGGGGTACTCCACCGAATTCGAATTGAATGCCATGGTCTGCAATTCGCATAGATGTGGAGGGAGCATTTTTCTCACCAGCAGTGTTTTTTAAAGGAATGCTTCAAATTAAGTGTCCAATTTTTATTTTTATTATATTTCAATACGCAGCAAATATCTTACCGACAACGCTGACAGGCCTTTTCATGTTCTGTTACCCACCTCTGAACCAAGGTTTGCGTGTAACTACACAATTTCCTTAAGAAATCCAAGTATTTTATTCAACCAACATCTGCAGTTGTCACGATTAATATTTTTAATAGAAGCATGGGTGCAGGAAACCAAATCATATATTTTAATAAACCATAATAATTTAATTTTTATATTAAATATTTTTTTCAGATTCCACATTTTTCTTCTTTTCTTATTTTTCATATATATATATATATATATATATATATATATATATATATATATATATATAATATTTGAAAAGAAACCAATTCACATGGGTAGAGACGTATTCATTATTTAAAATTAGGATTTAACATTTCTTATAAAAAAATCATAAATCTCTATTTCCTCATTTAAATACTAAACAAAAATAAAATAATAAATTGACCGTGAATGCTTTGTTTTTTTTTTTTTTTTAATCCATTATTTAAGAAGCATACATCTCAATATTTTTTTTTTTGGTTGGGACACCTGATGTAGCAAGCAAATAAAAATGTATAATAACATTAATTTTGGGTCATTGTTGTCGTCCTCACTACTTCCCTCAATCCCATAAGCCCTTAATTGCCCATAGGTCATTAAGTCCAGCCATTTGATGAGCTACTAAGTCATCTACTTAATAATTAATTAAGCCATAAAGCCAGTCGTACACCGGAATCAGAGAGAGGCAGTGGAATCCTTCGATTCAACCCTTAGCTAACTACATCCCTCCACATAAACCCCATATAGCTCTTTTGCATCCATGTAAAACCTCCATTACGTGCTCTAAGGACTTGTATAAGGGAATCTTACCTACTAACTCTATCTCAGGTATCCAATAATGTTTGTAAAAAGGTTCTCTAGCTCTCTAAGGACTTGTATAAGGGAATCTTATCTGCTAACTCTATTTCAGGTATCCAATAATGTTTGTAAAAAGGCTCTCTAGCTCTCGAAACAAAACTGGACCGCCAGAAAGATTCAAGGTTGACTTCTTAATGTCCGTTGCCTGACGTCTTTATCTCGCAAGTTGATATACCTTGAAGTAAGGCTTCGTCGCGATTGGGGCTACTAGGGGGTTTCAATCTCTATACAGAACAAGTTATGCTTCACATGAAATGGGTTAATTTTTAATATTTTATGTAATTATTTTATTAATTAATATGAGTTGATAGATGTTATTAAAACTGATATAATTGATATTATATGATATATAATTTATTCAATGTTTAATTGGCATGTAATACTTAGAATTAAAATATACCAATAATAAAAACAATTAAAAGTTAATTAAAAAAATTTATATTCTTTTTTCAGTGTAAAAGATAAGTATAATTCATTGTATTTTATTATTATTGATATGATACATAACATTTAAAAAATCTTAATTAAAAAAATTATTATATTCATTTTTATGATGGAATTGACATGAAACATTTTAAATATTAATGAGTGTTGCAGAGCAACTTGGTAGCCAATACTCCATCTAGAAATTATGCTTTGGAAAAAATGGAATTTTATTTTCTTGCTTTGGAAATAATGAATAAATTGAGATGTGAAATGGATAAATTAATTGGTTGCTTCAGACAAAGAGTTTCATAAGTTGCATTGGATACTAACGACTAGTAAATAGATGGTAAATACTTATTATTTTCAAAGATTTTATTTTTGGATAGTTTTATTGCAAAGTTTAGGAATATAAAACTACTACACAAATATCTAAATATAATGCATGAATATTGCAACCATATTAATAAATTATGCCATTATATTGTATAAAGGCTTCAATAATACCTTCAAATTAAGGTCTAGTTAATAGCTCAATTAAGAGTGGTGAACAAGATCAATTCTAAGAGTCTTTCCGTTTGAAGCACTAATAACAAAGATGCCCATATATATATATATATATATATATATATATATATATATATATATATGATTTTATTTTTGGATGGTTGTATTCCAAAATATAAGAATATAAAATCACTATACAAATATCTAAATTCATGCATGAATATTGCAACCATATTCGTGCATGAAAGCTTCAATAAGACCTTTGAATTAAGATCTTATTAAATGTTTGAAAAATAGTTTTGTTAAGAATATTTGAAATTTTTTTATTTATTTTTCAAAGTTAAACATTATAAGTTGTATTAGTCAATGCTAAATTACTAGTGGTCAACAAAATCAATTGTTAGTTTCCTTCCTATGGAAAGACTAATAATATATTCTAGAAGATCAAAAGTATCTCTCTTTTTAACTAGTTCAAAGAAAAAAATTAGTATAGCCAAGATAAGAACGAACTCTCATGAGCTCGATGGGTGGAAAGGATCTGCCATCTATGTGACAATATTAACATTGAGGATGAAAATTAATTCCTCTTAAAGTGCCTTGGGTACACCCACATTAGATCTCGGTTTTATAATCTTTGTTGCAATATAGAACTTCCTAGCCTTTGAACACGTCGTCAAGATTATAGTGAGCTTGGGACACTTCTCTCCAAGCTCTTTGAGGATAAGAGTACAATTTTGAAACAAGCTAAATAATTCTATTCGTTTCTTTAGGTCCGATAGACCAGATTTTAGTCTTAGTGGACTTTAACCACCACCATCATCATCATATTATTTTCTACTTCAAAATATGATTGAGAACATGCATTAACATTTTAAAGTATAAAATGTAAACCATTATATATATATAACATTTAAAAATCTTTTTATAAAAAGTTATATGGATATATGTTTTCTACTTCTAAAATTTCTATTTTATATATATATATATATATATTAAAACATATTAACATGGATTTTACATATATTAAAAAAAAGTTATTATTCCATTAATAAGTTTTTTTTTTAAGAGATATTCGCAATTCTTTCATTTTTTAATATGAAATTGACATGTAGCATTTTATAAAGTATTTATTGCAAAAACATATTATATATAAGGAGATAATTCTATAGCTATATGTTTTCTAATTACATATATTATTGAGAAAAATATTATTATTTTAATGTGTAGAATATGAATTATATATATATATATATATATATATATATATATATATATTAATATATTAAAAATATTTATGGCAAAAATAATTTTATATTGAGAAATTTTTATGTATATATGTTTTCTATTGTTAAATATGATTGGACCATGTATTAACCTATTAATGTGTAGAATGTGAATCATAAATAAAAATTTTCAATGTTTATATTTATGTATTTGTTTTAACTTCAAATCTAACAAGAGCTAAAAGGAATCTAATATTGGATTCTCGAAAAAGTTTACATCTTGAGAGACTTAATCCTCTCACCCCTTGATAAATCTACAATTAAAATAAATATAAGGTAATTATTAAATACAATTATATTTTAAATATTTACACTGTAAAGTGTACCTATTTGAAAACAACTTTCCTAAATTTCTACGTGTATCATTGTGGGCCATTGATTTTAATGTTAGACGATTCAAATAATCTCTACCTTAGAATTAAATACTGTTATTTTTAAACAGTTACAGAGGAAAATATATATTAACAGACATCAAAACTCTTTGAGGGCTTCTACCGGCATCAAAACTCCATGAGGGTTTCTGCTCTCATACATCGAGCTCATTTTCTTCTCTGGTGGCTGCAAATTTGTTGGTTGTAAATTTGTTGAGAAGGGCAAGGGAATTCATAGAGCTCATTTTATTCTCCATGGCTACGAATTTGTTGACAAAGTCAATACTGATTAATTTACTCACCTTGTGCAAGCAGGGCATGACCATGGCCTTAACCCTTCCTCTCGCGAGCTGAAAACCATCGAGACAGGAGTCCTCGTTGGTGAGGGCCGAGCTCATCCACGTTTCCACGTTGCTTATCTGAGCCTTGAAGTTTTGGTATCTTGCAGGGTTGGAGCCGTGTTACTGTTTTCGACTTTGCTCCAGACTTCATTTTCGGTGTTGGTTCCTCTGCTTACCAGGTCTCTTTATGCTTCATCATTCATATATTTTTGTATACATTCATTCATTCAATGATTATGGGCAGTACATGCCCATATCCCAATTCATTGACTAGGATGTTAGTGTGAAAAATCCATAATTGGTTTTCTCTAGTATGAAGGACCTGCAGCAGAAGATGGTCGGAAGGAAAGAATATTTGACACTTTCACTCTCAAGGAAGGTCTGTTTCATCACATATCTTCATTCATCCCTTCATTTGAATTCTACCCAATTCCTTACTTTACTTTGGGACCTTCAAGGACAAGATTGGAAGTCGGATGTTGTTTTTTTTCAATTGTATTGTCAGGGACTACTCCGGATGGAAGTAGTGGAGATGTAGTTGTTGATCAATACCATAATTACAATGTATTATTATCTATAAATCTAAGAAAAATAGATGTCATTGGCTACTTGTAAGCTATCTTATTTTTATACTAATGTATCAATAATGAAACTCCTAGATGATTTGGGTATCAACCTCATGCAAAATTTCATGTGGGTTTTGAAGGCGGATATTGATCTAATGTCTGCGATGGAAGTAGATGCCTATAGGCTTTCAAACTCATGGCCCAGGCTTATTCCTTGTATATTTATGTTTGAGATATGACCACATGCTTAATCCTAAGAATTTAGTAAACAGTCAATGGAAAATGGTAGTAAATAACTATCTCACATATATTGATGCAGATGCTGAAGGACCCATTAACCCAAAATTCCTTGAGTACTATAATAACCTCATAAATGAGCGTTTGTCCCATGTTAGGGCTCTTATTTTATTGATTTACAAAATTTTATGTGACTATCATCCTAAAAAATGTTAATCGTGGCACATTGCACATCTCAGGCATTCAACCACATGTTACATTGTACCACTTGGATTTGCCCCAAGCTCTAGAAGATTCCTATGGAGGTTCTTAAATCCACTGATTGTGTAAACATCTTATGTCATCTCCTGTTCTTTATTTTCTTCCCATGTGGGTTGACACACAAGTCAAAGCATCAATTTATTGGTGCATCAATAATCTTATGGTTAGAGAAACATCGTTCTCTAATCTACTTCGATCTTATGCAGGGAGGATTTTAAAGGTTATGCAGATGTGTGTTTGAGAGAGTTTGGTGATCGACTGAAATATTGGTCCACTTTCAATGAGCCCAATATATTTCCCACTACAAGATACAATGAAAGCTCTTTCCCACCTCAATGATGCTCCCAACCATTTGGAAATTGTATTGCTGGAAAAGAGATTTTGGTGATTGACCAAAATATTGGTCCACTTTCAATGAGCCCAATATATTTTCCACTGCATGATATGATGACGGCTCTTTCCCACCTCAATGATGCTCCCTACCATTTGGAAATTGTACTACTGGAAACTCAACTGTTGAGCCTTATATTGTTGGTCACCATGTTTTGCTATCGCATATAGCTACTGTGGAGCTGTAGAGGAAAACCTATTAGGTTCTTTTCCTCTCTAATCTATGTTCAACTCCATTCATTCTATGATATTTTCTAAATTTCTTGATGAAATCAGGCAAAGCAGAAGGGCTGGATTGGAATAGTACTTTTAGTAAATTGGCTGATACCTCTTACCAATAAATCCACAAATGTGGTTGCTACTCAAAAATAAAATTATTTTATAGTGGGCTGGTGAGTGAATTCTTTAACAGTGTATTTCAAGTTAACTTAAGCTTCAACCAAAAGCTTCAGTGCCATTGAGCAATCTCACCAATTTTTATTTCTTCCCTTTTTCAGTTGGGGTTTTCGTAGTGTTTCAAATAATTAACAGCTATATTATTGAAGTGGGTGAAAATAGGTGTACTTTTGTTTGGTTGAGAGCAGACATCCTCCCTGAATTAATTATTTTTTCCAAAATCCAGGAAATTAGACCCATTTTTTTCTGGAGACTATCTAGGGAGCATGAGGAATATAGTGGATTTTCGGTTACCTTCATTTACAAAGGAACAGGCTCAAAAGTTACAAGGGTCATTGGACTGCATTGGTGTCAGTCACTATTTTACCCTATATTGTTTTGATGTTCCAAGAAAAGGTGAAATTATATCAAGAGACTATGCTCAAGATATGTCCATTAGATATGCAGGTATGAGAGTCATTCTCACAAATATATTTAACTCAATAAATCTCATCTTCCAACAGCCTTTCAACTTGGCCTCTTTAAATTTATGAAGAGTAACAATACTGTCGTGAAATGTTACTGTTTTTGACTTGCCTCCAAACTTCATTTTTGGTGTTGGTTCCCCTACTTATCAGGTCTCTTTCTGCTTCATCATTCATATATTTATGTATACATTCCTTCATTCAATGATTATGGGGAAGACATGCCCATATCCAAATTCATTGACTGGGATGTTAATGTGAAAAATCCACAATTGGTTTTCTCTAGTATGAAGGAGCTGCAGCAGAAGATGGTCAGATGCCAAGCATATTTGACACTTTCACTCACAAGGAAGGTCTGTTTCATCACATATCTTCATTCATCCCATTCTACCGAGTTCCTTACTTTACTTTGAGACCTTCAAGGACAAGACTGAAAGTGAGCTGTTGTTTGTTTTCCAATTATATTGTCAGGGACTACTCCGGATGGAAGTAGTGGAGATGTAGCTAT
Source organism: Pinus albicaulis (assembly GCA_034641835.2). Lineage (NCBI taxonomy): Eukaryota > Viridiplantae > Streptophyta > Pinopsida > Pinales > Pinaceae > Pinus > Pinus albicaulis. The sequence goes on from CM076583.1 coordinate 200,281,280, forward strand.
TGATCAATACCCTCGTTACAAGGTATTATTATCTGTAAATCTAAGAACAATAGATGTCACTGGATACTTGTAAGCCATATTCAAGCTTTATGTCCATGTCCAACCCCAATATTGTTTTTTTATACTAATGTATCAATAGTGAAACTCCTAGATGATCTGGGTATCAACCTCATGCAAACTTTCATGTGGGTTTTGAAGGGGGGATATTGATCTATTATCTGCGATGGAAGTAGATTCCTATGGACTTTCAATCTAATGGCCCAGGCTTATTCCTGGTATATTTCTATTTGAGCTTTGACCACATGCTTAATCCTAAGAATTTAGTAAACACTCGATGGACAATTGTAGGAAATAAATATTCCACATATATTGATGTAGATGGTGAAGGACCCATCAACCCAAAAGGCCTTGAGTACTATAATAACCTCATAAATGAGATTTTATCCCATGGTAGGGCTCTTGTTTTATTTATTGACAAACTTTTTTCTACTCTATTTTTGTTTCTGTGACTATCATCCTAGAAAACGTTAATCGTGGCACAATGCATGTCTCAGGAATTAAACCACATGTTACATTCCACCACTTTGATCTGCCCCAAGCTATATAAGATTCCTATGGAGGTTTATTAAATCCACAGATTGGGTAGACATATTATGCCATCTCTTGTTCTTGATTTTTTTCCCATGTGGGTTGACACACAAGTCAAAGAATCAATTTATTGGTGCATTAATAATCTTATGGTTAGAGAAGCAGAGTTATCTAATCTACTTCGATCTTCTGCAGGGAGGATTTTAAAGGTTATGCAGATGTGTGTTTCAGAGATATTGGTGATCGACTGAAATATTGGTCCACTTTCAATGAGCCCAATATATTTCCCACTGCAGGATATGATGAAGGCTCTTTCCCACCTCAACGATGCTCCCAACCATTTGGAAATTGTACTGCTGGAAACTCAACTTTTGAGCCTTATATTTTTGGTCACCATGTTTTGCTATCACATGTAGCTGCTGTGGAGCTGTATAGGAAAACCTATCAGGTTCTTTTCCTCTCTAATCTATGTTCATCTCCATTTATTCTATGAGATTTTCTAAATTTCTTGATGAATGCAGGAAAAGCAGAAGGGCTGGATTAGAATAGTACTTTTAGTAAATTGGCTGATAGCTCCTACCAATAAATCCATAGATGTGGCTGCTACTCAAGGACTAAATGATTTTATAGTGGGCTCGTGAGTGACTTCTTTGACAATGTATTTCAAGTTAACTTATGCTTCAAGCAGAAGCTTCAGTGCCATCGATCAGTCTCACCAATTGTTATTTCTTACCTTTTTCAGTCGGGTTTTTCATAGTGATTCAAATAATTAACAACTATATTATTGAAGTGGGTGCAAATAGGTGTACTTTTGTTTGGTTGAGGGCAGACATCTTCCTTGAATTAATTTATTTTTCCAAAATCAAGGCAATTAGACCCATTTGTTTCTAGAGACTATCCAGGGAGCATGAGAAATATAGTGGATTCTCGGTTACCTTCATTTACAAAGGAACAAGCTATAAAGTTACAAGGGTCATTGGGCTTCATTGGTGTCAATCATTATTTTAACATGTATTGTTTTGATGTTCCAAGAAAAGGTGAACTTATTTCAAGAGACTATGCTGAAGATATGTCCATTGAATATGCAGGTACGAGAGTCATTCTCACAAATAGATTTAACTCAATAAATCTCATCTTCTAATAGCCTTTCAACTTGGCCTCTGTAAATCTATGAGGAGTAACAATAACGTTGTGAAATGATAAAGGAAAATGGTTTTGATCCGTTGAAGTTTTATGTTATTTTAAATTCAAAATTGATCCATTGGAAGAATATTGGTATTAAGAACATTTTATGGCTATTTTGTACTACTTGATGAATGTAGTGGTGCGAGACGGAATCCCCATCAGCCTTAATGTAAGAAGATTTTGAAGAATCACATTTCTTATTATAATCATATGTTTTCTTTTTCTTTTTAGCAAGACCCTTTTTATAAATATGAGTATGTAGATTTTTACAGTTTGATAGAAATTCTGAATTCAAATTGTGCCTTAGTTTAGAAGCATAATTCTAAACTGAGAGACAAATAGAATCCAAAAAATCGACTATAATTTTTATAAATTTTTAACATTATGTTCTAAGTAGGTTTATATATTCACAAAAGAATAGTTACCTGATGCTGAAATTTGTGGCAGAGAGCATTTTTGGGTCTGCTAGTTGTACCACAAGGCATGCAGGTAGTGCTTGAATATATTGAGGATCGTTCCCATAACATTCTTATTATTTTGTATGAAAATGGTGGGTACTCTTGTTATGTTATTCCTCTGGCAGAAGTTAGGTTTTCAAGTCCTCATTGGTTTTCAAGTCTTCAATGATAGCTCTCTGTAGACTTAAGGATTTATGGGTTTTCAAGTCCTCAGTGGTTTTCAAGTTTTCAATGACAGCTCTCTGTACACTTAAGGATTTATGCAGGTTCAAGAAAATATACACATAGATTGGTGCTACTGCTAATATTACTTTTTCATCATTGACCATCTAATTATCCTTTCTGGACTTACAATATCAGCTTTCATGTCTGGACAAGATTTTCAGAGCCTAATAATTCTTCTATTCCCCTTTCTAAGGCTTTGAATGACCAATTCAGGATGGATCTCCATCAAGATGTCCTTCAGTATGTACTTGCAGCAATAAGGTATACAAAGAACATACAATGTTCCATTCAAGGAACACCATTTCTGAAACAATTGTTTTTTGAACCATGTGATGAAATCAATGAATTTGTGAAATGATGAATATCTCTAAGACATAAAAACATTAATTCATTATGGCTGGAATGGGACAGACATCCATGGATACTTTATATGGACTCTTCTAGATGACTTTGAAGTTTTGAGTGGTTACACTTGACGTTTTGGTCTTCATTATGTGGACTTCAATGATAACTTGAACTGATATCCCAAGCTATCTTCTCATTGGTACAAGACTTTTCTGCAGAGGTGGGAAAGAAGGGAATCAAGACTTGAATCTCAAATTCTACTCAACACCTACACTTCTATGAACTTCTCATAGAACAAAGAATTGAAACCCAATTTTATGAAAACAATCTAGCATATTTTAGGCATAATTTGGTTAAACAATCTGATATTCATGTTTATATTCATCTCCAAATTTTGTTTGTAGCATTTAATATATAATGGTTATAGTATATAGCAATGAATTTAAAAATTTCAACTAATTTCTTATTTTTTTATTAAAATATAATAGATCATATTAGTGTTATTAGGTGTTCATTATCATTATCATTTTTTTAAATCACCTAATTAATTTCACTCACTGAAATTACCTATTTTTAAATCACCTAATTGAAATTAATTTTCTGCCTTTGTCTTTTTAAATCACGTAATTGAAATTCACTGAAAATTTGAAAAATTTATGTAGTACTTTATGACCAAGTTGTCCTTTAAACCTTACAAATTTTTTTATATTATATTCATGTTCACTACCAAATTGTCCTTTAAACCTTACAATTTTTTTGATATTATATTCACGTACATTGCAGTTTTATTCCAATGTCATCTAAACCTTAATATGTTTTATAAGCTTTCTAAAATCTTAATATGTTTCTCAGTTAAAAAACTAAAATGACATCCTATTATTAAGCAAGGTCATTCTATGCAAGGTTGAAATTTGATATCCTATCTCACAAGTTAAGAATTCTTTTATGAGATGTTCCAATTTAAACACTCATTTCATCTAATGTTCAAATTTTAATTCTTTAGTTGATCTTTTAATGTAAACAATTGTTTCTTGTCAAGTACTTTAGTTATCCTTCTCAAATTATTTAATAATCCCTTAGTGTATACAACTATTTTATCAAGCTTTATAAAGTTTTAGTACATTTCTGGAATAAAAAACTAAAATGGCATCTTGTTCTTAAAGAAGGTCATTTTATGCATGGTTGAAATTTTATGTCTTACTTTCTCCCATTCCATATCAATATTTTTGGGTTAGTTGAGAATCCTACAAAAACTCAAACATAATTATGACAGGGGTAGAATAGCTATAGGTTGAAATTTTTGAATCAGCCTAACCGTGGGTTGAAATTTTAGAGATTAAAAAATCATAATAATGAAATTGTAGTGATTTATAAACATAATTATAAGTTTTGAATAAACTACGTAGTCTAACTTTGGTTGAAATTTTAAGATTTTTTCCTCTATACCACTATTTCCTATGTTAGTGATTTGCAACATATGGTGCCATTGCTAGTATATATAAATAAATAAATAGTAATATTTTATTATGTCGTAAGCTATGTCGTAAGGCATTCTCATTTGAAAACAACCGTCCTAGCTACCACTATGTTCTTGTCTAAGCTACTGGATCAAATGTTAGACGATTGAAATGTTTTAGGCCATTAGATTCACAAGAGAATATATATATATATATATATATATATATATATATATATATATATAATGCTAGTTTTTTTTTTCTTTTAATAAGTTAGATCGAATTTAGGTTTTGGTGACTTTTAAGTTAAAATGTTGGTATTAAAAATTTGTTATATTTTTATATGTAAATGAAAATAGTTTTATATAAGTTTTTTTATAGTATTTTTTTTTTCTTCTCTTTAATAAGTTAAATTGAATTTAGGTCAATACCAAAACTAAGTTTTAGCCACAAGAAAAAAATCACAACAACTCATAGAATAAATTGATATTGCAAATGAAATGATGTTTGTGACACGTCTGTAGGTGTTTCCATTCATAAATTTCTTACTCATTTTGTCTCGAGATTGCTAGATAATGGTGAAACAAATACAGTGCTAATCCAAGTGATCCAGAGAGGTATTCACGACCAGCTTGGAAAACTAGGAATGAAGATACTTCTAATTTTCAATGAAGTAGTCTTCAAAAGTTCCTAGCTCTATTTTAATTATAGAAATGTATTGAAAACCAACTGATAGTATTTACTTCAGTTGTTTTATTTGGACGTGTTGCAAGGTAATATTTATTGATATACAAGTTGTGAATCAAATTATTATGTAACGATTGTGACAAGAAGTTTTTAATTTTTTTCTTTTTAGATATATCTTATCATTTTAGTGTGTTTTCAATCAAGAAGAGGCTTCAGAGTTTAAGAATTATATCTTAGATTTGAGCACGTGATTCTATTAAAATTTATAAAACAAATTCATTTTTTACAACTTGTATGTTTAAATATGTGATTTTGGAAGTGATGATGGCTTCTTTAGACACTTAATTAGTATTATGTCAGAACCTTTATTATATCATTAAGGACTGTGAGTAGTTCATGCAGCAGTTTCATTTCTTATAACATATTTTCATATCCTTTGTATAAGATTTTGTATATACAGTTCTAAAACATTTCCCCGAGACATTACCTATATGGTGAGTAGTTCATGTAGTAATTTCATTACTTATAACAGATTTTTATATCCTCTGTATAAGCTATTGTATCTACAATTCTAACACATTTCCCCCAGGTGTTACCTATATGGTGACTGAGTGATGATGGCTTTTTTAGACACTTGATTAGTATTGTGGAAGAACTTGGAGTAAATAATTAAGGAGGATTGTGAGTAACTCATGTAGCAGTTGCATTGCTTATGAAATATTTTTATATCATTTGGATATTTGTTGTATATATAGTTATACTAAGATATGGATACACATTCCCCCCAACCGTTACCATATTGTGAATGTTGTCCAATCTCCGATATTTAGAGAAATATAATTAAGTGATTGATGGTTTTGGAACATCAAAGATACTATGATGACCTTTTATCTTAGGATGACTCCTTAATGTTGAGATTCTATTTGCATGAAGAAGGTGCATAGAACACTTCAGAGGAAAACCCTTTTTCCTATTGATAGTATGTGCTAGTTGTATGAATGGAATTCTTATATTTTCCTCACTGTCATAAGGTTCAACACGATTTTTTTTTTTTTGATAAGTCTATATACAAGTTATACATATTATGTACTAAGAAATGTTCTTTAATAATAATAATCACTGAAAGGGGAAATGATCTCAATACAACCCTCTAGATATACAATGTCTCATGATATTCTTCTCATTTGGTGACACATGGAAATTCCAATACCAAAACTCTTTCACATTGTCGCTCACATTATATGAAAGTCTATCTTGATAAGGTTTCCTACATATATTAGCCCATCATGCAAGTTCATCATTTTGATGTTATTGAATCCTCATTATGTAATGCCTCCATAAACAAATTTCTTAATGTTTTGTACATTATTTTTTTCATTGACATCAATCAATTTTATGTAGTTATTTTTCCAACAACACCCATCAATAATTCCCTACTAGCACTTACGCTATATTGAGATTCATATTTTGAAATTTTTCTAGGGTTTTGATGTCATATTTCTTGATACTAACCCATTTACTTTCACCTCTTTGGAATTTATAATGCCCAATAATTGAACTATATTTCTTAGATATTTGTGCTTTCAAAATATATTTAAGAGTTAAGCTTGTGCTATGATAGACATACCTTGAAAAATAATTTTGATCACCTAATTTACTTTATCTTGAAATGTTCATTCATGAATTAGTGACCTCGTTTATTCAATTTTATTTGATTCTATATTATCTCAAAAATGATCATCAAAGACAATTTCTTGCAACTTCTGATTAATGTCCATGTTTTTCTACCTGTGGTAAGATCTTGTTGTAGGTAAGATGGTTTCCCTACATAAAAGAATATACAATTTTTTAATTTTTAATTTGAACTTGACATGTACATTGAAAAAAATTAAAATATTAAAAGGGTGCTTTCATTTGTGTGGTCAATATTCTCATTGACAAGTTCCTCTACATCTCTCATTTCCTCATCATTTCTAGTTACATGAACATCTATTTCAAGCTCTTTGTTTTGTACCTATACATCTCCTTCACACTCTCTATTTTGTACCTCTACATTCCTTTAGGCTCGCTATTTTCCTTTCATGCTCTTCTGTTTTATAGTATATCATCATTTTTTTTGAATTAAAATAAATACATTTTATAATATATTGTTTCACTAGTATATATATATATATATATATATATATATATATATATATTAACGACTAAAATTTTAAACTAAAAATTCTAAGTAGGTGCAGGGCTTTTTATATTGATGCATCACACTATACTACATTTGGATGTAAGGAACACTAGCGCCCCTTCACTTAATGTGCCCTAGTGTGTTAAATATCTATGCAATTCACCAGATCTATTTAGTTCCAACTTAGTGTTATTTTCGCAAAAAAAAAATATTATTATCATTAAATATATATCTTAAAAATACAATTGGCACTCAGATATGTAGATGAACTTGGAGTAAACTCAAGTTGGAGTAAACTCTATTTCTGGTAATAAAAATTCTCGTTGTTTACATCTATGCTAGATAGATTGTACTTGAATGTATTTAAAATATCTTATTTGAGTTACATGTTGATTTCATGCTTGTTTCATAGGATTATTAATCACCAAAATATTTTCACCCCAATTTCCTATTTCAATATCTATAACAATTTTTTTATACATGTGAATAGTTTATGTTGGTTTACATATATGTTTTCACCCACAATTTCCTATTTCAATATCTATAACAAAATTTAACTCTTATAATCAATATCTTTGAAACCTCCATGACCTACATCCATGGAAGCAAAATTCGCCTTTCATTCCTTCAAGATGGCTCCTTCTCCGCAACAAATTATTTCATTATGTTGGTTTACATATATGTTTTCACCCACAATTTCCTATTTCAATATCTATAACAAAATTTTCTGGCTGATAACTCTTATAATAAATATATTTGAAACCTTCACGACCTGCTTCCATGTAAGCAAAATTTGTCTTTCATTCCTTCACGATGGCTCCTTCTCTGCAACAACTTATTTCTTCTAGGTTAATCTTTCCTATGCTATTGCCTTACAACATTTATTTCGCAAAATACATGATGCAATTGCTAGTTTAAAAAAAATGATTAAAAATATATATATCGACTTATTCCCAATATAGTGGTAGGTTCAATGCATGATTAAGACGACTGTATATATATATATATATATATATATATATATATATATATATATATATATATATATATATATATATATATATATATATTCCCTTTCCCAATCGTCTTAATCATACATTGAAAGCACCAATGGTAAATTGGATATAGTGGTTGGTTCAATGCATCATTAAAACAATTGGGAAAAAGAGCATATATATATGGAGCTCCCTTTCCTACCAATATATATATATATTCTTTTTTCCAATTGTTTCAATCATGCATCGAACCCACCACAATATCCAATTTACCATTGGACATATTTTGCCACATGAAAAATTAATATTTTTTAATATTAATCGAAAGTAGTTTCTTTGGTCAGGAAAAAAAATTATATTGTAACCAAATATTGACTTCAAAATCAAGTGGCAAGTAAAAATATTGGTAGCATAAAATCCTAGGGTTTACATGTTCATAGAAAGCTCAAAATCATTGCAAAAATAATAAAGGAAAAGAACGAAGGGGAAAATGATAAATAAATTATATCTCTATCAAGCAATTACTGATATTTTTATTTTCATCATTATGGGCGCTATAATTAGTTTCCTTGATTTATCTAGAAGGTAAAGGCTAAATTGAATGCCTGTCAACCCCCCATGAGGGGGAATAATTTTGTAGGACTATGGTTCATGAAGATTGGTCCTTGCTGCAATGTTGATACCCAATTCATACCTCTGGTTGTTGCTGCGATGTCGAGTCGCATTTCATCAAAGCTTGAATGCTCAATTTTTGTTTTTCCCCAGCCTCAGGTCACAGTGCAGTTCGGCCATGACAGGCTCAAAGAGTTGGAATGCTCTAACTTAGAAATCTGCTAGCATTTTAAGATGATTGATGAGTCTAAAGTCTTGAAGGTTTTTGGTTCTACACGACTGATCCTAGAGCTGGTGCAGCATTTATTTTGGTTGGCATAGCTATTGATGGTGCTTGCTGATTACTGCGTTTGTGAAAAAAAAAAACTCTCTTGGATCATAGAGCGGAGATAAGCACTGGGTTGTCTCTCTGGGGTAGGACTAGGATATTAGAGGAATATGGTAAGGAATCGAGTTGTTGTTTGAGCCAAGGGAATATATATAGACCATTTAAAAGTCTGAAGATAAACCTATGGGATAGGTGGTAGAATTTTGGTTTATTGCTATGCTGTTTTTTGTGAAGAATCTTAATTTTTTCATCACAGTCATGTGAAGGAGTTGGTCGCTCGGCTCTGTTTTTTCAGAGTGTGCCATACCGTGTTTTACTACCAGATTTTTCAAACTATTTTCTAGGAGGGGGAAACTTAATGCTTGCTGGTGAGAATTTATTAGGGTGGTACCTGTTGCTCATCGTCTTATTTTCCTCCCTTTATCCTATGATGGGATCTGAATTTATTTTCGGCTGCCTCCTTTTGAGTTCACATCGTTTTTTAGTCTTATTTTTGTAAGGCCACTATCAGACATTCTTCATGCGGTGGCGGATGTTTTAAATCACTGAAAGTGTTTGTTAGTTTGGGTTTTTTGGTTTTTCCACCTTCTGTCTATCCGTGTTGTGGGATCGCCTCCTCGGGATTTCCTTATTAATTTTGTCATCGTTGGTGGGTGGGATGGAGGGAGAGGGGGCCTCGATTTCTATTTTTTGGGTACATGGAGTCAGCGGTTGATGTAAAATATCATGAGCTAATTATTCTGGACGAGGATTTTGTGAAGGTTATTGAGGTGGTGGAAGCAGAAGCCATGTCACTTTATTCCAAACGTGATCAGTTTTCATCTCGAGAATTTCCTAGGATGAGCTCTCCGTTGATTTTGTCCAATCACAGCGGTCTTGAGGGGGCTGAAGGATGTAATAATTTTTTTTTATCACAGGAGGAAGCGCCATGTAATGGCCATCACTCAAATATTAGGAGGAAGTAGAATTTGAGACCCTACAAGGCTACTGCAACTAGGAAAGTGGTGAATTTTAGCTTGGCAGACCTTGCAGTGAGCGTGGAGAGTCTGATGTCCTTAGCTCTCGTGGGCCGGTGGTATTTTCCAAACCATTAGCCGGGGGACTTGCAGGCATGGCTCATGGCGATATGGAAGCAAATTATGGGATATGAGCCCTGGACAAGAAGACTGTAAGGTGGGTGGTTCCTTTTCCACTTTCTGAAGGATAGTGATGCATAAGAGATTTTACAAAAGACTTGGGTTCAAGGATGGTCCTTCTCACCCCTCTTTTGTTGGGAAGCCGATTTTCACCCTGAGGATAATGCTTCTTTCGCCCACTTTTTCTGGGCGATGTTACATGGGCTTCCAATTCAATTTTGGTCTCCTTGCTCACTTATTCTGATAGGAGACAACATCGGTCAATGCAACTACGTTGATCCCGGCTATATTGGTGAATCTGATAAGACGATAGCGTGGGTCTTGGTCAAATTTTCGGTGGCAGGGGGCCTGATGGAGGAGATTGACCTGGTCTGGAATGGGTAACTTTTCCAACAAACGTTGGATTACTGGCGCACACCTTTTCAGTGTCAGATATGCCATGGGACCTACCACCTAATGTGGTCATGCTCGCGTTGGAAGGAGGCCGATCAGGGTGCAAAACGTGGACTACGGCTGAGTCAATCACACCGCCACTAGGCTATCTCTTCTCGGGATCTTGAACATCGAGATGAGTCTACTCCAGGTAAGCATCATGATCCTGTCGGTTCCTATCAATCTGATATTAGTGAGAAGTTTTTTTTTTCGGGGGATGGGGCTCACAGGGTTGTGGTAAACGAATCCATTGAAATGGTTTCGACTACTTCCTGTCCCAACCTGCTGATAGGTATTGAGACACCATTGATTAAACCCTAATTTATCATCCCTCGCCACTCAACTTTGTTGCCTCCGGACTCCTCCATATTACGGTACTCATCTCCTGCTTCCATTCTGGAAGGGACTATTTATGATGAACCTCCCTCTGTTGAGGCATTAGATAAGACCTCCACTCTGGAGCCGGACCCTTGCTCCCCGATCATTGAATGCCTATCCCCTTCTTTACGAAATTCGGTGGGTGGCGACTTGGAGTTGTTATTGCTAGAACTCGAGGTTGAGCTGGCAAATCTGTCTATCGATGTGGGTTCTGATAACCCTCTTCCTGGTTACAAGTACCCTCCTGACTCATCAAATGTTACCATTCGAAGGGGGAGGGGTCATCTGAACAAAAATAAAAAAATCATTGGCATTGGTGGGGCTGATGGGGGATTTAGACGAAACCAATTTCAGGGATATTCCTATTATGACTGCTATCGACAGGGTTCTTAGAGCGACTGAGCCTTGTAAGGCTATAAATGACCATTCTGGTTTCGATCAATATTAGGGGTTTGGGAGGGAAGGGAAAGTAACTCTCTCTTCGTGATTTTCTCAAAAATTTAAATCCTTCTATTATTTGTATCCAAGAGTCAATGCATCTGGCTGATCGCTCAATTGTTGTTTTCCGTTCGATGTTCCCAGCTTGGAATATTGATGCTCGGGATGCATCGGGCCACTTGGGAGGGGAAATTATTTTATGGAACCCGACTGTGGATATGTTTAAGGCCTTCGGTTTCCTTGGACGTACTCTCATTACTGGTCATTTCCAGGGGCACAGGAACATGCTTCATATAATCAATTTATATGCACCTTACCAAGAGAGGCGGATTTTTTGGGACCGAATGAATGAAAGTGGGATTTTTTCACTTTATAACCTGATTATAGTTGGTGATTTCAACTCTTCTCTTCACCCTGATGAGATTTTGGGTAGGGATTGTCGTGCCGATCCTCTGGCAAATCACCTCTGATCCCTCTTCTCCTCTCAAAACCTCTGTGACCTGAAGATGGCTGATAGCGGTCCTACGTGGTATAATGGTAGGAATGTTGAACCCTTAGTTAAACTGAGAGGGGGGGGGGGGGTGAATCAGTCTAACACAGTCATGGAATTTTAAAACTTTTTCATTAACACTTATTTACACCTTTATTTCATGTTCAACTTAACATGTGAGTAATCTTAGAATGTGAGCAACAAGCATTAATCTAATGTAATAGTAGACTTAATATCAGAGCAACAAGTATTAAGCAGATGATATAAACCAAATCAACACAAAAAACATCATACATAGAGACACCAGATATAAGTGGAAACCCATAAAGGGAGAAAACCACATCTTATTATTGTTCTGATGTAAAGGAAAGCTCCAACTCCCTCTCACCACTGATTTTCTGTAGGCACCAACCAACAGGAGGCTCCTACCTCAATTCTGCAAGCTACAACTTGCAAGGAAGCTCCAACTCCCATCAATTTTCTGCAGGCACCAACCTACAGGAGGCTCCAACCTCAGTCAGCTACAACTGACATTTTATAAAGCTACAACTTGATGTGGAAGCACCAACTCCCATCTATTTTCTGCAGGTACCAACCTACAGGAGGCTCCAACCTTAGTCAGCTACAATTGACATCTATCAAGATACAACTTGATAGGGAAGCTCCAACTTCCTTACTCTTTCAAAAGAAAAACACTTGTTGATTTACCTTGGATATCGGGTCTATTCTGTTCCATCTACTCTGCTATTCATCTATTCTCATATCTTCCCTATATCATCTCTGCATCTTCTCATATTCTCTATCAGCTCATCCTTCTTCTCTTCTCAGCTCCTCCTTATTCTCTTCTCAGCTCCTCTTTCTTCTCTGCCTCACTGCTTCATTTCTGCATTCTCTTCCCTCACTCTCTCTAACCTCTTGCAGCTTTCTTATTTTCTTCAACTCTCTTCAATTCTGTTGCACACTCTCTTCTTATCTCACTCTATTTTTGTCAACCTTCTCCCATTGGATATTACCCTGTTTTATACAAAATAGCTTCATGGCTGTTTGTATTCTACTGGGAATTCGAAATGGACAACCATGTCTCTTTGCCTTCTGCCTTCTCATCTCTTTTATCTGCTCATTCAGAAAACATAACTGTAGGTACCAATGTATCATTACAGTGGGATATTTTTTCTCTTCTGGAGACTTGCCAATGCATCACAAACAATAAAAATCAAAATCATTTACATTCAATTACAATGAAAACTCCAGCTCACTCATTCAGCCTCTTGGCTCGCTGTGCATTTGTCTTTTCTTTGACTGTGTCTTTGTCCTTTTCGGCTCTGTTTGTTTCCTTATTCAATATCACATGGTAGCGGCCATATGCCATACATATGTAACTGTGCTTTTTATATCAAGCTAATTGATTCTCAGCATAATAATAATAAGTCGTTTTGATATGTGCACTGTCGTGGTGTAATTACTATGTATCTATAATAGCGCATTTTATATATAACATAATTTCAGCTCTCGGCATAATTATAATGAGTTTTAACATACAAAACACCTTTTTAATACAACTTAAATAAACTCTCGGCGTAGTAGAAAAAGCTTGTTTAACATATAAAATGCCCTTTCGGGCCCACCATCCGAACTTTGTTTTGTGCTCTCATGCGATGAGTCTCCTCCGATGATTTTCGATTGTGATTACACCCTTTTCAATTGTTCCGATGCGATTTATTCGCAATCGCAAACCTCATTGATATGTTCCACTACTCAGCCTTCGTGTCGATGCGATGGCCCCACACTGCATATATATATATATATATATATATATATATATATATATATATATATATATATATATATTGGTTCATATATATTCTTCGCCTTATTTTACTTTCCAATCGCAATCGCAAAATTCAGAGATCCTCTTGTGCCTTTGGTCATCTGATTTCCGCCGATGCGATGAGCGAGGGTCCCACCAGACCATACTTCGAAATTTCAATGTTTTATGTTATATTTCTCTTTTATCTGTCGATGCTCTTTAAGAAAGGAAATCTTTATTTTCAAGTTTTTATTCCAGTAGGCCCCACTCCGACTTCCTTTAAGATCCAACGGCTGTCATTCATTGGGAATGGACGGTTGTGATTAAATCGCACCATCGCAATCGCATGGTTCAATGATACATTGTTCTGTTTTACTCCGATGCGATGAATCACTTTTAAGCCGGAACTCAACCATATATGAATCGCGGTTTATAAGCCCATCGGGTTTGGGACTTCATCGCAATCGCAACTTTGTTTACATGTTCCGCTGCACAGTTTTTCTCTGATGCGATTAATCGCAACTTGAATACTCCCGATGTGATTGATGTATTATCCCTCGACTGCTTCCGATTGCGATTGATCGCAATCGCAACTCCTAGTTGCATGTTCTGATATATTTATACTCCGATGCTCCGATTCTCTGATGCGATTAGGTCGGAATTCAAACTCATATCAATTATGGTTCATTGATCCATCGAGTCCGGACTTTCATCGCAATCGCAACTCTTTGTTTACATGTTTCGCTGCACAGTTTTTCTCCAATGCGATTGGGAAAGGGTCCCACCTTATGGTACTTTGGTTCTTTCGATCATAAAGCGCTCCATATAAATTAATATATATTCTTTGGACCTTTGTGAATAAGGCACAATATATGTTATTTGCTGCATATATATATATATATAAGCTTTATGTTTCAGCTTTAGTGTATCCTCCAGCGTGGGTAACGATTCTCGGAATATATACTTTGCTGCTCGGGTTAGGATTCCCGGAATATTGTGTATTCTTACGCCTGGGGTTCGGTTCTCGGAATAAGGTTTATATATATACATTGCCGCTTGGGTTAATATTCCCAGAATATTATGTATCCCCCCGCCTGGGTTACGATTCCCGAAATTTTTTGCTCGGTCTGTCTCTGCCTCTATTGTTCGACCATTTCATCTCGACCATTTCATCTTGATGCTATTTGATAACGGCTCTGCCTCTGCCTCTGCCTCTATATTCGTTGCCTCTGCCTCTGCCTTAGCTGTGCTTTTTTTTTTTTGTCTCTACCATTGCTTCTGCTCTGCTGTTTGATTGTTACATTTCGACAGACTTCTTCCTCATGTCTCCTTTGCTTCCTTTGTTCGCTTCATCGCTGCCTCCTTTTTTTGTCTCTGTCTTTTCTGTCTCCATTGCCTTATTGCTGGTTCAGGTACTTCATCTTTGCCACAGGGTTTATTAAACTTTGTTTATAAACCCTGATAGACTCACAATCATTCATGCACAGTCAATTGCACATAGGAGCCATTTATACTCTCAATTACAGAGTCTCATCATACTCATGTAATTCTGAACAATTCCTCCCATAGACACAAATAAATCCACCTGAAAACACTTCTTCTTGTCTTGGCAGAACTTTTTTTTCTCTTAACTCTGCCCCTTTTTCAGAATCCAATGGCCCTCATTTTTTCCTCACTACTCTGCACCTTGAATAGCTCTCTTCTTCTTTGCTATCCTCTACTACTTGACTGATGCTGCTCCTTACTTCTCTTTTTGTTGTCTTTTCTACATCTCTTTTTGCCTCCTCTGCTCCTTGAATGATGTTTCAGGTGCTCCTCCTTTGTCATCTCCTTTGCCATAAATGACAACATTTCCAATAGTCTCCCCCTTTGGCATTGATGGCAACACATCCACCAATAATCTAATGCTTCCTCTGTCTATCTTCTTTTCCTCCCCCTTTGACATCAATGGCAAAGGGTTGCACATCTTCTCAGTGTAAATTCTATCTCTGAATTTCCTCTCTCTGAGATGTGTTTAGGCCTTCTTCTTCTGACTTTGTACCTTGCTGCTCCAAACTGGTGTAAAATACTTATTGAGAGAACACTTTGAGGATTATTGATCTTGAATGTACACTGCAAGCTGATACAATCCCAAAGCACTGACTCCTTTCACTTGTATAAAGCTGAAAGTGAGTATAATGACACTTCATAGAACACATTGTACCAGCTTTATCTAATCATAGATGCATCATTTGATTACACCTAAAATACTGAGAATGCTTCAAATATACTTCAATATCTATTTGATGTAGTGCGCCAATACATTTCTGGTGAGGAAGATTGTGGATGGAATATGTCTTCTTCTGCAATACTCATCTGTAGTACAACATTTTTTCAATTGTGATGAAGCCAATATGTATTTTATAGTTGTGGTTCACTTTTCTTGCCTGTTAGTGATGATTTGAGCTAGGATGCTGATAATAATATTATCCTTAATAGCTGAAGGTTCTTGTTGCAGCTGTGATCAATGAATTAACCAGAATTTGATCTAAGAGATCAAATGCCTTTACTGCTTGCATAATGTATTTTCAAAACAAAACCTTGAGGTAGGATGCATTCAATGTATTTTCCAGTCTCACTTATCAACCATGCAATTCATTTATGACATAAGGAGGTATGTATGTCAAAGATCAATTTCTCTTTACTAATCAAATAGTCCTTCATACTTCAGATATTTTGACTGTTCTATCAGGATGATCTTTCCCAGAAGCATATTCAAGATGTTTAATTGAAAACTTAGCAAACATACTTCACACTATTTTGTAACTGATCTTAAGAAATAGGCCTTGAAGATATACATGTACCAAATTCAGGAAGGCACGCAATTATATATATAGAAGAAGATATTGCTTCAGTGCTCAATATACTACTTCAAGTGTAAGCAAGATAATTTTATTTTTGCTCTGCTACTAACCTTTTCATGTTGAATGCAGATAATACTGGGAATATTACCTTGAGGTTCTTTTTCCATAGTTCTTTGATCCTGTGGACCTGTATCATACTGTTGCTCCACTGATAATGCTTGGTAATCTGTTGATAAACATGCTGCTTGTACCTAAACACCAATTGATATTACTTTCATAAACCATGCAGAGGTTTCAATTCAGCTTGCACATTTACCCATAATTAAGACATCTTTCATAAATTCTATTATTGAGCTCTCCACTGTTTTCAACAACAATCACCAATATACTGAATCTGATCTTGGTCTCATTAATCTTTTGATTTTTCTGTCATTTTGTTCAGAGGAAGTCACAACATTTTCTTTTCTAGGACTGCTCCAGAACCATTGCTGCTTTACATACAATTCAACTGTTCTAACATAGTGATCTTAGGGAATACATCTTCAATTTATTTCCTAGGACTCTTCATGGGCAGATCACTCAGAAATTTATCACTTACTTTATTGTACTCCTCCAAGGGGACTTTTCATATATGAGTGATGTAATGATATTAATGATGACAGGTACTTTTCTTACTCATTCTTCTTAATGTGATTCATTGTCAATTCTAGAAATATGATGCACAATGTGATCATCATTTAAGGTGTTGATGTTTTCTTTCTATTCTCATGGCTTCTTGTTGCCTTCTCTTCTTCCATCAATCTGTCAGCTAATTAAAACATCAGATAATCTTCTTCCTATATAGTTCTCTGTTAGAGGAATTTCCTTTCACTTCCTGATCTCATAGCTGTTCTCATTTCATGGAGCTCTTCTTAGACTACTTTTTGTGGGGACTACATATGAATTGATCGCCCCCTGGGATGTTGCTTCATATTTATCATTGGTTGGATATTTTCTTTGTTTCCTAGAGCAGCTCCCCCTGAGACTAGGATGTATTCATTATGTTATGGAGATAATAGGCCCCCCCTTTCTCTTTTCCTTCCATACTTTATTGGGGTTCATCATAATGTCTGCACTCCTTTCCAATTCATAGTTTTGTTTGATTGCATTGGACTTCATCATCTGTCTAGAGTTCTTTAATATATATGGCAGTTTACAGTCTTTTTCTTTGTGACCACGCTTAAGGCATACATAACATCTTATTTGACCAAGGTGCATTTGAGTTGATGTATAATATTTTTTTCCTCTTCTTGAATACATTTTACAATCAAAAATTTTCTGTCCAAAATTATTGCATGCATAACAATAGCCATGGAAATGATTTGTGTACCTGGTGAAAGATTGTCTTTTCCATTTGCTTGCTTGAGGGGTTCTTCTCTTTTGCTGCATCCTTTGCTGGTTGGACTGGATTGGCTTTGTCTTACAATATGTTGCATTATGTCCTGGTTTATGACAAGAGAAACATGTCCTATTTTTCATAGGAGGGAGGAACATCCTTTAACATCTTCCAAATTTATTCAATTCATCTTCAGGAGCATATGAGCCTTTAACAGCTGATTGTTTCATCTTCTCATTCTCTGTCCTACCATTTTGCTGCTTGATTCTATTTCTTTCTTCACAAATCCTATTCTTGCAGGCTTCTATTTTTGTAGTAATCTACTGAGCTGCTTCACTGTCCTTTATAGCTTTTACAAAGATGATTTTCTTGTTATCTTCTGCCTTGGACTTACTGGTTTCTCCTTCATATCCTAACCTTGCCTTTATGAGAGGAGATCTTTGAGCATTTAGCATCTTGTCCAATTGTCCAGTGCTTTTCATTAGAGGTATATTCATTAATAGTTCTCTTTGGGCTTTTTCTAATTTCTTTCTTAGGTTCACTACTTCTTCTTCCAATTTTTCACATTCAAGACTTTTCTCTCTCATTTGTTCCAACATAGTGTCTTCTACTTTCTTTCCTTCTTCAAGTTGTGTCTTCAGGCCAATAATTTCTTTCTTATCTTCATATGCTTTCTCATCACAAATTTGCACTAGTGTCTTCAAGTCTTTGTTTTCATTCTTCCATATTTCTATTTTAGTCAAGGCTGTGTCTAGTTTGGCTTTTTCTTCAGCTCCAATTTCTTCATGGTTCTTACTTCCATTCACACTAGCAGGTACCTCATTTGATTGTATATTTTCCTGTTGACATGAATTTTTCTTCTTCTTAATTCTCTTATCCTTCTTGTTAGTGCAGTCCTTCATGTCTACTCCATGCATGAAATGCAATATATCCCAAATTTCTTTTGCAGAGTCTAGATCCATGATCAACTCAAAATCCTTATTATGAAGACTGTCATATATCACACACTTTGCCTTGGCATTCCGCTATTTTTCCTAAAAAGAGGGAGAGTCTGCGCAGTAACCATCACACACAAGCTTCCATTATTCAGGTTCATAAGCCAATAATCCTGTTTTAACCTTATCTCTCCATTCAGGAAAGTTTGTTGTATTTAACACAGGTACATTTTGATAGTCCATGACTGAACCAGATCTCCTTCTAGCTATTAAGCTTACACCAAAGGAACCGGCTCTGATACCAATTGTTGAACCCTTAGTTAAACTAAGAGGGGGGGGAGGGGGGGGGGTGGGGAATTAGTTTAACACAATCATGGAATTTTAAAAATTTGTCATTAACAATTGTTTACACCTTCATTTCATGTTCAACTTAACATGTGAGTAATCTTAGAATGTGAGCAGCAAGCATTAATATAATGTAAAAATAGACTTAATATCAGAGCAACAAGTATTAAGCAGATGATATAAACCAGATCAACACATAAACATCATGCACAGAGACACCAGATATAAGTGGAAACCCATAAAGGGAGAAAACCACATCTTATTATCATTGTGATGCAAAGGCAAGCTCCAACTCCCTCTCACCACTGATTTTCTGTAGGCACCAACCTACAGGAGGCTCCTACCTCAATTCTGCAAGCTACAACTTGCAAGGGAGCTCCAACTCCCATCATTTTTCTGTAAGCACCAACCTACAGGAGGCTCCAACCTCAGTCAGCTACAACTGACATTTTATCAAGCTACAAATTGATGTGGAAGCACCAACTCCGATCTATTTTCTGCAGGCACCAACCTACAGGAGGCTCCAACCTCAGTCAGCTACAACTGCCATCTATCAAGTTAAAACTTTATAGGGAAGCTCCAACTTCCTTACTCTTTCAAAAGAAAAACACTTGCTGATTTACCTTGGATATCAGCTATATTCTCTCAAATCTGCTCTGTTGTTCATCTATTCTCATAGCTACCCTGTATCATCTCTGCATCTTCTCAAATTCTCTATCAGATTCTCCTTCTTCTCTGTTTAGCTCCTCCTTCTTCTCTACACAACTCCTCTTTCTTCTCTGCCTCACTGCTTCATTTATGCATTCTCTTCACTCACTCTCTCTAACCTCTTGCAGCTTTCTTATTTTCTTCAACTCTCTTCAATTCTGCCGCACACTCTCTTCTTCTCCCACTCTATTTTCATCAACCTTATCCCTTTGGATATTACCCTGTTTTATACAAAAAATCTTCCTGGCTGTTTGTATTCTACTTGGAATTCGAAATGGACAGCCATGTCTCTTTGCCTTCTACCTTCTCATCTCTTTTATCTGCTCATTCAGAAAACATAACTGTAGGTACCAATTTATCATTACAGTGGGATATTTTTTCTCTTCCGGAGACTTGCCAATGCATCACAAACAATAAAAATCAAAATCATTTACATTCAATTACAATGCAAACTCCATCTCACTCATTTAGCCTCTTGGCTCGCTGCGCATTTGTCTTTTCTTTGACTGTGTCTTTGTCCTTTTCGGCTCTGTTTGTTTCCTTATTCACTATCACAGGGTAGTGGCCATATGCCATACATATGTAACTGTGCTTTTTATATCAAGATAATTTATTCTCAGCATAATAATAATAAGTCGTTTTGATATGTGCACTGTCGTGGTGTAATTAATATGTATCTATAACAATGCCTTTTATATATAACATAACTTCAGCTCTCGGCATAATTATAATGAGTTTTAACATACAAACTACCTTTTTAATACAACTTAAATCAACTCTCGGTGTAGTAGCAAAAGCCTGTTTAACATATAAAATGCCCTTTCGGGCCCACCATCCGAACTTTGTTTTGTGCTCTGATGCGATGAGTCTCCTGTGATGATTTCCGATTGCGATTACACCATTTGTGATTGTTCTGATGCGATTGATTCGCAATCACAAAATTCATTGATATGTTCCACTACTCAGCCTTCGTGCCGATGCGATGGCCCCACACTGCATATCTCTCTCTCTCTCTCTCTCTCTCTCTCTATATATATATATATATATATATATATATATATATATATATATATATATATATATATATATATATATATATATATTTATGTAGATATATTCTCCGCCTTATTTTACTTTCCAATCGCAATCGCGAACTTCAGAGATCCTCTTGTGCCTTTGGTCGTCTGATTTCTGCCGATGCGATGAGCGAGGGTCCCACCAGAACATACTTCAGCATTTCAATGTTTTATGTTATATTTCTCTTTTATCTGTCAATGCTCTTTAACAAAGGAAATCCTTATTTTCGAGTTTGTATTCCAGTAGGCCCCACTTTGAATTCCTTTAAGATCCAACGACTATCGTTCATTGGGAATGGACGGTTGCGATTAAATCGCACCATCGCAATCACATGGTTCAATGATCCGCTGTTCTGTTTTACTCCGATGCGATGAATCACTTTTAAGCTGGAACTCAACCATATATGAATCGCGGTTTATAATCCCATCGGGTCTGGGACTTCATCGCAATCACAACTTTGTTTACATGTTCCGTTGCATAGTTTTTCTCCGATGCGATTAATCGCAACTTGAATACTTCCGATGTGATTGATGTATTATACCTCAATTGCTTCCGATTGCGATTGATCACAATCGCAACTCCCAGTTACATGTTCCGATATATTTATACGCCGATGGTCCAATTCTCCGATTCAATTAGGCCGGAATTCAAACACATATCAATTATGGTTCATTGATCCATCGGGTCCGAAATTTCATGCCAATCGCAACTCTTTGTTTACATGTTCCACTGCACAGTTTTTCTCCGATGCGATTGGGAAAGGGTCCCACCTTATGGTACTTTGGTTCTTTTGATCATAAAGCGCTCCATATAAATTAATATATATGCTTTGGACCTTTGTGAATAAGGCGCAACATATGTAATGAGCTGCATATATATATAAGCTTTATGTTTCAGCTTTCATGTATCCTCCAGCGTGGGTAACGATTCTCGGATTATATACTTTGCTGCTCGGGTTAGGATTCCCGGAATATTGTGTATTCTTTCACCTGGGTTGTGGTTCCCAGAATAAGGTTTATATATATACATTGCCGCTTGGGTTAAGATTCCCAGAATATTATGTATCCTCCCGCCTGGGTTACGATTCCCAGAATTTTCTACTCGCTCTATCTCTGCCTCTGCTGTTTGACCATTTCATCTCGACAATTTTATCTTGATGTTGTTTGATAACGGCTTTACCTCTGCCTCTGCCTCTGATAACAACTCTGCCTCTATATTCACTGCCTCTACCTCTGCCTTAGCTGTGCTTTTTTTTTTGTCTCTGCCGTTGCTTTCGCTCTGCTGTTTGACTATTACATTTCGACAGTCTTCTTCCGCCTGTCTCCTTTGCTTCCTTTGTTCGCTTATTTGTTGTCTCCTTTGTCTCTCTCTGTATTTTCTGCCTCCATTTACTTATTGCTGGTTCAGGTACTTCTCCTTTGCCATAGGGTTTATTCAACTCTATTTATAAACCCTGATAAACTCACAATCATTCATGCACAGTCAATTGCACACAGGAGCCATTTATACTCCCAATTACAGAGTCTCATCATACTCATGTAATGCTAAACAATTCCTCCCATAGATACAAATAAATTCACCTGCAAACACTTCTTCTTGTCTTGGTAGAACTTCTTCTTCTCTTAACTCCACCCCTTTTTCAGAATCCAATGGCCCTCATTTTTTCCTCACTACTCTGCACCTTGAATAGCTCTCTGCTTCTTTGCTATCCTCTGCTCCTTGACTGATGCTGCTCCTTACTTCTCTTTTTTTTGTCTTTGCTACCTCTCTTTTTGCCTCCTCTGCTCCTTGAATGATGTTTCAGGTGCTCCTCCTTTGTCATCTCCTTTGCCATCAATGAAAACATTTCCAACAAGGAATGGGGATGCGATGATTGTGAAGAGGCTTGATAGGTTCCTGGTTTCGAAATTCTTGTTGTCTAAGTTGGGAAAGTGGTATGCTTACATTGGGAGTGTTTTAATATTGGATCATCGACCGATTATTCTCATTTGAAATTTTGATAGGTGTGCTAGGCGTTTTCCCTTCAAGGTTAACAGCGTATGGCTTGATGACCCTGTCTTTGTCAATCGGGTTATGACACATTTTAAATAAAATCCTAGGGCTTTGAATGTTTCTGCTTCGGATCATCTCATGGGATCAATGAGAAACTGAAAATAGGTGGTGAAGAGCTGGGAAAGGGAGAAGAAAATAATTTTGAAGAATCACTTTGCTGAGATATGAAAGGAGTCGGAAAGGCTCTTAAAGGTTCTAGAGGAGTCTGGCCATGTTGAGGGGATCTGGAATACCTTAAAAGATCTGGAAATGGAAAAAAGACATATTCTTCTTATAAAATAACAATCATGGAGGCTCAAAAGATGGGCAACATGACTCCGTGAGGGTGATTTGAATATAAAAAGTTTTCATGCCACAGCTGAAGGGAGGAAAAATTCAAACGTGATATGGTGTATTGAGGAAAAGGGAACTTTTCATTACTCTATGGCTGGAATTCATGAGGCGGTTGTCAGAAATTATGGGGACCTGTTTAAAGCTCGAGACAATGTTAATTAGGATGATCTTCTCTCGGCCACTGAAGTGCTCCCAATTATGTTTGATGAGGTTTCTACTTTGGAATTTTATAAACCTGTTTGCGAGAAGGAGATCATGGCGATATTATAGTCTTTTGCAGTGGATAAGAGTCCGGGACCATATGGCTGGACCCTAGATTTATTTATCCACTTTGTTGATATCTTGTTGCCTCGCATAGTTGAAATGGTGGAGGATACTTGAACGTCTGGGCAGATCAGTGGGGATGTTAATTCCACTTTTTTCGTTTTGATTCCGAAGATATCTAATTCCTGTAATTATAAAAATTATAGGACAATATCATTATGTAATAGGCTCTATAAAGTGATTACTAAAACCATT
Organism: Pinus albicaulis; assembly: GCA_034641835.2. Taxonomy (NCBI): domain Eukaryota; kingdom Viridiplantae; phylum Streptophyta; class Pinopsida; order Pinales; family Pinaceae; genus Pinus; species Pinus albicaulis. The sequence continues at coordinate 200,305,210 of CM076583.1, forward strand.
GCTGAGAGAATGAAAAAGGGGATGTCTCGATTTATCTCCCCTGAAAAATCTGGTTTCCTGAAGGACAAGAGCATCCATGATGCCATGGCCTCTACTCAAGAAGTGATTCAGTCCATCCACACAAAGAATTTAAAGGCTATGGTTATGAAAATTGGTCTATGAAAGGCATATGATCTTGTTGACTAGAGATTACTTCACATGATCTTATTCAAGATTGGCCTAGATCGGGGTTCAGTAAATTGGATCTTGGGATGTGTTACAAATACATCTTTGGCAGTTATTATAAATGGAGTTGCCTCATATTTCTTCAGACTGGGCTGTGGGTTGTGATAGGGGTGTGCTCTTTCCCCATTACTTTTTATTCTTGTTATGGATATTCTAACTTGCAATATTGGTATAGTTGTTTCAAAGGGTATTATAAAAGGCATAAAGCTATCTTTTTCCAAGGAAATCAGCCACAACTTGTTTGTTGACAATGTTTTACTGTTTGGTCTGATTCTTAGATCTGTGTGGAAAGCTTTCTATGACATCTTCAGTACATTTTGTGATGCTTCTGGTATGGCTGCAAACAGTTTGAAATCATGCATATATTCAAATGTGGGTGATATTGAGATTATTTTTGCTATGAGCAAAATTTTTTATTTCAAAACTGAGCCTCTATCTTCTGGTTTTAAATATTTAGGTTTCTATTTAAAGCCTAACAATTACTATGTTGAAGACTGATCATGGCTGATTAAAAAGGCGGAGAAGAGAATCGGAAAATGAACTACCAAATGGTTTTCTTTGGGAGGTAGAGTTGTTCTTGTCGAAGCGGTTATTCAATAGATGATGGTGTATTGGGCTCACATTTATATCATTCCAAAAAAGATTCTTTCTCGTTTCAGAAGCACCATGATGAAATTCTTATGGAATGGAAAGGAAATGAAGGGTAAGTACCACTTGGTTTGCTGGGATTTGATTATGAGACCAAAGGAGATTGGGGGATGGGGCTTAAAGGACCTGGAAACTTTTGGGCGGGCTTTGCTTATGAAATCTCTATGGAGGGCATTGACGAAGAAAAGCATATGGAATGATATCATAAGCTTTAAGTATTTAAAAGAAACAAATTTGGAGATTGTTTCTATGGATGGTTGGAAAAACATTAAAGGAGCGTCTCCAATATGGAATGGTTTTAAGAATGTTTGGCCAGATTTTTCCTCTCTGCTACGGTGGAATTTTGGAAATGGGGAAAAAATTCTTATCGGACAGGTTAGTTTGAGGGGCGATTTGGGTCGTCTTTCATGCAGTGGACAGTTATTGAGATGGCTAAATGGAAGGGGAATTTTGTATTTATGCCAGATTATTAAGGAACAGAGAGATGGGGTCTCGGTTTGGACTCGATTGGTGGACTTAGCTTACCGGTAATGCTATTGGAGGATTGGAATGCTTTCATTTTGGATTTTAGAAGTCGTGGTTTCTCATGGAATCAGAGCAGTGATCGGTTGACTTGGGAGGGGCCTCTTATAAATGGTATGCCTGTGGTAAAGGACATCCATAAAAGGCTTTTTTTGCAATATAGATTGCAGGTGGAGGTATTAACCAGCATGAGCATATGGGAGTAAAATGCCCAACTGAAAATGAAATTGTTCCTATGGGTGGTGCTAAACAACAAAAACCTCACTTGGGAAAATTTGATGAAAAGGGGTAAGATTGGGTGTGTTGTTTGCTGTTTATGCATGAAGTGGGGAGATGATAACGATCATCTCTTTTATGGGTGCTCATTTGCAAAGAACGTTTTAAGAAAATTGGGTTGTTACTTTAACATTAGTTTCCCAGTTTTTGAAAACACAATGGAGTTCATATTATGGGGTAAGAAAAAATACAAAAACTATGCAGTCTTGCCAGCTTTATTCCACTGGTTTATATGGCTCAACCGGAACAGGGTGATTTTTGATGGAGTTCCTGGCTATTTTGAGGGGACTACAAATAGTATTATAAGCCTATGGAGTAAACTGAAGACTGGTGACAAGCCTCCTATGAACCTCTCAAAGTGATTATGCCCATTTGAGATACATTGCCCTGCTAGTTTCTTCGACGGAGCTTCACAACATTTGGTATGTGGGTGTGGGGCATGGCTACTGATCTTGCCACATTATCATTACAAGATTCACTGGTCGGGTGGTAGGGGCTCAAACACAAGGGCGAAGATATTGGCTCTTTGGGGTTTGTTGTGGTTTGCGTCTTAGCTATACATTGACAACTTGTGGGTGTTGGGCGACTCGAAGGTTCTCATAGATCCTCTAAACATGGACACCAATCTCGCCCCTATTCATCTGATGACGTGGATGGAGCGCATATACACACTCAGGTATTCCTTTTCAAGCATAAATTTCAATCATATATTTCAGGAGTCAAATGTACAGGCTGATAGGCTTTCAAAAAAGGGACTAACTGGCGAGTTTGGTAACATGTATTATGAGTTGGTGGATGCTACAGGTTCGAGTGCTGCTGGTATTGTGAGTTTCAACTAAGCTTGTAGTCTGTCCTATCACTGCTTCTGAGATTTTATATCTGATATGTTATGGAGGACACTCGCATCTTTCTCTATTTTTTACTGTTTCGGACTAGGGTTACCTTCCCTGCTGATGGCACAGAACTTTTTTATCATGAGCCATTACTAGTTTTCTTGTTTTTAGACTATGCTTATTATGCTTTTTGAAATCCACTGGGTTGCTACTACAGGTCTGTTGTCAGCAACTGTCAAACTGTTTTGAATCGATTAAGGGTGGGTAGTTTAACTTCCGATTAATTTGATATCTGTGGGTGGTTGTACACCCTCTCCTAATCTCATTTTGATCGACTTTGTAAGGATTTTTTCGATTTTTCTAGAATCTGGATGGCATAGTATGTAAGCCATGTTTTTTTTCGTCGTGAAAAAAAAGAATGCTCAACAGGGTACTCCATGGAATTCGAATTGAATGCTATGGTCTCTAATTTGCATAGATGTGGAGGGAGCATTTTTCTCAACGGCATTGTTTTTTTGGAATGCTTCAAATTAACTGTCCAATTTTTATTTTTATTATATTTCAATACGTAGCAAATATCCTACCGAAAATGATAACATGCCTTTTCATGTTTTGTTACCCACATCTGAACCAAGGTTTGTGTGTAAGTTGACTGCTTTTTGGCCTTGGAATCATGGAAATTTTAGTAAGATTTTAAGAAAATTTGGCAGGAATTTTTGTAAATCCACATTATAACTATTAAAATTTAATATTTTGAGTGCTTTAGAGGTTTTTGATGGTGTTGAATCTATTTTCACCATCAAAATCATGATTCAAACACCGTTACTGTAAGATTTCTTAAATTTTTTTGGCCTAGATTCTAGCCAATTTTCCATCCAAACAATTCTTCCATCTTTGTTAAACAACTCCAAATTTCTTTAAGAAATCAAAATATTTTATTCAACGAACATCTACAATTGTTCCGATTAATACTTTAAAAAAAGGATAGAAAAATGGATACTGGAAACCAAATCAAATTTCTTTAAAAAATCAAAATATTTTATTCAATGAACCTCTACGATTGTTCTGATTAATACTTTTAAAAGAAGGATGGATACTAGAAATCAAATCATATATTTTAATAAACGATAATAATTTAAATTTTATATAAAATATTTTTATTATATAGTAGGATTCAACAATTTTTATATATTTTTGTTATTTTTATATCTTGTTTTTTAATATATTTTTCGCACTTGAAAAGGAAACCAATTCACATGGGTAGAGACGTATTCATTATATAAAATTAGGATTTAACATTTCCTGTAGAATAATCAGAAATCTGTATTTCCTCATTTAAATACTAAACAATAATAAAATAATAAATTGACCGTGAATGCTTTGGTTTATTTAGATCCATTATTTAAGAAGCATACACCTCATTTATTTATTTATTGTTGCGACAGTGATGTAGTAAGAAAATATAAATGTATAATAACATTATTTTTGGGTCATCGTTGTCGTCCACACTACTTCCCACAATCCCATAAGCCCCTTAATTGCCCAAAGGCCATTAAGTCCAGCCATTTGATGAGTCACTAACTCATCTTCTTAATAATTAATTAAGCCATAAAGCCAAATATAAATGTATAATAACATTATTTTTGGGTCATCGTTGTGGTCCACACTACTTCCCACAATCCCATAAGCCCCTTAATTTTCCATAGGCCATTAAGTACAGCCATTTGATGAGCCACTAAGTCATCTACTTAATAATTAATTAAGCCATAAAGCCAACTGTACACCGGAATCAGAGAGAAGCACTGGAATCCTTCGATTCAACCTTCCACATAAACCCCATATAGCTATTTTGCATCCATGTAAAATCTCCCTTAAGGTGCTCTCTATGGACTTGTATAAGGGAGTCTTATATGCTAACTCTATCCAATAATGTTTTTAAAAAGGTTCTCTAGCTCTAGAAACAAAACTGTACTGCCAGAAAGATTCAAGGTTGACTTCCTCATGTCCTTTGCCTTACGTGTTTATCTCGCTAGTTGGTAGACCTTGAAATAAGGCCTTGTCCCAATTGGGGCAACTACTAGGGGGTTTCAATCTCTATAAGGAACAAGTTTTGCTTACCATGAAATAGGTTAATTTTTAATATTTAATGTAATTATTTTACTAATTAATAAAAATTGATAGAAGATAGGTTAAAATAATATAATTGATATTACATTATACGTAATTTATTTTATGTTTAATTGGCATATAATAGTGAAAATAAAAATATGTTAATAAAAAAAATGGTTTAAAAAAATTATATTTTAGCTTTTCATTGTGAGAGATATGTGTAATTTATTGCATTTTTATTATGGATATGATATATAAAATTTTAAAAATATTAATTTAAAAAAAAATAATACATTCATTTTTAATCTGAAATTGATATGTAATATTTTAAATATTAACAAGTATTGCAAGGCAACTTGGTCTCTACTACTAGATCTAGAAATTATGTTTTGGAAAAATTCTAATTATATTCTCTTGCTAATAAATCAACACATTTACAGTTTTATCTTTATATAAGTGTGGAGGAAAACATATATAACGGTGCAAGTAACTTCTCATATGTATATTTATTTACAATTTATTCTTACTAGTTGTTTATGTAAAAGCTTATATTATGGTGGGAAGTATTTTATGGTAAACACGTATTATTTTCATAGATTTTGTTTTTAAATGGTTTTATTGCAAAGTTTTAGAATATAAAGCTACTACACAAATATCTAAAGATCATGCATGAATATTGCAACCTTATTAATAAATTATGGTATTATATTGTATAAAGGGTTCAATGAGACATTCAAGTTAAGGTCTAATGAAATGTTTGAAAAAAAACAATTTTTTTTTTCTAAGTAAGGTTAATCTATTAATAGAGGAAGTAAAATTACAACATGACCGAAGTCAAAACATTGCCTAGACTTATGGAAAATTTGACAAAAGATTAGAAGAGAAGACTGCCCTCATAAGAGGAAACAAGCGTTGAGCGTTTTTCAGTTTGTTGCATTGCCCACGCAGGGGTACCATCGTTTGATATCTTTGACGATTACATTGTTTACAAGATTCAAAAATAAAACTGAAGTCCAGCACAGTAAGATAAACAAAAACACGCCCAGTTAAATGGGTTGCGAGGCATGAAATCCAAACCAGAGAGAAGCAGTTACTCATCCAGTGGTTCTTCGACAATTCGGCACCATAATGCAAACATATCACCATCCTTCTTTAACAGGTCCATGGTGGGAGCAGCTTCAGAAATGGAAGGTCCAGGATCTCCATGTGCCATCTCCACTTCAGGAGCCCTGCTAACCTGAGCCTCCTTGTCCTGCTCTCTCATGCCACCGTACCCCACCTGAAGGCTCAAAAGCTGGGCTTTCTCTGTGCTCAGACCCACTCAACAGGTGCTCTGTTCCTCCACTTGGGCCTCTTCACTGAAAAACACGGTGATTGAAGCAGTGACTCGACGGCGATTCAGAGAGAAATTAAAGGAAAAATGCGCCGTGCCCATTGTGGGAGAAGGCATAGCGGTAGGGAAATGAGGAGTAGGGGAGCCCATACAGTGGCCAATTCCTATAACACGACCCCTCCCACTTCTGGTGTTAGGATATCGGCCTGCGAAATAATCACGAGAGTGGGAAGATGACTCGGTTGAGGGGCTAGAGGGAGCACGCAGGGGTTGGCTTCTGGTGCTACCCCTGCGGTAACGCATCCTTTAACGCAGGCGAGGCATGGGCGTAGTCTCTGCAGAGGGCGCAAGATGAGGCGGAGAAGCAGGATTGACGTAGGATTGAGAAATGGGAGAATTCCAAGAAACCGAAGAAGACACACAAAGGCCAGAACGAGAGAAATGTAGATTTTCACCAAGGTCTAAGAAACAGTTCAGCTGGCTTCTCCTACCCATCACAGTGTGCAAGCTGGGTAACCTAGCAACCGGAGAGCATCTGCGATTCATTGGTTGCGGCTCGTCTGAGAAACTAGAGCGAAACTCCATTTTATCGACCTGACTGCTAAGGCATCGAAGAATGGCCATCATAAATCTCTCATTGACGAGAGCCGGAGGCCCAAGCATATTGGAGCATGCGGAATCGCAAACAGGAGTAGAGGTCGGATCTTGAATGGTGTTAAAACTTAATGCAATAGATATGAATATAGTGGGACTTAAATGCCGTCTGTCAGTCGTGCCATGGGTGGGCAGGTGTCTCCACACTTCTCCACACCCATGTCCCATCGCCTTAATCGCCATCCAGTTCACCCGCATCCGGGAGAAAAAAAACATTTTTTTAACAATATTTGAAAACAAAATTAATTATTTTTCAAAGTTAGACATTATAAGTTGTATTGGTCAATGCTAAATTAACAATGGTCAACAAGATCAAGTGTAAGAGTCTTGGCTTTGAAAGCATTAATAACACACACACACACATAAATAAAATCAACACATGAATATCTAAAAATCATGCATGCATATTGCAACTATATTCATAGATTATGACATTATATTGTAAGAAGGCTTCAATAAGACCTTTAAATTAAGGTTTCATTAAATGTTTGAAAACAAGTTTTTTAACATCTCAATATATATATATATATATATATATATATATATATATATATATATATATATATATATATATAACACTTTTAATGAATAATAATATTATTATTAAATAATATTAATTAATAGCAAAATAATATATGGCAATTATTAATATTAATTCTTATTATTCTTATTATTATTATTAATTATTAATTTACAATAAAATATTGAGAAAATACTAATAAGTATTAAAATAAATTGCATCTAAAAACATAACAATATATTGAAATAGAAAATCTATAAATACTATTCAATATACATCATTAATAAACTATAATAATAACTAACTAATTCTATAAATAACATTCAAATCCAAAGTTATTAATATAACAATTATTTCACATTAACAAAAGAAAAAAAAATATAATATTAACTTCACTCAACTACAATAACTACAACTTAATAAATGCCTAAATGTTAAATTATCAATGACAGTAAGTTGCACCAATATCACCAATAACATATATTTATGAAAGCAATACTAATATCATTAATAATCTATGGAATGTCATCAATTAAGAGCTAGAGGAATAAGATAATTTGAAAAATCCATGTAATTGCAAAACAAAATATTTCTTTATATTATTCAATCTAAGGATGAATTGAGAGACTAACTATTAGTTAATAATCTGCATTTAATAAACTGTTATTATTTTCTATTTAAATAAACTAAATGTAAATGTTTTGGGATCAGAAAAAAAACATATAATAATATTAATTTAATTTATCTACATTTGATAAAATTTATTATTATTCTCTATTTAACTAAACTAAATGTAAATGTTTTGGGATGAGAAAAAACATATAATAATATTAATTCAATCTAATTAATAAATAGAATGGTTTTTTATTGAAAAACAAAATAATTTCCGTACTAATAAATAAAATATTTATTTTTAATATAAAAATATTATTAATCCGATAACTATTACCAATGTAAAAGAAATTTATAAATACACCATCCAAATATGAATCTGACATTATCCTTACCCATATGGAATCCCTTCTCGTATGACAAATTTCACAGAAGATAATGCCTCCTTTATCGTGTATGGCGTTGAAAATGGGCTTCCATGCTTTCACCGTGTATGGTATTGAAAATGGGCTTCCGCGCTTTCACTTTATCTTCCTTCCATATTTGGATAGTTGCACACATTTTGTCATAAAAATTTTTAGAAGTCAAGACATATTTAAGATAAATAATATGAAGATTATGAATGTAAATTATATATTTGTAACTTTTTATATTTAATTTCTCAAAAAAATCTAATGCTTTATTCTTTATATCAATATTGTGAATGTAAACTATATATTTGTAGTTTTTCATATAATTTGGTAAAAAAAAATAAAAAAAATATTCCACTCTCTACGTGTGCTCAACCTTGAGTAGTATCATCTGATATGCCAATAGCGTTTACAATTAGAAAATATTTTATTCAATAATAAAAGAACTTAAAAACAATGTTCAACATGTATGATTTTTGTCTAAGCAATAAGAAAAACAATACTCTAACCTACATTTATTCGCATGTACTTAGGTCAGTTTTCCGATAACTAGTATAATATGCTAAAAAAAAATCAATTCCTCTTTTCACAATGGGAAATGCATCAGATGGCGAGTGCAACTTAGTTCTTACCACTTAAGTGAAAATTATTCTTTCATAAAAATTACAAATTGCAAATTGATGTATGAAATGGAAAAATTAATTGCCAACTTAAGTGTAATGAGTTGCATAATTTTAGTGGGTAGTAACCACTAGTAAGCTTGCACATTTACTTTTTCATTTCTACTTATTAAAGTGCTAAAAAACACATAACTAATGGTTTGCAATAACTCTTAGTAAGTATATTTATTTACATCTTATCCTTATCATTTTTTAATGAAAATACTTGCTTAAATTTTCAATCCAACCGTATTTGAAACTTATTTTCTCTTCATATATCTCTAAGGTGATCGTGTGTTTGAAACTTATTTTCAATCCAACCGTAAGGGCCCACACCAATGTCTACCTCTAAAGGACTCTTATTCTGTAGATTATGAAATCGTAGCGAAGAAACAACATGTTTGAGACTGTTTAGGCTAGTCGTGTGAAGTGTTTGTTGTTAAGATGAAGAAATGGTTGTGTGATAAAGTGAGTTTTCTTTACCAAGTTTTTGAAGCTTTTTAGTAGTTATAGAGAAAGCATTTATAATTGCAAAAATTACCTTAGAATTAAAAAAATATTATGTTAGTTTTTAATATTTTTTTTATCATGGAATTTATGCCCATAAAAATGCTTAGTGGCAAAAATTTTCACTTATGTAAAGTCTAAGTACAAATAAAAATTTACATGGCATAGGGTACAAAAATAGTACCTATAGATGTCAAACAGTTACATGAATGGGAAAGTAGAGATGATAAAGCTAAACCTGTAATTGTACTTTCTCTTTTAGATTCACAGTTGCACCATATTGATCTTACTAAATCATCTAAAGAAATATATGGGAACACTTAATTTAATTGTTTGGTGCTAAAGCTACAAATGAAAAACTCTCCATAGAACTACAGTGTTTAGGCTTAAAATGAGTGACGACACATCTATATTTAGCCATGTAAATAAGTTAATGGCACTTATAATACAATTAGCTAGGCTTAAAATGAGCGACGACACATCTATATTTAATCATGTAAATAACTTAATGTCACTTATAATACAGTTAGTTGAAGTTGGTTCCAAGGTGGAGGATGAAGATGTAATAGAAATATTCGTAAATACCCTTCCTTCATGTTATACTAATTTTGTATTCACTTTGATTCAAATGTATTCATAAAAATTGGATGAGACAATCGCAACACTTTTGGAAGAGGAAAAGAGACTAAAATTAGAGCATACAAGAGGAAATTATCGGATAGAAAATGCATTATTTTTAATGGAAGGAAAGAGAAATGCAAATAAAAGTGATATTGAATGCTATATTGTAGGAAAATTGGGCATACAATACGGAATTGCAAAATTTTTGCCAACGATCCGTTAAAAGACAAGATAAGAGAATGAACAAACATAGTCATAGATGATTATTCATTGAATTTTGGAAGAAATTGAACTGTTGGAAAAGAATGTTAATACTGAGAGGGGGGGGGGAGGTGAATTTGTATTAAGGCTAATTTATACTCTTATGCCAATTTATCTTTACTCATTCAAACTTGGCATCCATTATATGAGAGAAACCATTTACAAACCTTAAGAACATCCATATCAACCAAAACAAGCATACACATCATGAGCAACAAACACATGAGATATGAAGGTTTTACGTGGAAAGCCTTTCCAGAAAAAACCACAAAATCTTGTTGATGTTATCGATGTAAAATAAGAGCACCTACTCAATTACATCAATTTGTTTGTGAGCCAGCACTTACATGAAGGAACAATTTCCTTTTATTGTTTTGTAGCACCCACTAACAGGAAGCACCAACTCCTTCCTTTTGTAAACACCTTATCATCCTCCCAGAAGCACTATGTGACGAATCAACTTCATGAATATGTTGTAAGAACTAACTTACAATTCCTTTCATTTATGCAAGCACCAACTTTTAGGAGGCACCAAAGCCCAATCTTTCTTCAAACACCCATTAGAGATGGAAACACAAAATTCCTGTATGTAGTATCCAACCCACACTCAATAAGGAACTAATGTTCATTGTACATGGCAGCCACTCTTCCTTATTTCATCTTTTTTCTCTTCAGCCCTTGGCTCACACAAAATTATTTGTCCTCTGCTCACTCTGTAGCAGCCCATTGTTCTACTCAAAAAGAGTTACTCATCACAACTCTCTCAACACTTTTTCAAAACTACAACATCATAATTATCTTTTCTCCCTCATCCTAATAGCATACATTCAACACTCGGCCTTATTCCACTACACAGACACTTTCAGCCTCCTCTCATACAACAACACAACCTATTTCAAGGTCTTTTTCCTCTTCATAGGAATTCTCAACCTTTCTCTGTAGAACAAGCTCACTTGGCCTCACACAACAATGCACACTCAACCAAAGATCTCTCCACTCATCTCCTCAAAAATGTTTCATTCCCCCAGTTTCTCAACTACAATCCGAGGTTTTGTTTCACTATTGATCACTATTCAGTGTTGCCTCTCGTGTCATCCAAACTGCCTGAAAGTGTACTCCCAAAATGGTTCTCCATTCTGTTGTTGCATCTCACTTGCTTGAATCCTATAGCTACATGATTATATCAAAGAATGGGCTTTCTTTACTCAGAAAATATGGCTGCAATACAATCAATTCGGAGGATTAGCACCAATGTAATTCTCCATGTTGAGAATCAAATTTAGTCAATTTTTACATTTCAACAAGGCTCTCCATACTGCTATAGCGTCTAAATTGGCCACTGCTCCTAAAATAAATAGTAGAATGGGCTCCTAAGAATTTCTCCATACTGAGAATTAATTCTCAGTCAAACTACACACTACAACCAAGCTCTTTTCATTCCTCTTAAAAAATCTCATGCACTTGAGGCTTCGATCTTCATTTAATCCCCTATAATGTGAAACAAGATTATGGATGACTTGTGTCTGTAACAACCTTGGGTTAAAATTTCATGTAATAAAAGTTAATAAAGGTAAAATAAGACCTTGAGGAGGGGACACTTATTCCAAGATGAAGGTTTTGAAAAATATCCTACTGCACATCACTTGTTGTGTTTTATGGCTAAAGGAAATTGGCAAAGGAAATGGATAAGGCTTTGGAAAGGAAAAAAATGTATTTTGGACACATTGTTTATGAAATATAATGGAAATTAGGAGAAAAGGAAGTTGAAAGGTCATACATTGCATGTGAGGAGGAAAATCAAGTAAACTAATGGAAAATTGAAGAAATTAGAGGCTTCATCAATAAAAATACCTCAGAGCATAATTTGCTATCCTTTTGTTAGTTTAGTGTTGGAATTAGTCTCAAAGAGGAGAAAGGAATCAATGAAAGGAAAAGCAAGTGTTGTGAAGATAAATCGCCTCTACGGACAGGGGTGATCTCTCGAGCCCTAGAGTGGGTCTAGAAACTTGAGATACTCTCTAATGAGAAGCTTTCCTAGAAAATATTCAAAATGCTACAAGAAAGGAAATAGAGGTACCTTTTCCTGATGCTATGTTCGAACTCGTTGATGATGACCTTGATCCACGATACTTTAAGGGTTGCTCCTTTCTACTGGTGGAACATGAATACCTGCGAATGATCAATAGGCAACAATAAAATGTAATCCAATACATAATAATAATTAAACATTAGCTATCTAGCAGATCAAGGAGTACGAGAATATTTTCACAAATGATTAGATAAATATAGAAAGCAAACATCATATTTTTTATTAATCAATATAAAAGAGAGAGCTTACAACCTAGGCCTTGATGTTGAAGGCATCCCTTTTGTGTAAATTCGAGTCCTTCGCCAAAGCTCTAAATCGTTCCTTCTCTCGAACAAATTAGGCGTTATCAGAGTGCAAGAATTTAAAGGGAACGTGAGTTCAAACCAACCCAACAATGACCAACCAGTAGTGGAAGGATGGGGACCAATTTATAGGAAGGGAAAATAGGTTACGATCCCATGAAAGGAGGAGGAAGGTACACTTTATAAGTGCTAAACCCCCATGGATGAGATCAAAGCTCTAAAATCAAAGAGCTCGAGTCTATCAGCACCGTTTAATAACCAACTCGTCGCCCTGGAACTTCTAGAGGTCGAAGCTTCTCCTGCATTTTAGGAAACACTACTGGAAATGGATCAATGTGGTTTTCCAAGAAATAAGGGCGCGAACAACACTAATCTAGAACTATAAACCTCACATCTACGTGAGCATGAAACTAGAAAATGGGTTGGCCCATAAAACTAGGATTTTGACCAAGTTCCTTTAGTAATCTTTGAAGGCAGTTTTCTTTGAGTCTTCAGGGGATGTCTTTACATATTTTTCCATGGTGGAAACATTGCACAGGGTCTGTCACAGGGCACTTCAGGATGAGGGATGAGAAGTGAGAATCGTGGCAAATTACTATGTAACAGATTCCCCCTTAAGCATGAAGGTAGAGCGGGGAGTGATGGCTAAAATGCTATACAAACCAAGGCAAAGAACTCAGATCACCTCTAGGAAACCTGGAAAATCAAATATAATACAATATATGACATCTACGGTATCAATATGCCTAACCACATAACTTTTCACCAGGCATAAAATAATACATGAACCGACAACATGGTCGCATCCATTCGCCTCATAGAGATAGATCTGCGGCATGCATGCAATCATCTTTATAAATAGGATAATGTGTACAATCACAGATACTCAATAACTCCTCGCAGCCCAGATCAGAATCAGATTTGATTAAGGGTCTTCACTACTATTTGAATCAACTCAATGTATGAATCTAGCCATGTGAATAGATGTGTTGACATCGAACATCGTAGAAACCACCTGATTACCTGCCAATAATGAAACTTGTTAACAGGCACGAGAGAAACCACCAATTATGATGATGGCCATTAAGTTACAAAAAGACAATATACAAGTATGAATAAATTTTTTAATGTTGAACACTTGCAGAATAATTCGATCGAAGGACAATGATGTGAACCTGTCGTCGAATAGGAGGAACTTGCCATTGAGGCATGCAAGCTCCAAGGTACTGAAAAGAATTTTCTAAACCACCTTCTTGGATAATGAGTTGAAGTCGAGAGGAGGTGATTTGTCGAAGGAGGTCCATAATGATCCCAGATCATCGACACGAAACAATAGATATCTCAATATGATAGGAGTGATTTGGGATTCTAATAGAGGAGGTAAAATAAGCAAAGGATGTTTGACAAAAAGGACTTCTCTTGAACATATTGGCTACACGACTCTAGACTGTGGAAAAATTTGACTCAAAGTGGATCATAGGTCATGATAGAAAAAATGGTGATCGAATAGGAGGAAAATTGATTTCCTAAACCCATGGAGGTAAAATGATGAATGGAGGATATCCCCAAAATACACATAGGATGTTCACTTTCAATTTTTCCCTTGTTATTGCTAACGAGTACCTCTTTATTTTTGATATCCATCACAAAGAGGATAGCATATGATGATTGTGTAAGTTCATTCTTCAAATGAATCCATCTTAACAATTTTAACTAGCCCTAGGAAGGAGGATCTTGGTCTCGTCATGGTGACAAGTCTTTCGTCGTTTAATCTTTAACGATTCCAATGAAAACGTAACTCGGTAACTTTTCATGTTTAAGGAGTTTGAAAATAAAAGAAAAAAAACTCGATCATGTCCCTTTTCATAAATTGTCTCTCGAATTTAAAAAGGTAGAAAACAATACCTGAGATAACCTCTTGACCATGTTCGATCAAGGAATTCATTTTTTGTAAATACTGAATCGCAACCCGAAAAAGGTGTATACATATACTAGGACTATGCCAATTCATTTAATTTAACAATATTTAAATGACAAGTACTAAACAATATTTTAATTTTTTGAGAGTTAGAAAAGAGATGAAAGTTGACTCCAGAGGGGTTCCTTTTTCATTTATTTTTACCAAGTCCAAAATACAGATAAAATAAAACTCATTTGCATCAGAAATAATCACCAACATTGTAAAGGTGTTGTTACTCCACAAGAAATGGAAAACATCACCGATATTAGGGAAAAATAATAAAATAATGGCGAAAATATCTTCAAAAATCTATAAATATATAAAAAGTAAATTCATTTTTAGCTTTCTATTTTGAGTAAATTGGAGAAGTGCATTTTAGCCATTTTTCCTCTGAACTTCATATCAGTGATGTAGCCAATCCAGGACACCCTTCAACGATCCATTAGCTAAAGGTAAGAGCTCAAACTCTCCTCTTCATTTTAATTCCATTATTTTGGTTTTTAGCTTAGAAATTTAAAGATGGAGGGAGGATTTCAAATTTCAAAATATCTTGTGGTCAGCGTGGGTTCTAGCTATCGGATCCACACTGGTCGTGCTTAGCCCATTAGGGCAGCACGCCGCCAGTGGTGAATTAATTCATATAGCCGTCCTGACTGCGGTGAAGTGTTTGAAATGATAAATCCACCCATTTCCATTGGATTATTTTGAAAACTACTCTGATGAAAGCTCCTAAAATGTCAGTTGAACATGTTTTGCAGGTGATTTTAGCAGAAATGGTCATCGAATGAAAAGAAAGATGCCACAAGATGGAACACCACCAAGCACTCGAAGACCAAAATTGTGTAAATTCTTTGTGTAATTGCGAATTGCTGAAGGTCCACCAAACATCAGGGTTGAGAGCTCAACTAGAACCGCTTCAATATTTGATTGGACTGTGGGAATTAGATCGCAAAATATTCATAATTTGAGACAAGGTACTGTAATAAGATTCCATGTACATCTAATTCATTACAGGCTTATCTAGGTGAAGGGAGAGGATCCAACTCTCTGAAGCTCACGTAGGAGGTGAGAGTACCAGTATGCTCATTTAGAGACACCAATTTTTTTCTTCCTTTTCATGGCTGCATCTAGAAACTGAAAGGATCACGATATATTTGACACCACTCAACACACATGGTAACATAAGAGATATGGAAACTACCATTACTAGTAATACAGGTGTTGTAATGAACAACACCATTTATCACTTACCTTGGTTAATGGCATTACTACTGATTGATCTGAGTATTAAGCCCATAAGTATCTATAGATCAGCCTTGTGTTCATAAAGGTTAGATATGTCTAAATTATTACCATTACTAAGTTGTAACATGTACAAAAGGTGGTATAAGTGATATGTATAGGGTAAAATTCTTACACCTAAGCTCTAAGTTGAGCTACTTACAACCTGTATCAATATGAACTAATATGAAAATACTGATGATTACACTCTTCATTCTATAGAAAGTAATAAATAGTAAGAAAATGACTCGAATGGAATGATATAGATCAACGAATACAGTAAGTTGAATATGACTTAGTAATACCACTTTCATCATAGTATCCATGTATCATAAGCTTCTTGCTTTCCATTTCTTGTAAGCTATGTTTTACTTATGCTGGGAATCACACTGATCTCATAGTAAGCTTCTACTTGTTCAGACTATAATATTTATTTAAGTATATATTAATTTTTAAATGTCTCAATATTAAATGGGTAAAACTATAAGTTCATCTCTGCTTAAAGAAAATGATAAAGAAATCAAAATGCTTAGATAAAAAAATCGAGTTTCATATCGGAGAAATTTTTTAAATTGGACAATCCATTCATAAATTCAATGAAGAGATATAAATTGCATTGTTAGCAAACTTAGCATCGAAATCATTAATTATTGATTTATAAATAATCAAAGAATTATTAGATGTATATCATATTCAGATGTTTAGAGCATAATTAACAATAATTCAAAAAGAATTTAAATTTGTTGAAATAAATGTCAAATGTAAGACATCATAGATGGTAAAGATAGAAGCACAAACTCAAAAAAGAAATGCACTACTTGAAAATTCCCATTCAAGCTTGGATTTGGATGATAAAATAATAGTGAAGGCTAATCATAAATTAAGCTCGAAGATATTAAGAAGAACCCTGATCATAAAACCTTTTCAAAGAAATCTTTGACTGGAGTTGAACGCTACATTCAGAATGAATTATGGTGGCTACACAAAAAATAAATTTTCGTTTCAATGTGTGTCAAGACCAATATGTACCAAAAATAGTTGAAAAAATTTCAAGAAAAATCCAAAAATGATGCATGCATGAGCTTATATTGTTTGATAGTATGGAAGTGTCTTTTTTTTCAGACTAATACTTTCTCAAGGTAATTGTAGCAATATGTTATAAATTTTCAGAAAGGCAGGGAGAATATTAATGTATTCTATTAATTGGTATACCCTTGACCAGTTGTTTCAGCCCATGAAGGGTTCCGACCATGAATCCTTTCCAGTTAATTAAGAAGGTTGCACACGATATATCATTTAAATTAATTTTTTGTTATGTGCATTCTTATGTTTTTATTTTTATTGGTTCTAGACCTATACTTTTCCATTGGTGGTGATCCCTATAGAACGCAAATGATCCCAATAAATAGATTGTGATTCTTCAAAAATAGTTGATTTTCCATTTGCATTTTAAACTATTTTTTTCATATTTTTCGAAGGATTTTATATTATTAGCGAGGTTAATTACATGTGGTAGAGAGCCTAAGGAGTGACTTGAGCTGCTGACATAATATTTTCAACCACAAGGTAGTAAACACAACATTTTTCTTTTTGTTCATGGTTGCATCTAGAAAATGAAAGGACCCTGAGATCTTTGATACCACTCGACAGACATGGTGACATAAGAGATATGGAAACTATGATTAATAGTAATACATGTCCTGTAATGAAGAACATCGTTTATCACTTACTATGATTAATGGCATTACTATTGATTGATATGAGTATTAAGCCCATAATTATATATAGATTAGTTTTGTGTTCATAAAGGTTAGATATGTCTATTATTACCATTAATAAGTTGTAACATGTACAAGAGGTGATATAAGTGATATGCATAGGGTAAAATACTTACACCTAAGCTCTAATTTTAAATTCTTACAACCTGTATCATTATGAAGTAATACACAAATACTGATGATTACACGCTTCATGCTATAGCTAGTAATCAATACTAAGAAAATGAATAGAATGGAATGATAGAGATCATTGAATACAGTAAGTTGAAAATGAATTAGTACTACCACTTTCATCATAGTATCCATGTATCATAAGCTTCTTGATTTCCATTGCTTGTAAGTTGTGTTTTAATTAAGGTGGGAATCACACTCGTCTCATAGTAAGCTTCTTCTTGTTCAGACTATATCAGTGATTTAAAGTATACATTAATTGTTAAATGTCTCAATATTCAAAGGATAAAACTATAATTTCATCTCTCCTTAAAGAAAATGATAAAGAAATCAAAATTCTTAGATAAAAAATCAAGTTTCTTGTTGGAGAAAAATGTTAACTTAGAAAATTCATTCATAAATTCAATGCAGAGAGAGAATTTTCTTTGTTAGCAAGCTTCGCCTCTAAAGCATTAATTATTGATTTTAAAATAATCAAAGAACGATTAAACTTAGAGCATATTAATAAGTTTAGAGCATAGTTAGCAAAAATTCAAAAAGAATTTAAATTTGTTGAAATAAATGTCAAAAATCATAGCAAAGGCTAATCATAAATTAAGCTCGGAGAGATTAAGAAGAAACTTGAGCATAAAATCTTTGCAAAGAAATATTTGGCTGGATTTGAACACTACATTGGGAATTAATTATGGTGGCTACACAAAAAATAAAATGCCATTTCAATGTGTGTCACGACCAATATGTACCAAAGATAGCAGAAACCATTTCAAGGAAACACTAAAAACAATGCATGTATGAGCTTATATTGTTTGATAGTAGGGTTGTGTCTTTTTTCCATGCTAATACATTCTCAAGGTAATTGTAGCAATATTTTATAAGGTTGCAGAAAGGCAGGGAGAATATTGATGTATTCTATTGATTGGTATGCCCCGGACAAGTCATTTTTGCCCATGAAGGGTTCCAACCGTGCATGCTTTCCAATTAATTAACAATTTTGCACACAACACATCATTTAAATTATTTTTTTTAATGTTAATTCTTATGTTTTTATTTTTATTAGTTCTAGAAATATACTTTTCCATTGATGGTGCTCCCTACAGAAGGAAAATGATCCCAACAAATAGATTGATTTTCTTTAAAAATAGTCGATTTTCCATTTTCATTTTAAAGTACTTTTTTCATATTTATGGAAGGCTTTTATACTATTAGCGAAATTAATTATATGCAGTAGAGAGACTAAATAATGATTCAAGCTGCTGATATATTCTTTTCAAATGCAAGGTAGTAAACATGGCATTTTTATTTCTTTCATGGCTGCATCTAGAAACTGAAAGGACCCCGAGATCTTTGATACCACTCGATAGACATGGTAACATAAGAGATATTTAAACTATGATTACTAGTAATATAGGTGTTGTATTGAACAACACCATCTATCACTTACTATGATTAATGGCATTACTACTGATTGATATGAATATTAATTCCATAAGTATCTATAGATCATATTTGTGTTCATAAAGGTTATATATGTATATTATTACCATTACTAAGCTATAACATTTACAAAAGGTGATATAAGTGATATTTATAGGGTAAACTACTTACATCTAAGCTCTAAGCTGAGTTTCTTACAACCTATATCAATATGAGGTAATATGAAAATACTAAATATTACGCTCTTCATGCTATAACTAGTAATCAATTCTAATAAAATGACTAGAATGAAATGATAGAGATAAGCGAATACAATAACTTTAATATGACTTAGTACTACCACTTTCATCATAGTATCCATGTATCCTAAGTTTCTTTTCCATTTCTTGTAAGTTGTGTTTTACTTAAGCTGGGAATCACAATGGTCTCATAGTAAGATTCTACTTGTTCAAAATATATTAGTGATTTAAATTATAAATTAATTGTTAAATGTATCAATATTCAAAGGATAAAACTATTAATTGTTGAATCTTATTTTCAATGCAACCGTAAGGGCCCACACCAATGTCTACCTGTAAAAGACTCTTATTTTTTAGATTATGAAATCCTAGCAAAGAAACAATATGTTTGAGACTGTTTAGGCTAGTCGTGTGAAGTGTTTGTTGTTAAGATGAAGAAATGTTTGTGCGATAAAGTGAGTTTTCTTTACCAAGTTTTTGAAGCTCTTTAGTAATTATAGAGAAAGCATTTATAATTGTAGAAAGGTACCTTAGAATTTAAAAAAAAAAATATTATGTTAGTTTTTAATATATTTTTTTAGCATGGAAATTATACCCATAAAAATGTTTAGTGGAAATTTTTTTCACTTATTTAAATTCTAAGTACAAATAAAAATTTATAGGGCATAGTGAAGGGTACAAAAATAGCACCTATAGATTTCAAACAGTTACTTGAATGGGAAAGTAGAGATGATAAATATAAACCCGTAATTGTACTTTCTCTTTTAGATTCACAGTGGCACCATATTGATCTTACTAAATCATCTAAAGAAATATATGAGAAAACTTGATTTAATTCTTTGGTGCTAAAGCTACAAATGCAAAATTCTCCATAAAACTACAATTTTTAGGCTTAAAATGAATGACGACACATCTATATTTAGCCATGTAAATAAGTTAATGTCACTTATAATACAATTAGCTAGGCTTAAAATGAGTGACGACACATCTATATTTAGTCATGTAAATAACTTAATGTCACTTATAATATAGTTAGTTGAAGTTGGTTCCAAGGTGGAGAATGAAGATGTGATAGAAATTGTAGTAAATAACCTTCCTTCATGTTATACTAATTTGTATTCACTTTGAGTCAAAGGTATTCAGAAAAATTGGATGAGACAATTGCAACACTTTTGGAAGAGGAAAAGAGACTAAAATTAGAGCATACAAAAGGAAATTATCAAATAGAAAATGCATTATGTTTAATGGAAGGAAAGAGAAATGCAAATAAAAGTGATCTTGAATGCTATATTGTAGGAAAATTGGGCATACAATATGGAATTGCAAAAGTCGTGCAAACGATCCGTTAAAAGAGAAGATAAGAGAATGAACAAACATAGTCGTAGATGATTATTCATTGAATTTTGACGATGATGAGTTCAATGAAGAAATTGAACTGTTGGAAAATAATGTTAATAATGAGAGAGGGGGGGGGGGTGAATTGGTTTTAAGGCTAATTTATACTTTTATGCCAATTTATCTTTACTCATTCAAACTTGGAATCCATTATATGAGAGAAACCATTTACAAACCATAACAACATCCATATCAACCAAAAAAAGCATACACATCATGAGAAGAAAACACACGAGATACGAAGTTTTTATATGGAAAGCCTTTCTGGAAAAAACCACAAAATATTTTTGTTGTTATTGATGTAAAATAAGAGCACCTACTCAATTACATCAATTTGTTTGTGAGCCACCACTTACATGAAGGATCAACTCCCTTTGATTGTTTTCTAGCACCCACTAGGAGGAAGCACCAAATCCTTCCTTTTGTAGACACCTTATTAGCCTACCAGAAGCACCATGTGACGAGTCAACTTCATGAATATGTTGCAAGCACCAAATTGCAGCTCCTTTGATTTATGCAAGCACCAAATTTCAGGAGGCACGAAACCCCAATATTTCTTCAGACACCCACTAGAGATGGAAGCACCAACTTCCTGGATGTAGTCTCCAACCCACACTAAATAACGAACTAATGTTCATTGTACATGGCAGACACTTTGCCTGATATCATCTTTTTTCTCTTCAGCCCTTGGCCCACACAAAATTATTTGTCCTCTGCTCACTCTATAGTAGCCCATTGTTCTACTCAAAAAGAGTTACTCATCATAACTCTCTCAAAATGTTTTCAACACCACAACATCATAATTCTCTTGTCTCCCTCATCTTAATAGCATACATTGAACACTCGGCCTTGTTCCACTACAGTGACACTTTCAGCCTCCTCTCATACAAAAACACAACTTATCTTAGGGTATTTTTCCTCCACATAAGAACTCTCAACCTTTCTCTATAGAAAAATCTCACTTGGCCTCACAAAACAATGCATACTCACCCACAGAGCTCTCCACTCATCTCCTCAACAATGTTTCATTCCCTCAGTTTCTCAACTACATTTCGAGGTTTTGTTTCACTGTCGATCATTGTTCGATGTTGTCTCTTGTGTCATCCACACTGCCTGAAATTGTACTCCCAGAATGGTTCTCCATTCTGTTGTTGCGTCTCACTTGGTTGAATCCTGTGGCTACATGATTATATAAAATAATGGGCTTTCTTCACTCAGAAACTATGGCTGCAATATAATCAATTCAGAGGATTTGCACCTGTATGATTCTCCATGTTGAGAATCAAATTTTAGTCAGTATTTACAATTCAACAAGGCTCTCCATACTGCTATAGTGTCTAAATTGGCCACCGCTCCTAAAATAAATAGTAGAATGGGCTCCTAAGAATTTCTATAAACTGAGAATTAATTCTCAGTCAAACTAAACACTGCAGCCAAGCTCTTTTCATTTCTCTTAAAAAATCTCATGTACTCGAGGCTTCAGTCTTCATTTAATCCCCTATAATGTGAAACAAGATTAGGGATGAATTTTGTCTGTAACAACCTTGGGTTAAAAATTCATGTAATAAAAGTTAATAAAGGTAAAATAAGACCTCGAGGAAGGGACACTTATTCCAAGGTGAAGGTTGGGAAAAATATCCTATTGTGCATCACTTGTTGTGTTTTATGGCTAAAGGAAATTGGCAAAGGAAATGGATAAGGCTTTGGAAAGGAAAACCTGTATTTTTGACACATTGTTTATGAAATATGATGGAAATTAGGAGAAAAGGAAGCTGAAAGGTCATAGGTTGCATGTGAGGAGGAAAATCAAGTAAACTAATGGAGAATTGAAGAAATTAGAGACTTCATCAATAAAAATACCTCAGAACATGAGTTGGTAGCCTTTTGTCAGTTTAGTGTTGGAATTAGTCTCAAAGAGGAGAAAGTAATCAAGGAAAGGAAAAACAAGTGTTGTGAAAATAAATCCCCTCTACAGACAGGGGTGATCTCTCTAGCCCTAGAGTGGGTCTAGAAACTTGATATACTCTCTAATGCAAAGCTTTCCTAGAAAATATTCAAAATTCTACAAGAAAGGAAATAGAGGTACCTTTTCCTGATGCTATGATTGAATTCATTGATGATGACCTTAATCCACGATCCTTTATGGCCCGCTCCTTGCTACTGGTGGCACATGAATACCTGTGAATGATCAAGAGGCAACAATAAAACGTAATCCAATACATAATATTCATTAAACATTAGCTATCTAGCAGATCAAGGAGTACGAGAATATTTTCACAAATGATTAGACAAATATAGAAAGAAGACATCATATGTTTTATTAATGAATATTAAAAATAGAGCTTACAACCCAGGCCTTGATGTTGAAGGCATTTCTTTGGTGTAAATCCGATTCCTTCATCGAAGCTCTAAATCATTCCTTCTCTCAAAAAAATTAGGCGTTCTCAGAGTGCGAGAATTTAAAGGGAACGAGAGTTCAAACCAACCCAACAATGACCAACCAATAGTGGAAGGATGGGGACCAATTTATAGGAAGGGAAAATAGGTTACGATCCCATGAAAGGAGGAGGAAGGTACACTTTCTAAGGGATAAACCCCCATGGATTAGATCAAAGTTCTAAAATAAGAGAGCTTGACTCTATCATCACCATTTAATAACTAACTCGTCACCCTGGAACTTCTAGAGGTCGAAGCTTCTCCTCCATTTTAAGAAACATTTCCATAAATGGATCAACGTAGTTTTCCAAGAAATAAGGGCGCTAACAATGCTAAGCTAGAACTATCAACTTCACATCTACGTGAGCATGAAACTAGAAAATGGGTTGCCCCATAAAACTAAGATTTTGACCAAGTTCCTTCAGTAATCTTCGAAGATATTTTTCTTTGAGTCTTCAAGGGATGTCTTTACATATTTTTCCATGGTGGAAACATTGCACAGGTTCTGTCATAGGGCACTTCATGATGAGGGATGAGAAGTGAGCATGTTGGAAAATCACTATGTAATAGATTCCCCCTTAAGCATGAAGTTAGAGCAAGGAGTGATGACTGAAATGCTATACAAACCAAGGCAAAGAACTCAGATCACCTCTAGGAAACCTGCCAAATCAAATATAATACAATATATGACATCTCTGGTATCAATATGCCTAACCACATAAGTTTTCACCAGGCATAAAATAATACATGAACTGATGACATGGTCGCATCCATTCACCTCATAGAGATAGATCTGCAGCATGCATGCAACCATCCATATAAATAGGATCATGTATACAATCACGAATACTCAATAACTCCTCGCAGCCCAGATCATAATCAAATTTGATTAAGGTTCTTCACTACGATCTCAATCTACTCAATGTACGAATCTAGCCATGTGAATAGATTTGTTAACGTCAAACATGGTAGAAACCACTTGATTACTGGCCAATAATGAAAATTTTTAACAGGAACGAGAGAAACCACCAATGATGGTGATGGCCATTAAGTTACAAAAACACAATATAAAAGTGTGAATAAATCTTTTAAATTTGAACACTTGCAGAATAATTCGATCGAAGGCCAATGATGTGAACTTTTCGTCGAACATGAAGAACTTGCCATTGAGGCATGCAAGCTCTAAGGTACTGAAAATAATTTTCTAAACCACCTTCCTAGATAATGAGCTGAAGTCAATAGGAGGTGATTCGTCAAAAAAGGGTCATAATGATCCCAGATCATCGACACGAAACAATAGATATCTCAATATGATATGAGTGATTTGGGATTGTAACAGAGGAGGTCAAATAAGCAAAGGATGTTTGAAAAAAAGGACTTATCTTGAACATATTGGCTACACGACTCTGGGCCCTGGTAGAATTTGACTCAAAGGGTATCATAGGTCATGATGACAAAAATTGTGATCGAATAGGAGGAAAATTGATTTCCTAAACCCATGGAGCTAAAATGATGAATGAAGGATATCCCAAAAATACACATAGGATGTTCACTTTCAACTTTTACCCTGTTATTGCTAACGAGTACCTCTTTATTTTTTATATCCAGCACAAAGAGGATAGCATATGATGATTTTGTAAGTTCATTATTCAAATGAATCCATCCTAATAATTTTAACGAGCCCTAAGAAGGAGGATCTTGGTCTCTTCATGGTGACAAGTCTTTTGTCCTTTAATCTTTAACGAGTCCAACAAAAACACAACTTGGTAACTTTTCATGTTTAAGGAGTCTGAAAATAAAATAAAAGAAAACTCCATCATGCCCCTTTTCGTAAATTGTCTCTCGAATTCGAAAAGGTAGAAAACAATAGTCGAGATAACCTCTTGACCATGTTCGATCAAGGAATTCATTTTTTGTAAATAGTGAATCGAAACCCGAAAAAGGGGTAAACATATACTGGGACTACGCCAATTCATTTAATTTAACAAGTTTGAAATGACAAGTACTCGACAATCTTTTTATTTTTTGAGACTCAGAAAAGAGATGAAAGTTGACTCCAACGGGGTTCCTTTTTCATTTATTTTTACCAAAACGAAATATAGATAAAATAAAAGTCATTTGCATCATAAATAATCTCCAACATTGTAAACATGTTTTTACTCCACAAGAAATGGAAAACATCATCGATATTAGTGAAAAATAATAAAATAATGGCAAAAATATCTTCAAAAATCTATAAATATACAAAAAGTAAATTCATTTTCAGCTCTCTATTTTGAGTGAATTGGAGAAGTGCATTTTACCCATTTTTCCTCTGAACTTCATATCAGTGGTGCAGCCAATCCAGGACACCATTCAACGATCCGTTAGCTAAAGGTAAGAGCTAAAACTCTCCTCTTCATTTTAATTCCATTATTTTGCTTTTTAACTTAGAAATTTAAAGATGGAGGGAAGATTTCAAATTTCAAAATCACCGGTGGTTAGCGTGGGTTCTAGCTATCGAATTTGCACTGGTCGCACCTAGCCCATTAGGGTAGCGTGCCGCCGGTGGAAAATTAATCCTGACAGCCGTGCTGACTACGGTGAAGAGTTTGAAATGATAAATCCACGCATTTCCAATCGATTATTTTGAAAATTAGTCTGATGAAATCTCGTAAAATGTTAATTAAGCATGTTTTGCAGGTGATTTTAGCAGAAATGGTCATCGAATGAAAAGAAAGAGGCCACAATATGGAACACCACCAAGCACTCGAAGACCAAAATTGTGTAAATTCTTTGCGTAATTGCGAATTGCTGAAGGTCTTCCAAACATCAAGGTTGAGAGCTCAACTAGAGCTGTTTCAATATTTGATTGGACTGTGGTAATTGGATCACCAAATATTCATAATTCGAGACCAGGTACTCGAATAAGATGTCATGTACATCTACTTCATTACAGGCTTATCCAGCTGAGGGGAGAGGATCCAACTCTCTGAAGCTCATGTAGGAGGTGAGAGTACCAATATACTCATTCAGAGACACCAACTTTTTTCTGTTTGTTCATGGCTGCATCTAGAAACTGAAAGGACCACGATATCTTTGACACCACTCGACATACATGGTAACATAAGAGATATGGAAACTATTATTATTAGTAATACAAATGTTATAATGAACAACACCATTTTTCACTTACTTTGGTTAATGGCATTACTACTGATTGATCTGAGTATTAAGCCGATAAGTATCTATAGATCAGCTTTGTGTTCATAAAGGTTATACATGTCTATTATTACCATTACTAAGTTGTAGCATGTACAAAAGGTGGTATAAGTGATATTTATAGCGTAAACTACTTACACCTAAGCTCTAATTTGAGCTACTTACAACCTGTATCAATATAAAGTAATATGAAAATACTGATGATTACACTCTTCATTCTATAAAAAGTAATAAATACTAAGAAAATGACTGGAATGGAATGATAGACATCAGTGAACACAATAAGTTGAATATGACTTAGTACTACCACTTTTATCATAGTATCCATGTATCATAAGCTGCTTGATTTCCATTACTTGTAAGCTGTGTTTTACTTAAGATGGGAATCACACCGGTCTCATAGTAAGCTTCTACTTGTTCAGACTATATTATTGATTTAAGTATAAATTAATTGTTAAATGTCTCAATATTCAAAGGGTAAAGCTATAATTTCATCTCTTCTTAAAGAAAAGGATAAAGAAATCGAAATTCTTAGATAAAAAAATTGAGTTTCATATCGAAGAAAAATGTTAAATTGGAAAATCCATTCATAAATTCAAATGAAGAGATAGAATTTTCATTGTTAGCAAACTTAGTGTCTAAAGCATTAACTATTGATTTATAAATAATCAAAGAAGGACTATATGTAGAGCATATTCATAAGTTTAGAGCATAATTAACAATAATTCAAAAAGAGTTTAAATTTGTTCAAATAAATGTCAAATGGAAGACATCATAGATGGTAAATCTAGATGCACAAACTCAAAAAATAAATGCACTACTTGAAAATTCCCATTCAAGCTTGGATTTGAAAGATAAAATAATAGCAAAGGCTAATCATAAATTAAGCTCGAAGATATTGAGAAGAACCTTGATCATAAAACCAATTATGGTGGCTACAAAAAAAATAAAATGCCATTTCAATGTGTGTCAAGACCAATATGTACCAAATATAGTAGAAACCATTTCTAGAAAACTCCAAAAGTGATGTATGCATGAGCTTATATTTTTTGATAGTCGAGAAGTCTCTTTTTTTTCAGACTAATACTTTCTCAAGGTAACTGTAGAAATATGTTATAAATTTTCAGAAAGGCAGGCAAAATATTAATGTATTCTATTAATTGGTATACCCTTGACCAGTTATTTCATCCCATGAAGGGTTCCATCCATGAATTCTTTCCACTTAATTAACAAGTTTGCACACGATACATCATTTAAATTAATTTTTTGTTATGTGAATTTTTATGTTTTTATTTTTACTGGTTCTAGACCTATACTTTTCCATTGATGGTGATCCCTACAGAACGGAAATGATCCCAACAAATAGATTGTGTTTCTTTAAAAATAGTTGATTTTCCATTTGAATTTTAAACTATTTTTTTCATCTTTGTGGAAGTATTTTATATTATTAGCGAGGTTAATTACATGCAGTAGAGAGCCCAAAGAGTGATTTGAGTTGCTGAAATAATCTTTTCAACCACAAGGTAGTAAACAAGGCATTTTTCGTTTTGTTCATGGTTGCATCTAGAAACTGAAAGGACCCTGAGATCTTTGATACCACTCGACACACATGGTGACATAAGAGATATGGAAACTATGATTACTAGTAATACAAGTGCTATAATGAACAACATTGTTTATCACTTACTATGATTAATGGCATTACTATTGATTGATATGAGTATTAAGCCCATAAGTATATATAGATTAGCTTTGTGTTCATAAAGGTTAGATATGTCTATGATTACCATTACTAAGTTGTAACATGTACAAAAGGTGATATAAGTGATATGTATAGGGTAAAATACTTACACCTAAGCTATAAGTTGAGATTCTTACAACCTGTATCATTATGAAGTAATATGCAAATACTGATGATTACACTCTTCATGCTATAACTAATAATCAATACTAGGAAAATGAATAGAATGGAATGATAGAGATCAATGAATACAGTAAGTTGAAAATGACTTAGTACTACCACTTTCATCATCGTATCCATGTATCATAAGTTGCTTGAATTCCATTGCTTGTAAGTTGTGTTTTAATTACGGTGGGAATCGCACTGGTCTCATAGTAAGCTTCTACTTGTTCAGACTATATCTGTGATTTAAAGTATACATTAATTGTTAAATGTCTCAATATTCAAAGGATAAAACTATAATTTCATCTCTCCTTGAAGAAAATGATAAAGAAATCAAAATTCTTAGATAAAAAATCAAGTTTCCTATTGGAGAAAAATGTTAAATTGGGCAATTCATTCATAAATTCAATGAAGAGAGATAATTTTCTTTGTTAGCAAGCGTAGCCTCTAAAGCATTAATTATTAATTTAGAAATAATCAAATAACGATTAGACATAGATAATATTCATAAGTTTAGAGCATAGTTAGAAAAAATTCAAAAAGAATTTAGATTTGTTGAAATAAATGTCAAAAATCATAGCAAAGGCTAATCATAAATTAAGCTCAGAGAGATTAAGAAGAAACTTGATCATAAAACCTTTTCAAAGAAATATTTGGCTGGAGTTGAACACTACATTGGGAATTAATTATGGTGGCTACACAAAAAATAAAATTCCATTTCAATGTGTGTCAAGACCAATATGTACCAAAGATAACGGAAACCATTTCAAGGAAACACTAAAAACAATGCACGTATGAGCTTATATTGTTCGATAGTAGGGTTGTGTCTTTTTTTCCATGCTAATACATTCTCAAGGTAATTGTAGCAATATTTTATAAGGTTGCAGAAAGGCAGGGAGAATATTGATGTATTCTATTGATTGGTATGCCCCTGACAAGTCATTTTTGCCCATGAAGGGTTCCAACCGTGCATGCTTTCCAATTAATTAACAATTTTGCACACAACACATCATTTAAATTAATTTTTTTTATGTGAATTATTATGTTTTTATTTTTATTAGTTCTAGAAATATACTTTTCCATTGATGGTGCTCCCTATAGAACGGAAATGATCCCAACAAATAGATTGAGTTTCTTTAAAAATAGTTGATTTTCCATTTGCATTTTAAAGTATTTTTGTCATATCTATGGAAGGCTTTTATACTATTAGTGAAATTAATTACATGCAGTAGAGAGCCTAAAGAATGATTCAAGATGATGATATAATCTTTTCAAACGGAAGGTAGTAAACATGGCATTTTTATTTTTTTCATGGTTGCATCTAGAAATTGAAAGGACCCCGAGATCTTTGATACCACTCGACAGACATGGTAACATAAGAGATATTTAAACTATGACTACTAGTAATAACAGTGTTGTAATGAACAACACCGTCTATCACTTACTCTGATTAATGGCATTACTACTAATTGATATGAATATTAAGCCCATAAGTATCTATAGATCATATTTGTGTTCATAAAGGTTATATATGTCTATGATTACCATTACTAAGCTATAACATGTACAAAAGGTGATATAAGTGATATGTTTAGGGTAAAATACTTACATCTAAGCTCTAAGCTGAGTTGCTTACAACCTGTATCAATATGAAGTAATATGAAAATATTAATAATTATGCTCTTCCTGCTATAAATAGTAATCAATTCTAATAAAATTACTAGAATTAAATGATAGAGATAAGCGAATACAATAAGTTTAATACGACTTAGTACTACCACTTTCATCATAGTATCCATGTATCCTAAGTTTCTTTTCCTTTGCTTTTAAGTTGTGTTTTACTTAAGCTAGGAATCACACTGGTCTCATAGTAAGATGCTACTTGTTCAAACTATATTAGTGATTTAAAGTATAAATTAATTGTTAAATGTTTCAAGATTCAAAGGATAAAACTATAATTTCATTTTTGCTAAAAGAAAAGGATAAAGAAATAAAAATTCTTAAATAAAAATCATTTTCCTATTGGAGAAAAATGTTAAATTGGACAATTCATTCATAAATTCAATGAAGAGATAGAATTTTGTTTGTTAGAAACCTTAGCCTATAAAGAATTATTTATTGATTTAGAGATCATCAAAGAAAGATTAGATGTAGAGCATATTCAGAAGTTTAGAGAATATTTAGCAATAATTCAAAAACAATTTAAATTTGTTGAAATAAATGTCAAATGGAAGGCCTCGTAAATGGTAAATCTAGAAGCACAAACTCAATAAATAAATGCACTAACAGAAAATTCACATTCAAGCTTGCATTTGAAAGATAAAATCATAGCAAAGCCTAATCATAAAAATATTTGAAAAGATTAAGAAGAAACGAGATAAAAAAAACCTTTGCAAAGAAATATTTGGCTAGATTTGAACACTACATTGGGAATGGATTATGGTGGCTACACAGAAAATAAAATTCCATTTCAATGTGTGTCAGGACCATGTACCAAACATAGTAGAAACCATTTCAAGAAAACTCCAAAAACAATGCATGTTTGAGCTTATATTGTTCGAAAGTAGGAAAGTTTCCTTTTTGCCATACTAATGTGCTCTCAAGGTAATTGTAGTAGTATGTTATAAAGTTGTAGAAAGGCAGGGATCATATAAATGTATTCTATTAATTAGTATGGCCTTGACCAGTCATTTTAACCAATGAAGGGTTCCAACCATGCATTCTTTCCTCTTAATTAAGAAGGTTGCACATCATACATCATTTAAGTTAATTTTATTTTATCTGCATTATTATGTTTTTATTTGTATTGGTTCTAGACCTATACTTTTCCATTGATGGTGCTCCCTACAAAAAATAAATGAACCCAAAGAATAGATTATGTTTATTTAAACATAGTTTATTTTACATTTATATTTTCAATTATTTCTTTCATCTTTGTGGCAGGCTTTTATATTATTAGCGAAATTAATTACATGCATTAGAGAGCCTAAAGAGTGATTTGTGCTGACATAATATTTTCAATCGCAAGGTAGTAAATGGGGAATTTTTCATTTTGTTCATGGCTGCGTCTAGAAACTAAAATGACCTCGAGATCTTTGATACCACTCGACAGACATGGTAACATAATATATATGGAAACTATGATTACTAGTAATATAGGTGGTGAAATAAATAACATCGTTTATCACTTACCCTGATTAATGGCATTAATATCGATTGATCTTAGTATTAAGCCGATAAGTATCTATAGATCAACTTTGTGTTCATAAAGGTTAGATATGTCTATGATTACCATTACTAAGTTGTAACATGTACACCAAGTGATATAATCGACATGTATAGGGTAAACTACTCACACCTAAGCTCTAAGTTGAGCTGCTTACAACCTGTATCATTATGAAGTAATATCTAAATACTGATGATTACACACTTCATGCTATAACTAGTAATCAATACTAATAAAATGTCTGGAATGATAGAAATTAGCGAATACTGTAATTTGAATATGACTTAGTACTACCACTTTCATCATAGTATCCATGTATCATAAGATGATTGATTTCCATTTCTTGTAAGCTATGTTTTACTTAAGCTGGGAATTACACTGGTCTCATAGTAATATTCTACTTGTTCAGAGTATATTAGCATCTCAAATATGGAGAAATAGTCTTCCAGGTTTCCCTTATTATTGATTATTGATTTCACGGTAATTAGACTCCATCATAACTAGAGTAATTGAATACAAAGATTTTACATGCTTATACTAAGGATACAATGGTAAAGGCCATGGGTTTACTGTACCTCATCAACCTTGAAGCTTAAGATTATTCAGGTCAAGGTCACTCATTCATAGTTATGGGAATGATTTAACTCATGGTCTAAACATGAAATCTTTTATTAGTAACCTTCCTTCCATATTAACTAAATAGGCATATCTTCTCCTTGTAATCATGAACATGGAATATGAGAATGTTACGTATATTATGCAGATACACTGGTTAGTTTGGTTACTTCATTGATGTGTATTTAAGTATGAGCTAATCTTCATTACTGATATAAAGCCATTGTGAGTAGGCTATACTGGAGCTATACCTTGACTCATGTGCATATAAGGTGAGCTATCATATACAAATACTAACAAAAATACAACATATATGGATACCAAGTCAATATTATAACCATAATGAATGGGATTTTTACTGTCATCTCACACCACTTTGACAAATAGCATATGTCAATTAACCGTATGAGATATGAAAAACCATATCGAATTCAGGGAAATAAGTTGTGTGCATACATGCAACCGAGAAAGTGGATGAACAAGATGAACAAGCATGATTCTCCCACAAGGAGACACAGAGGAGGGAAAATGCTAAAACCTCTAAACATTGCAAAAAAACAGAGATCGGAAATTATGCAAAAAAACACTAAAAAAAAAAACATAAATGCACTGCCAAAAAAAGAGAAAAATGCACCTCTCGGCACTCCCCAAGCGAGAAACAAACCTACCGACGCTCTCCAACGGTCATTTCCAAACATGAAAATAGGAAATCACCCCAAACATACAAACAGACAATCGGTCGAAAACTTCTGGCGGCCTATGGGCCGCTATATTTATAAAAATAAAATTCGGTCGAACTTTTTTAAAAGTTTGGCCTGACTTTTAATGCCGTTTTTTCTACCTTGGCACAAAAATCTTCTTATCCTTGTTGTCAATGTAAAAGGAGGAATAAGTTCGATTAACGGGAGAAAAGGTTCGACTGAATTAATTTCAAAAGTTCGGCCGAACTTATGGGAGATTGAAATTTTTAGGCGCGTTTCTCACGAAAGTGTAACCCATATTCATACCTTCACCCAACAATAAGAGGAAGAGTTTAAAATAAAGTTATAATTTAGTTAATTTTTTGGATTTCTTTTTCTAAGCTTGATAATGTGAGATGTATTATAGAGATTTTCGATGTATATTAGTGTTTACGAGCCATTTAATTTATATATCTATGTTAACTAATAAACACATTTATCATTTAAATATTATCCCTAGGCATACAAAATTTATTAATAATTTATTAAAAATAACCACCTTTTTTCTTTGTATGCTAGTGAATCTTTTCATTAACCAGGAAAAATTTACATATAGTTTATATTTCCAAAAGAGAACCAAAATATATTTGTATCTAAAGTTGTTGAGATAAAGCTACTTACCAATAAAATAGAATCAAGAAATAAATATGACAATCAGTACTACATAAAAAAATTCTTGAATATTCAAGATTTGAAGGGAGGAAATGTCTATGACATAGGCATGATTTTCCCTAACTTTTCGAATTGTTCATTCCTTGCTTGGAACAATGCATCCTTTTCTCTTGCAACCTCATTTTTTAGCTTCCTTGTATTTCCTATAGACCACCTTGAGATATTTTGTGGAAACCCCAAGATAGGACTTTGAAGAGCTTAAGCCCCACTTGTCTTGTTCCTTCCACCGAAGATAGCCCTTGTAAAGAATACTAGTGTTATGAATCGGCATGTTCGTCATATATTTTGCATGCCACTCTTCTAAAACAAAAGTTTTTTGTGAATCATCTAAATCCATATCTTATGGTAGAGGTTGTTCTTCACCTTAATTATGACCGTAGACCTCTAATATTAACTCTAAACCTTGACATTCACACCTACTACATGCAAGAAATTTATGAGATTGAAGGGAACACTCATTTTCACAAAAGTAAAATTGATCTTTTATTAAAGGATTTAAATAGGGATTTAGAGTTCTTAACAAATAATGATAAATTTTATCACATCTACTATAGTTTTACTATAACCATTTCCACTACGAACATTAAGTTCCCTACTACGATGTCATATAAAAATATTAATAGAACATCAAACCCTTGGTATGATAATGATTGTAAAACTACAAGGAAAATGATTCAAGATGCTCCTAACAAAACAATGAATCTTGAAAAAAATATATATGTAGAAATTGGTAATCAAAAGGAAGAAAATATTATATATAAATACTAAATAGGAGGCAAGATAATATTCTTCACCTTTCTAAAGTTGAGCCCAAACATTTTGAAGGAAAATTCTTGTTTGTAAAATGAAATAAAATAATTTGATCCCCTTAAACAACTAGGATGGCTATCTTAATAACCTTTATAATTCCTCTAATGCCATGTGCACCATATTGAACACAACTATAGAGGAGGATATCTTCTCTATGGAAGACATTGAGTTCAATATTAAGAACTTGCTAATGGGAAAGCTAGGGATATTGAATGCTACCAAGTTGAAATTTTCAAAATGGGAAGCTTTGTCCTCTTCCCTCATAAATAGAAGCTCTTTAAATTGGTAGTGAAATGAGGCTTCCATAAGCCTCAGATGAAAAGCCTTATTGTGCTTATATTTACAAGTGGGGAAAAAAATGTTCCCTCAAAGTACGAGAACATTATGGTTCACCACATTTTAACCAAGTTGTATGGGGTAATTTTGTAAAATAAACTATCTTTTAGGTTGAAAGCCATGGTAATAGATCTAAAGGGAAATTTGGATTTATGATACATCTCTCAACTATAGACCATCATGTTACTCTTAGTATCATTGCAGAGGAATGCCACAAAAATAAGATTGATCGCTTAAGCTATTTTTTTGGCTTTAGAAAATATTTTGACACTATTCCTTAGGATAACTTTTGGAAGAGGCTATAATATATAATGGTTCCATAGAGTGTTGGTGAGAAAATACGTGCAATATTAGGGTTAAGTAAGAATGTCCCTTATCCCATACCCTTTTTGGCATTTAGATTAATAAGCTAGAAGAGTGTGTGGAAGTTTTATTATGTGATAGCCAAAAAGTTATTGGTACGGTCATTACTCTTCCTATTTTTGTTGACGATATCATTCTTTTAGCTAGGAGTCATTATGATCTCAAAAATTAGCTTACGATCCTCCAAGATTACTGCTCCAAGATGGGTATGTCTTTTAATACTGAAAAGACTAAGGTAATGATAATTAAATTAAAAAAGACCAACTATAATAATTTCATTTATGATAATAATTGTTTGGAGAAAAATTATTCATACAAGTGTCTAGGAACCAACATTCACAATCATCTTAATTGGAATTATAACATTGATAAAAGGATTATTAGAGGCTGGAAATGTTATTATAGGTTTGAAAACAATTGTAAGTTGATGAATTTGGACATGGGGTAAAATTTTTTTTCTCTTTGAGACACTCGTCACATGTCTTCTTTTATATGGATGTGAGGTTTGAGGTTACAATATATCTAGAGAATTATGGAGGAACATTGAGTTTATCCAAATGCTATTTATAACCTACAAACTCAGCATTAAAGGATCTACTCCATACCCTTTTCTCTTGATTGAAGTTGGCCTTTGCCCCATTGAAAGAATGGTTGTGACTAGGTATCTCATGTATAAGAAGAATATATACAAAAATTGCTTATAACTCTAGCCAAAACCCACACCTCGGGCTCAAGCAAGGCTGCAATAAGGATGTGTTGTCTTGGCTAGTCCATTAGGGGGTAAAGGAGGAGATGACCATGAAGAAAAAGGACAATATTAAAAGTATTATTACTTCCAAATTTAAGGATAAGCTATGGGGCATAAGGAGCTGCAGGGAAAAAATGAAGCTAAGATATTATAAGGAAGTGGTCAACCCCAACGTCTTTTGTATTGACTAGTGATAAGAAGAAATGAACATTTCCAAGATAAGAACTAATTCTCATGAGCTTCTAAGTGAAAATGGGTGTTGGTTTATTCCTACAACACCTTGGGATGAAAATGTTTGTCACTATTGTGATACTAAGTGGATTGAAGATGAAAAACACTTTCCCTTGGATTTCCCAACTCTTACGCACATCTGTTCTAATTTTCAAAATCATTGCCACACTACCAACCTTCTTGACTTGTTAAGTTAGAAAAACTACCGAAATCTAAGAATGTTTCTCTCCCTTCAATCATAGAAATAAATTGTTAATGAATCTCAATTAATATCTTAGTTTCTTAATGTCAAAATGACCATATTGGTCTTAAGGTAAATTAATCATCATCATCAATATGATTATATATTTTTGATAATATATATTTTTATTTTTATGCACAAAATATAACTTTAATAAAATTTATCCATGTTCTATTTTTATTTTATTTACACCACATTTTCACAAAACATGTATTTTATCTAGGTTTTTTTATCTTATCTACATCATGCTCTCATGTAATTTGTATCTTATCTTATGTAATATTATTGATAATAATAATAATTAACATCACTTAAAGCCTATATAATATATTCTTCACTTACAAAATAAATTATTCCAAATTCTCTTTCTTATTTAAATGTAATTTTCCATGACACTATTTAAAAATGTGGAACACTTAATCTTAGTTCCTATTCCTCAAGTTAAGAAACATGTTATAGGGAAAAGGAATAAAAATTGATAAACTACATTGGTTAATGTTAGCTAGATTAATAGTGGTTAATACACAAATCTAATCATATAGCCTTGCTTTTGGAGGAACTAACAAATTGGAATGTGAAGTGGATAAATTAATTATTACTCAATAAGATCAACTTGCATAAATTTTGGTTAGTAATAATAAGTAGTAAGTCTAGACATTGAAAGTTCCACTCTAACATAAATGTTGAGGAAAACATAAATAATAGTGAGATAATTCCTTTTAGGTTGAAAGCCATGGTAAAATATATAAAGGTGAATTTGGTTTTATGATACATCTCTCAACTATAGACCATCATGTTACTCTTAGGATCATTGCAGAGGAATGCCACAATAATAAGATTGATCTCTTATGTTATTTTTTTGGATTTAGAAAAGATTTCGACACTATTCCTTAGGATAACTTATGGAAGAGGCTAGAATATATAATGGTTCCACAGAGGGTTGGTGAGAAAATATGTGCAATATCAGGTTTAAGTAAGGATTTCCCTTATCCCATATCCATTTTGGCATTTAGATTGATAAGCTAGAAGAGTGTGTGGAAGTTTTAGTATGTGATAGCCACAAACTTATTGTTACGGTCATTACTCTTCTTATTTTTTTTGACGATATCATTCTTTTAGCTAGGAGTCAATATGATCTCAACAAGAAGCTTAGGATCCTCCAATATTACTACTCCAAGATGGGTATCGCTTTTAATACTGAAAAGACTAAAGTCATGATAATTAAATTAAAAAACACCAACTATAATAATTTCATTTATGATAATAACTGTTTGGAGAAAATTTATTCATACAAGTATGTGGGAATCAACATTCACACTCAGCTCAATTGGAATTATAGCATTGAGAAAAGGATTATTAGAGGCTGGAAATGTTATTACAGGCTTGAAAACAATTGTAAGTCGATGAATATTTGAACATGGAGTAAAAAAAATTCTCTTTGAGACACTCGTCACATGTATTCTTTTATATGGATGTGAGGTTTGAGGTTACAATATATCTAGAGAATCATGGAGGAACATTGAGTTTATCCAAATGCTATTTATAGCTTACAACCTCAACATTGAAGGAAATACTCCATACCCTTTACTCTTGATAGAAGTTGGTCGTTGCCCCATTGAAAGAATGGTTGTGACTAGGTATCTCATGTATAAGAAGAACCTATACAAAAATTGCTTCTAACTCTAGTGAAAACCCACACCTCAGGCTCAAGCAAGGCTGTAATAAGGATGTGTAGTCTTGGCTAGTCCATTGGGGGGTAAAGGAGGAGATGACCTTGAAGAATAAGGATAATATTAAAAGTATTATTACTTCCAAATTTAAGGATAAGTTATGGGGCATAAGGAGTTGGAGGGAAAAAATGAAGCTAAGGTATTATAAGGAAGTGGTCAACCCCAATGCCTTTTGTATTGACTAGTGATAAGAAGAAATGAACATTTACAAGATAAAAACTAATTCTCATGAGCTTCTAAGTCAAAATGGGTGTCGGTTTATTCCTACAACACCTTCAGATGAAAATGTTTGTCACTTTTTTGATACTAAGTGAATTGAAGATGAAAAACACTTTCCCTTGGATTTCCCAACTCTTACGCACATATGTTCTAATTTTCAAAATCATTTCCACGCTACCAAACTTCTTGACTTGTCAAGTTAGAAAAACTACCGAAATCTAAGAATGTTTCTCTCCCTTCAATCATAAAAATAAATTGTTAATGAACCTCAATTAATCTCTTAGTTTCTTAAAGTCAAAATGACCATATTGGTCTTAAGGTAAATTAATCATCATCATCAATATGATTATATATTTTTGATAATATATATTTTTATTTTTATAGACAAAATATAACTTTAATAAAATTTATCGATGTTGTATTTTTATTTTATTTACACCATATTTTTACAAAACATGTATTTTATCTAGGTTTTTTTTTATCTTATCTACATCACACACTCATGTAATTTGTATCTTATCTTATGTAATATTATTGATAATAATGATAATTAACATCACTTAAAGCCTATATGATCTATTCTTCACTTACAAAATAATTTATTCCAATTTGTCTTTCTTATTTAAATGTAATTTTCCATGACACTATTTCAACAATTGAACACTGGAGTTTAGTTCCTATTCCTCAAGTTAAGAAATATGTTATAGGGAAAATGCATAAAAAATGATAAACTACATTGGTTAATGTTAGCTAGATTAATAGTGGTTAATAGAAAAATATAACCATAAAGCTTTGCTTTTGGAGGAACTAATAAATTGGAATGTGAAGTGGATAAATTAATTATGACTCAACAAGATCAACTTGCATAAATTTTGGTGAGTAGTAATAAGTAGTAAGTCTAGACATTGAAAGTTTCACTCTTACATAAATGTTGAGAAAAAAATAAATAATAATGAGATAATTCCTTAGAAATATATTTATTTACATCTTATTCTTATCATCCTTTTATGCGAAGACTTTCTTGAATCAAAGTTGGTAACCCAACTGATAAACAATGTATAATCCATCTCAGCCAGCATTATTTCGATAAGGATCGAAATGTACATGTGAACTTCCCTCGTAAACAATGTATAATCAACTCATACAACATTATTTCGACGATGACTTGGCAATACAAAATATAAGTCAGTCAGGGTAGACGTTATAAAAAATCAAGAAAAGTTGAGAAGGCCATGGATTCATCGCTTCCTTTGCTGCAGAGTTCTGTTGCGAACCTGAGCGTCGGTCAAGCGCTTAGTATGATCCTCCTTGTGATCGGTTTGATCTGTGTGGTGAAACAGATTCCAAGGAAAAGGTTACGCCTGGGTCCATTTGGACGGCCTGTCATAGGCAGCCTTGCACTTCTGGGCAACATGCCCCATCGCTCACTCTATCAGCTATCGAAGAAATACGGTCCCATTATGCATTTGAAGCTTAGGACAACACACACCATGGTCGTCTCGTCGCCAAAGATAGCAGAGGCATGCCTTAAAAACAACCTCAACTTCTCCAACCGGCCAAGCATTTTAGTCTCCAAATTCATTGGCTACGACTCTAGTGACCTCATCTCGATTCCCTACGCCCCCTGCTGGAGACTAATTCGCAAAATATTTAACATTCATATCTTCATTCTTAGTTGAACTGAGATGGGGGGGGGGGGGGGTGAATCAGTTCAATACATACATGAGTTTTTTAAATTTTCATCAGCTTATTTACAGCTTACTTTTGTATTCAACCTTAGTGTATGAACATTCTTAATATGTTGCAGCAAGTATTAAATTAATGTGACATTAAAATTATTATGAGAGCAGTAAACATTAAGGAGATTTGATAAATCATCTCAGCACACAAGCAACACAGATAGAGAAAATAGATATGAGTGGAAACCCATAAAGGGAGAAAACCACATCTTATTATTGTTGTGATGCAAAGGCAAGCTCCAACTCCCTCTCACCACTATTTTTCTCCAGGCACCAACCTACAGGAGGCTCCAACCTCAATTCTGCAAGCTACAACTTGCAAGGAAGCTCCAACTCCCTTCAATTTTTCTGCAGGCACTAACCTACAGGAGGCTCCAACCTCAGTCAGCTACAACTAACAGCTATCAAGCTTCAAATTTATAGGGAAGTTCCAACTTCCTCAATTTATCATAAGAAGTGTTTGCTAATTTACCTCAGATATCAGCTCTGTTCTGTAGCATCTCTTTCTGCTCCTCTCTTCCTTATCTTCTCTGCCTCAATCTTCTATAATTTCATTATCTATCCTTACTCTCTCTAACCTCTCTTTGCATATCAAGATGATATTACTTATAGAGAATTCCTGATGATTGTTTGAATTCCTCAAGGAATTTGGAATGAATAGCCATACCTCTTAGTCTTCTACCATCTCATTTCTTTTCAGCTCAGTAAAAAAAATATAACTGTAGGTACTAACTTTAATATTACAGTGGGAATTTTGTTCTCTTTTGGAGACTTGCCAATGCATCACAACAATATAAATTAAAATCATTTACATTCAATTACAATGCAAACTCGAGCTCAACTCATTCAGCCTTTTGGATTGTTGCGCACTTGTCTTTTCTTTCACTGTGTCTTTGTCCCTTTCGGCTCTGCTTGTTTCCTTATTCACTGTCACAGAGTAACGACCATCTGTCATGCATATGTAACTGTGCTTTTTATATCAGGCCAATTTATTCTCGGCACAATAATAAAATGACGTTTTGATATGTGCACTGCCGCTGTGTAACTACAACGCCTTTCATATATAACACAACTTCAGCTCTCGGAAAAATTATAATAAGTTTTAACATACAAACTGCCTTTTTAATACAACTTAAATCAACTCTCGACATAATAGTAAAATCCTGTTTAACATATAAAATGCCCTTTCGGGCCCACCATCCAAACTTTTCTTATTCTCCGTTGCAATGAGCCTCATCCAAAGATTTCCGATTGCGATTAGGTCTTTTGCGATAGTTGCGATGCGATTAATCGCAATCGTAGCTTTCAATACTATGCTCCGATGTTCTTCCCTTACTCCGATGGGATTGATACCTTTTCGATTGTTCCGATACGATTGATCGCAATTGTATTCTTCTGATTGTGATTGGTACCTTTACGATTGTTCTAATGCGATTGATCACAATTGTATTCTTCCTATTGTGATTGGTACCTTTGCGATTGTTC
This sequence comes from Pinus albicaulis, assembly GCA_034641835.2. NCBI lineage: Eukaryota > Viridiplantae > Streptophyta > Pinopsida > Pinales > Pinaceae > Pinus > Pinus albicaulis. The sequence continues at coordinate 200,346,744 of CM076583.1, forward strand.
CGATGCGATTAATCGCAATCGAATCCTTCAATGGTATGTTCCGATGTTCCACTTTAACTCCGATGCGATTGGCATACCTTTAAGCTAGACTTTAAACACACTTGAGTCACCATGTATAATGAATCGGGTCCAGAACTCAATCGTGATCGGAACTTTTCTTAACAAGTTCCAATGCCATAAGTCTCCCCGATGCAATTATATGAGGGTTCCACAATATAAGATTTTGTTTGTATTTATATATTGCGCACGATGTATTGTACTCTGCTTTTATATATTGTGATCCATATGAATATCTATGATTTGGACCTTTGCATATAAGACACAACATAAATGAGGCGCTGCATATATATAAGCTTTATGTTTCCGCTTTAATGTATCCTCCAACTGGGTAATGATTCTCGGAATAAGTTTTATATATATCTTTCAGCTTGGGTTATGATTCTAGGAATAATATATATCCACCCTCCTGGGTTACGATTCCTGGAATAAGGTTTATATATATATGTTTATATATATGCTTTGCCGCTTCGGTCAAGGTTCCTGGAATATTATGTTTATGTATCCTCCGGCTAGGGTAATGATTCTCAGAATAACGGCTCTGTCTCTGCCTATGCCTTTCTGCGATAACGGCTCTGCCTCTGCCTCTGCCTTTGTCTTTTTTCTTCTACCTTCGCTGCTTCTGCTTCTGCCTTCGCTGTTTCTGCTTCTGCCTTCGCTGTACCTCTGCTGCTCTACCTCTGCCTCTACTGCATGATCCTTTCATATTTTTTTCTGTATTTGCTGCCTCTGCCACTGCTGCTCTCTGTTTACCTGTTGTCTTCTGCTGATGTTCTTTGCCTGCCTCTGCATCTGCTACCTCCTTTGTCTGTCTCTGTCTTTTCTGCTTCTATTGCCATCAATGATAACATTTCCAACAAAACCTTTTACCCATATTTAAAATTTCTGGAGAGCACAACAAAGAATCCTTTTGAGCATACATGTGGCATAATAGCATGAGACCAATTCTCATGCATCTACTCTTGAAGAGTAGATGATGAGGGCCAAAAGTGTTAAAATAAAAAATAATTGCTTGTCTTTCATAATATTTAGCCATGAAATTACATATAATGTTATCCACTTGAAGAAAGGGGGTTTCCACTGCAAATTGGACAAGAGATACATTTAAGGTTTGGAGTTGATTGTCCTAGTTTTAGGATGTCATTAATGGATTTTGGTTTTGATGATGACGATGCACCTCATAGTTTGGATATACTTCTTACTCTTGGTACAATATAGATTGAATCATCCTTTAATATGGTGTACTCGCTCAGGGATTTATGATCCTGAAGTTGTCGATCTATGTGTAGGAGTTGAATAATGCCATATGGGATTTTCAACCAAATTTGTGTTTTAGCTACGAGAGAGGAAATCAGATCTATGGATTTAACATATAGACAAAGGTATTCTCGTACTAATGGTTTCAAAAATATTGCAAAGTTCTCCAAATTTGAGGTAGCAAACTCATCCTACGAGCAGAAAGAGCCCTATTAAAGGAGGGGCCTTGAAATTTGATTTTAAATTTAGCCTAGTGAAAGCCCTCCCACCCCTCTCCCATCAACTACTAATCTTGACTACCCATGAGCATGGAGTGGCACATGAATTGCATGGTTTTCCACTCTTCCTATGTCAAGGATTTCGTGAGTTATGGCATCTCACTCCAACGTCTTATCAACAATCAAATGGCAGATTATACATCCTTTCAAATTTCTACGATCATCAAGGTTGTTGTCCTTCTTCTAGCCATCCTCGGTGGTTGAGCTCCTTAGAAGATAGCCAAAACCCCCTTGGCCCCCTGTCAACTATAAGAAAATTTTAAGTTGCGAGGACAATCCACCATGAACCATGATGGGATGAGTGATCTCTACAGACAGGTAGTTGTTCAAGATAGTCCTTTGAAGTTTCAAAGGGTTTTCACTTAGATCAAAAGGTTGATCTTCTAGATTAAAAAAATCTTGGTGGAGATAATACACCTACACACAGGGTCATCTACCATCCAAACTCTCAATGAAAATTTTGGAGCATGTTGAATGCATTATAAACAATGGATAGGGTTGGAGAGTTCGAAACTTTTTTTAAAATTCAACGCAGAATTAATATTTGTATTATAATATTATAAATAATAAAAATTTATTTAAATTTTAAAATAATCAGAATTTTAAAAATAAATACACAAAAATAGTTAGAAACAATATAAAACTCAATGTAGATTAAAAATTCCTATGTAATATGATTGAAGAGCCCAGAAGTATTCCAGAAGCTCTAATCTACATTATGTATCTGAATGTGGAAATGTTCAAGTTTCAACCATAAAACTCATTATAAACACCATTTAATCTAGTGAAAAAAAAATCATTTCTAGTAAAGTAACTGAGTCAATGTTATATCTTACTATTTAATCATAACACAGATATATATAATTTGATAATAAATTCCAAACACAATAACCCACATTAAAAAACCACCTCGTCGTTATATATTACTACTTCAACATAACATAAATATTATAATTATTTATTTTTTAATATATATATATACATATATATATATTTATTTATTTATTTTAAATCATATAATCTTTTTAAGCCTATAATGACAATAATGTTATTTAGAAAACGAAATATCAAATATATATATATATATATACATAATTCGATGATAAAGTCTAATCGTTATATATTACTACTTTGACACAACATAAATATTGCAAATATTTATTCCTTAATATATATATGTATATATATTATCTCTTTGAAACCATATACATCTTTCGATAAAAATGTTGTTTGAAAGCGATATATATATATATATATATATATATATATATATATATATATATATATATATTGATGATAAAGTCTCAACAAAATGATGACCACTATGTAGAATCAAAATTTTAAAAGTAAACATGTTAAAAGTAAAATACAAAAGTCATCACAAACATTATTTAAATTCATGAACAACTTTGTTTATAGTATGGTAACTACTTCATTGAAGAAAGAAGATAAAGTTCACCACTTCATTTTTATTTTTTTTTGGGTATATTAATCATTATAATTAAACTAAAGACTCTGCCGGGAGAGAAGATCAACACACGCTGACTTACCTTCCTATATATTCACAATCATATATATTTTTTACTAGAGAATTGGTCAATGAACGGAACTACTATCACCTCTAGATGCTAGGTGTACTATAAGGTGCCCTTGAACTTATTTGTCACATCCATTGTATATGGAATATTAAATTATTTGTCACATCACCAAATCTTTCTACCAATCACCATAATTGTTTTTAAAGAGAATTAGCATTACACTAGTAAATGATTCTCATGAAAAATTTCACTTTGAAACAAAACCATCAACACTAGCTTAATGCTAGAGAAGTTGCTCATCTGAGCAAATTGTTATTAAATCTCAATGTTTGATGTATTATGAGGTGTTCTTTGGTATTTTGATTTCCACTTCTGTAGTTTACGTATTATTAATGATATTTGGAGCTTTTGTCTTACCTTTCTTGACTCTTTATATTTCTTTCACTCATAAATTTTTTTTTAATGAGATTATAACTAACTACCATGGATTATAGCTTTTTCTTATATTTTTATTTTTAAGTGAGATATTCCATGAAAATTTCTTAACCTTTGTTTGTAAACCCCCATGGTGGTATGCTCATATCTGTGCTGCCACACTGGTCCAGTTCATTAATGATGTTTTCGTGGGAATACACTTTGATTATAGTTTGTCTCTCTATCATTACAATAGTCTATGTGAAATAAGATTGGAGATTTTCAAAAATTATTTTAACTGCCATACATAACCTTGCTAACTATATCTAAGTCCTCCATTGGTCACATGATACCCTTTGTCACTCATGGTTTAACTCACAGAATCGAATTCTCTCGAACTAGGTTTTTCATTTCTTCTCCAATGCTGAAGAGATAGAATTATTTGGTGAATAATTAATTGTATGGAATTACGGCGAACAATATTGGCCCTACATATGTGGGAAGAAAATCCAAGGGTTATATATCACTTGCACTAGGTTAGGGTTAGGGTTAAGAGACGAGGCTCTATTTTTTTTTGGAAAATTAATCTCAACTATTACGTTTAATTTTATGACAACAACTATATCTTAAGTAAATGTTTTGCAGGTTGTGGATTGAGTTATGACAACAACTATACCTTAAGTAAATGTTTTTCATGTAAGGACATAAGTTAAATGAGGTTCTGAGTAGGGGTACAAATTAACCATTCCGTAACACATCAGATAAATGGAAAGTCAAATGGAAATTTAATTCATGGTTGGTAAAAGCCTATGGGAAAACATTAACTCCGCAACACATAAAATCATTTTTATATAGTCGTCCATGTTGTGTATTAATTGGCCCATGTGTTGTATTAATTTAGTCTTGTTTGTAGAAATTATACAAACAATACGTATATCAATGGATTCAATCTGATCACGCGATATACTAAAGCAAGATCATGAATCCTTCTACAAATTAATTGTGAAAAATAAACACGATTTCCAATCACAACAAGTAAAGAAAGAAGAAAATCAAACCACAACACATATATTTTACTAGGGAAAGCTTGTTTCTCAAAACCCTTATATCTTCTATTGTATATTCACCAAGGAATCATGAAACAATTACAATGCACTCTTCTCGCAAGAGTCTCCTACACTCTGACAACTGTCTCACACCGATCTAGACAAAATTGACCAACACTTAGCCAATTTTCAGCCTCTTCTCAGCCTGCCTGCCTTGCACAATTCATGTGGAATGCAGTCTCTATTCTTTAGGAAATTCAACCTTCCAAAACAACACAATGCTCATGGGAAATGCTAAGGTTGTCTTACTGCTTGCAGGCATCCTACTAATGATACAACTAATAGTTAACATCCCTTTAACCTTTTTCTCAATTGGGTATCCACTGGAGCTGACATGCGTGTAAATATTAATAGTAAATCATCAGTTGCATGGAAGATCACTGCATGCAAATTAAATCTGATTTAATTCACTTGATCTCTCACTAGTGCAAAAAACAATTACAACTAGTTCAACTTACATTAACTCAATAAATTGAATTAACTGATTTCTCGTGCATTAAAATAACACACTAACTGCAATTCAAACTCCATAAGTAATATAATCACTATGCATGCCTCAAAAACCACCCTCAACTCGAAATTCATGAGCTAACTATGTTTATCACACTCAGTTAACTATTACAAGTGATTATGAGATAAGATTACACTTTATTGTCCAATTTAATTAAGGGAAAATTATATTAGACACACATTTCTTATTGACTTTTCAACACTCCCTCTCAACAAGAAAGGGATTATTAGCTACCCTGATCCTGCGTCTATGGTATTCAAATTTTCTCCTAGTGAGTGCCTTCGTCAGAAGATCTGCATCCTGATCCTCCTTGGGAATGTACTAAAGTAAAATAATATGCCTCTAAACATAATCTTTGAGATGGTGGTACCAGATGTATATGTCCTTGGACCTATCATGGAATACCGGATTAACCAAAGGTTTAATGTAACTCTGGTTATCAAAATGTATCACTATCGAATCCATCTGATAACCAAACAGACCAACCAGCATCTTCCTCATCTAGATGGCCTCACATGCATACTCACTTTCTGCCATGTGCTCTACCTCAGCTGAACTGAGTGCCACATAGATTGTTGCTTCCTACTGTACCAAGAAACTATTGTCGATCCTATGTTGAAGATCCCTCATGATGTGCTCTTTCTGTTTGATGGACTGCCTGCCCAATATGCATTGGTGAAGTCTTGAAGATTCACTCCCTGTGTATATTTGTACCATAATCCATACTCTATAGTGCCCTGAGATATCTCAAGACATGCTTACCCACCTTCCAAAAGAGCTTGGTTGGCTTAACCATAGCTTGAATCAGCTGGTTAACTGCATAGCAAATGTCTGGTCTGGTGTTCACCAAGTACATCAGTGAACCCACTAGCTGCTTGTAAACAATAGCATCCAATACCTTACCTCAAGTAGCATCCTCCTTCCTCCAGTCTCCTGGAAGAGGAGTCTACATGGGTTAATAGCTCCCCATGTGAAAATTACTCATAATCTCTTTGGCATACTTTCCTTAACAAATAAATAGCTCACCATCCTGCTGCCATATTTCCAAACCAAGGAAATAGTGAAAGAATCCCATGTCCTTCATTTTGAACTCTCTTACAAGATCCTCTTGGAAATAAGTTATCAGTTGCTCATCATATTTCAAAATTAGATCATCAACATAAAGTACGATACTCAAGAGCTTACCATCAATCATAATCTAGTACAGGTTCACATCCGCTTCACTTTTGATGAAGCCCAACCCAGTGAAACAACTGTCAATCCTCGTGTACCAAGCACGAGGTGCTTTCTTCAGCCCATACAATGATCTCTTGAGAATGAACACATGCGACTCACTGTCAAAGATCTTGAAACCTTCTATTTTCTCTATGTACACATATTCCTCAATAACTCCATTCAGAAACACACTTTTCACATCCATATGAGGTATCTGCCACCCCATCTGCGCTGAGAGTGCAAGGATAGATCTAATCGTTTAGTATCTCGCAACCAGTGTGAAAGTATCCTCATAGTCAATCCCCTCAACTTGTGAGAATCCCCATGCTACAAATCTAGCCTTGTACATCTCCACACTTCCATCCACTGCCTGCTTCACCTTATAGATCCATCTAGATCCAACCACTGATTTTCCGATTGGTCTTGGAACAACTTCCCATGCATTGTTCTTGACAATGGAGTCATACTCCTCAACCATAGTGTCAACCCAAATGAGTTGTTGCACTGCTTCCTCAAAGGAGGATGGTTCTGTCACAATACACTTGCTCATAAGAGCCATGTATCTAGTAAACATGTTTGGAGACTTTCTTTGTGTGCGTAGTGAAGTAGGTGCTCCTACATGTTATGTCGCATCAAGTCCCAATCTATCAGCTTTGGTAGTGTGCCTTCTATAATTTATGGTGGATGGCTCTACATGAGTTTTTTCTATCACTCCATGATCCTCCACATGTGGTTGCTCCACATCTTGTGGTTCATTTTTTGGAACCAAGAGTTCCTCATCTGCTTGCAAATCCAGATCCCTCTCAAGGGAAAATCACATGGATTTATCCTCATCAATTTTTGTTTCTCATCTCACAACAACCATCCTGTTGTTTGGAAAATATTCCCGATAGTTGTGGGGAGTATCAGTGTACCCCAAAAAATCCCAATTGTAGCTGTTGGTTCAAGCTTCTTCCTAGAATATTTGGTCACATGGCAATAGAAAGATGAGCCAAAAATTTTAAAATATGAAACATCAGGTTTCTTACTAGAAAAATCCTCCTCTGGTGTACTCATGCCAAGTATCCGATGAGGACTACAGTTTTTCACAAATATCATTGTGTTGCATGCCTTCACCCGCAGATGCAACGATAGGCCCTAATCATGCAACATTGCTCATGCCACACCCACAATTGTTCAGTTCTTTCTTTCTGCGACCAAATTCTATTGCGGATTATTAGGTGCAATCAACTCTCTCTCAATTCCTTATTTTATACATAAGTTCCTTAATTTATTGGAGATGTACTCACCACCATTATCGCTCCTAAGAGCCTTCACATGCTTCCTCGTATATTTCTCCACCAGTGCTTTGAACTCAAAAAAAATTGAGAACATATGATCTATATTCTACATGAAGTAGATCCAACACTTTCTAGAAAAACCATCAACAATACATGTGCTTTACTGTCAAAGCTGTAGAGAACGGTCCACACACGTCTGAGTGACCTCTCTCAAGGATATTTTTTGTTGGGTTCTCCTTCTCATGAAAAATGGTGTTTTCATACTTCCCCATGGTACATCCCTTGCATGTGTCTATCTGTGCAAGATTACCCTTGGGAAGACCTATAGAAATATGTTGCAAGACCTTCAAGGATCCGTGGTGTAGATGGGCCAATCTACCATCCCATAACTCACACTCGTCCCGGCTCACCACTTTGTATGCATTACGCATCAATGTTGCGCAACCATCTACATCAATTTTATAGAGATTCTTCACACAAATCCCAATATTCTTGGCTTTTCCTGTCGCTTTGTGTCGAAGGAAAGCTTTCCCTTCACTAAAAACCACATCATAGCCTCTATCCTCCAACATTGTGACAAATTATTTTTCAAGCCTAGTACATGAATTCCATCTATTAATAAGAATGGTTTACATGAATTTCTCTAGAAGGTAACTATACCAATCCTAGTAGCACAGTATCTCTCGTCATCACCCATTTCGATATGCATCTAGAGGTCTTTCTCCTCGAAGCTACTGAAAAGTTATTTGTCTCTCATCATGTGGAAATATGCACCACTATCCAAGTACCACATTGATCCCATCGCGCTTGAAACCATTCATGCGATGAGAAATAAGTCCAACTCAAATTGCAAGGCCAAAGCCTCGCCATCTATACATCCTGAAGCCTTCTTGTTCTTCTTCTTTTGTGGACAATTAGTGGCATAATTTCCATGCTCTTCATAGTGAAACGCTTTTCTTTGGACATGTTATGCTTCTTGCCTTCTTTGTTGGACTCGGATTTGGAATAATATTTCTTTCCTTGCCCCTTCTTCACCTTACCATCAAAGGCACAATTTTCTTGATCATATATCTTAGAGGAAGATCCATCCCTGGTATTTCGCCTGGATTCTTCTTGAACCAGATCCAACCAAATTCGTTCCCAATATAGCAACTTCTCCCTCCCATTGACAGACTCCTGATAACTATGACAACTCTTGGGAAGGCCTAGAAGAGCTAGGCTCACCAAGTCATCATTTGTGAAAGTAATTCTAACGCTCCCAATCTCATCTCAACATTGGAAAAACTTGGTTAAATATTTCGGAATAGTGTTGCCTTTCTCCATTTTTATTTTCTTGAGCTTGTCATTCAGTGCCAATTTTCTATGATCACTTCTACTCTGAAACAGTTCTATCAAAGCCTTCCACATCTCATATGGAGTCACTTTTCCATGAATACTTGAGACAATTTTTTCTTGTAATCCCTCCAGTAAGATCCTCCTCGCCTTTGCAACCTTCTTTTGCCAAGCATCAAGAAGAGTAGCATCTGCTGCAGCAAGTTTGGGAATTTCATTATCAATGAATTCTTTCAACCCATTGTCCTCTAGAATTGCCTCCATCATGTCTTTCCATGCAATATAATTGTAATTTCCCTCGAGTTCATACTCCAATCTCAAGCCATTGGAAGCCATATTGATCTGATCCGCCTGTCGCACCAAATAATAGTTTTGTAAATTCGAATTCTATTGAGTCACAAACTAAATATCTTCTCCACTATATTTATTTTTTGTGCTATGATACCATGTAGTAATTATAAAAACAATATGTATATAAATTTATTCAATTTGATCATGCGATATACTAAAGAAAGATACTGAATCATTCTACAAATAAATTGCGGAAAATAAACATGATCGCCAATCACAATAAGTAAAGAAAGAATCAAATCAAACCACAACAGAAATATTTTCCCAGAGAAATATTTCTGCTCAAAACCCCTCTATATTCGATTAGATATTTACCAAGGAATCATGAAACAATTACAATGAACTCTTCTCCAAAGAGTCCCTTGCACTCTCACAACTGTCTCACACTGATCCAAATAAAATCAACCAACACTTAGCAAATTTTCAGCCTCTGCTCAGCCTCCCTTGCTTGTGAAATTTATGTTGAATGAAATCCCTATTATTTGCGAAATTCAGCCTTCCAAAACTGCACAGTGCTCATGGGAAATCCTATAGTTGTATTACTGCATGCGGGGAGCCTGCAAATGATACAAATGATAGTTAACATCCCTTTAACCTTTGTCTCAACTGGGTCTCCAATGGAACTGACATGCATGCAACTATCAATAGTAAATCATTAGTTGCATGGAAGATCATTGCATGTGAATTAAATCTAGTTTAATTCACTTGATCTCTCACCATTGCAACAAATAGTTACAACTAGTTCAACTGCTTTAAACTCAATAATTCGAGTTAACTAATTTCTCATGCATTAAACTAATGCACTAACTACAATTCGAACTCCATAACTAATATAATTACTATGCATGCCTCACCAACCACCCTCAACTCAAAATTCATGAGCTAACTGAGTTTATCACACTCAGTTAACTATTACAAGTGATTATGAGATAAGATTACATTTTATAGTCCAATTTAATTAAGGGAAAATTAAACTAGACACACATTTCTTGTTGACTTTTCAACATTGTCATGTATTAATTTCTTTGTTATATATGTTTTGAATATACATGTATGTAGTTTTTAGATCATTTATTTTTTGGCGGCTACAGTAAGTATGGAAAGAGAGGGGAGAAAATCATGGAGTGATTTTTTGTGGGCGCATGAAAACAATAGTTACAGGTTTTACTGTGTGTTACTCTGTAGCCCTTGGTGAATGTAAACTTTAGTAAAGGTATTGTTTTACTGGTGAAGGAGCCTCAACCTCCATATATGAATGTATTTCATGTTTTGATGTTATAATATAATTTTTGGTTTGTGGCGGTATGCTTCTGGAGTTTCACATGTGAATTTTAGGGCCACCACTCTGTTTTAATCTGTTTCACAATGATTAAATGAATGTAAATCTTAGTAAAGGGTATTTTTTTACTCGTGAAGGAGCTGCAACCTCCATATATGAATGTATTTCATGTTTTGAAGTTATAATATAAAGTTTGGTTTCTGGCGGTATGCTTCTGGAGATTTCATGTGTGAATTCTTTTACTTTGTTTCAGATTGAGTAAATGATTTTGATTTTCTTTTCTCCATTATAGTTGCGATTTTAATCTCCACCACTCTGTATTAAAATGAATTTTATTTTCACAATTGTGTTGTCTCAATTAAGACATGTCCACAATTCTGTGATGAGGAAAATAATTTGCACTGCCTTCAAAATTTTAACATGGTATCAGAGCAGGTTTAAGCTATCATTATTGCAAGTTAAAATTTTTATTTTAAGGCATTATGTTGACATCTTATTCTCCTTACATAGTGAGAAATTTTTTCTTACACAGTTAAAATGGCAACAATAAGCACAAGCTTGACTAATCCACAAATACCTCAGTTTAATTGAAACAAATTATGATTATTTGGTTATTACAATGAAGGCTCTATTTTCTTCTCAAGATATTTGGAAAATGGTGGAAAATGGTTTCCAAGAACCAGAAGATGCAGTATCATACAATTCTTTGCCACAAGAAGAAAAGGATTTGGTGAGGGATAACATGATGAAGGACTCAAAATACTTGTTCTACATATCTCAAGTGGTTCATGAAAGTATTTTCCCAGGGATTGCAACAACAACAAAGTCCAAGAAAGCATGGGATACCCTCCATAAAACCTACCAAGGCATGGAAAAGGTGAAGACAACAAAACTACAAATTTTGAAAAGATATTTTGATACAATTTGTATTAAAGAGTCTAAGAATGTAGACTCTCATTTTACACATGTAATTGGACCGGTTACTCAAATCAAGTCTCATGGTGAGACACTTGAGCAAAGGAGAATAGTTGAGAAAATTATGAGAATTATTCCAACAAGATTTGATGCCATAGTTGTGGCCATAGAAGACACAAAATATCTCTCACAATTTTTAATGGATAAGCTTCATGCATCACTGATTTCTCATGAACATGGACTGAACAGAGAGACAAACTCCTCCTTGGAGCATACCTTGAAGACACAACTTTAATTTGGTCAAGGTAGAGGTCGAGAAAGATCAAATTATAGAGGAATAGGCAGAAGCCCACACAGAGGTGGAAGAAGAAGCTCTTCAAGTTCAAGTGAAAGGGGTGTCAAAATCCAAGTCAAGGCTCAAACCAAAATCAAGCACAAGGTTAGAGGTATGATGAATCTTAAGTTCAATGTAATTATTGTAAGAAGTATGGTCATTATGAAAATGAATGTAGAGGAAATATGACATAATTAACAAACCAAGTGAAAATTTCATAAAGGAAAATAAGAACCATGAAAAACATGTTTTTATCTTGTAATGTAGCACAAGAAAAATAAGGAGGTGTATGGTTTCTAGATTCAGGGTGTCACAACCACATGACTAGGAACATATAAATTTTTTCCAATTTAGATGAAAGTGTAAAATATGAAGTGGAATTGGCGAATGATAACAAAGTCTCTCTCATGGGAAAATGAAGAGTCGAAATTCTAACAATGAAGGGGGGAATAGATACATTTCAGGTGTTTATTTTGTTCCTCGCTTGAACTATAGCCTCATAAGAATTGGACAACTCTTGCGAAATGGCTACAAACTATTTTTCAAAAATGACGTATGCACAATTTTGAATAAGTCTCCAAGAAGACATCTGATTTCAAAATTTCATATGGCAAACAATATAATGTTTCCTCTCAAGCTAAAATCATATTTGAAGGAAGAAGGTGCTCAGACACAACTATCAATGAATTCACAAGAGAATGAAAGAAAAGTTGCAACTATCACACAAGTACACTTTCAAGTAGAGGTCAAAGATGAAAATTGGTTATGGAATTTGATATTTTTTCATCTCAATTTTGCATGTAAAAGACATGGTGAAATTATTTCCACTGATAGAAAAAATGGACAACCAATGTGAAGGATGCATCTCAGGCAAAAACATAGTGAATCATTTCTAGTAGGAAATTCAATAAGGGGAAAGACACCTTTGGAGATTGTCCATTCAGATTTATGTGGGCCAATGTAGACACCATCAATTGGTGGCAGCTATTATATATTTACCTTCATATATGAATACACAAGGACAACATGGATTTACTTCCTAAAACATGAAAGTGAAGTGTTTGTCCACTTTCGTCAATAAAACGTTGTTGTTGAGAAGCAAAGTGGACACTACATCAAAGTGTTGAGGATTGAGAGAGGTGGTGAATACATCTTAAGTGACTCCCTACATTTTCACAGGGAGCATGAAATTCACAAGAATTTTACAACAAGTTATACGCCTCTGTAAAATGGTGTCGTAGAAAGGAAGAATAGGACCATTATGGAAATGTAAAGGTGTATGTTGAAGGAAAATAATTTGATAAATAATTACTGGGATGAAGTTGTTTCTTTTGCATCATATGTCATTAATAGGTGTCCAACCAAAAGTGTTATGAACATAGTTCCTGAATAGGCATGGAGTGGAAGAAAGCAAAGTGTCACTCACATGAGAGTGTTTATATGTGTAGCATATGCACATGTCCTAGATGAGTTGAGGAAGAAGTTGGAGAAAAAGGGGGAGAAATGTATATTTTTTGGATAGAGTGATGAATCCAAGGCATACAAGCTCTATAATCCATCAACCAAGAAAGTCATAATCAATAGAGATGTTCAGTTCATAGAAGAGGAAGCATGGGATGGAAGTTTAGAGAAGGAAGTCAATGTCAAAATGTGTACACCACATCAAGACAAAGAGGAATTGACCGCTGCAAGTAATTCCTCAATGGTGACTCTTCCTACACTTACACAAGCTCAATAAAGTAGTCAACATGTGACACCGCAAAAAATAACAGGACACCATCACACAGTCAAGAAATTGCTTCTCCAAGAACAAGAAAAACATCTGTAACTCCATCTATTTCAAGTAGAACACCAAGTGACATATCAAGCCCATCTTCTGCAAACATAAGAATACCAAAATTCAGAAATTGAAGTGAACTTTATGAATAAAATGAAATTGATACTAGCGCTAGTCTGAATTCCTTATTTGCATTTTTTTGTCATTTACATGACCCAATAAACTTTGAGGATGTAGTGAAAGAAGAAAAATGGGTTGCGACAATGGATGAAGAAATAGAAGAAATAGAAAATAATGACACATGGGAGTTAGTGAACCTTCCACAAGGAAAATAAGTCATTAGAGTGGAGCCGGTGTATAAAAACAAGAGAAACATTGAAGGAAATATCGAAAGATAGAAATCAAGGTTAGTTGTCAAAGGATAGAAGCATCATAATTGAAGAGATTATGCCGATACATTTGTGAAAATCACAAGGATGGAGACAATGCATTCAATGTTGTCAATTCTAGTACAACATAAATGGAAAGTGTATCAAATGGACGTAAAATTAGCATTCTTCAATGGATTGTTGAAAGGAGAATTATATGTCGCGCAAACTCCTCGTTATGAGATAGAAGGACAAGAAGAAAAGGTGCGTAGGTTGAGGAAAGATCTTTATGGGCTAAAGAGAGAACCACATGCATTGTATAACAAGATAGATGCTTATTTGATGGATAATGGGTTCGACAAATATGATGGTGAACCTACTCTCTACATAAAAGAAACCGACGATAAGCTTCCTATTGTCATTTTTTATGTAGCTGATTTTATTTTTACAGAGTGTGATGATTTCCTCATCGTTGATTTCAAAGAAGTCTTGAGAAGTGAGTTTGAAATGACTAACTTGGGGTTGTTAAGATATTTTTTGGGCATAAAAGTGAATCAAACATAAAATGGTATTTTTATCTCTCAACAAAAGTATGTTGCACACATTTTAGAGAGGTTTAATATGCAGAACATCAAGTCAACACCAAATCCAATAGTCATGGGGTTAAAGTTGAGCAAATAATATTGTAGCAACAATGTCAATCCGACAATATACAAAATTGTGGTGGGAAACCTAATGTATTTGACCAAAACTAGGCCTGATATAATGTATGATGCGATTTTGGTGTCAAGGTTCATGGAGACACCCAGCGAGACACATTGGTAAGAAGCCAAAAGGGTTTTAAAATATGTCAATGGGACAAAGGAGTATGGCATTTTGTACGCTGCAATAGATGATTTTAGGCTGGTTGGTTACACTAATAGTGACTGCGCATGAAGTGTTGATGACAAAAAGAGCATGTCATGATATTTTTTTTATTTAGGTTTGGGAGCCATTTCATGGGCCTCCAAGAAGCAACCGATAGTGTCATCATCAACAACAGAAGCTGAATATGTCGCCGCAACAGTAGCAACATGTCAAATAGTTTGGATGAGAAGGATGCTGAGAGATGTATGCCATGAACAATTTTGAACAATAACTATTTTTTGTGACAATAGTTCAACAATTTCATTATCAAAGAATTTGGTTTTTCACAAGAAGACAAATGAAATTAATACTAAATATCATTTCATAAGGTAGCAATGGTGAGATTGTGTTGCAACAGTGTAGGTCAGAAGAAAAATTTGCAGACATATTCACAAAGCCATTGGCAAGTGAAAATTTTGTTTATCTCAAAGACTGTTTGGCAGTGGTCAATGGTAGCAGTTGTGATTAAGGGGGACTATTGGAAAATTAATCTCAACCACCGCGTTTAATTTTATGACAACCATATGTAAAGTAAATGTTTTGCATGCTGCAAATTTATTTTGTAGTTGAGGACATGAGTTACATGAGGTTCTGAGTAGGGGCACATATTACCCATTCTGCAACACATTAGATAAATAAGAATTTAAATGAAAATTTAATTCATGGTTGGTAACAGCATATGGGAAAACATTAACTCCGCAACGCAGAAAATATTTTTTGTATAATCGACAAGATTACACATTCTGAAACAAATTAGATAAATTAAAATTCAAATGAAAATTTAATTCATGGTTGGTAAAGCGTATGGGAAAACATTAACTCCACAACACGGAAAAACATTTTTGTATAATATTTTTTTTATTAATTCGCCCATGCGTTGTATTGATTTAGTTATGTCATTTATTGATTTAGTATTGACATGTATTAATGTCTTTGATATATATGTTTTTAGTCTTGTCATGTATCAATTTAGTATTGTCATGTATTAATGTCTTTGATATATATGTTTTGAATATACACATGTATTTTTTATCATGTATTTTTTGGTGGCCAGCAACAACCTCCATATATGAATGTATTTCATGTTTTGAAGTTATAATATAAAGTTTAGTTTAACACGATATGCTTTAATCTCCGCCACTCTGTATGTATTAAAAGGAACTATTATGATTTGATTTCCCCAATTGTGTTTTCTATCTTTTCTAGATTAAGACCTCTCCCCAACTCTTTATATTGAGGAAAATAATTTCAGGGGTCTTAAAATTTTTAAAATTTTTGCATTCAGCGTATTAATAATTTCTATACTTCATGTGATTACTTGCCAGCATCTCAATTTAGTGGACCTTATTCTCTAGTAATTTCCTGGGACGTACAATGATCAACAAGTGAAT
This sequence comes from Pinus albicaulis, assembly GCA_034641835.2. Taxonomy (NCBI): domain Eukaryota; kingdom Viridiplantae; phylum Streptophyta; class Pinopsida; order Pinales; family Pinaceae; genus Pinus; species Pinus albicaulis. Next base: position 200,363,053 of record CM076583.1, read on the forward strand.
CAGCAGTGATGTTGATTCCTGCACCGTTGCGGTCCACTGCATGCGAACTTCCCGAGGCTTCTTTGGATACAACTATTTAAAATAATAGTTCCAAAGATTCTTTTCCCTTTGCACAAGTATTTCTTTTATCTCAAATTCAATTGTTCTGGTTACAGTCTCTTACTCTAGATATTATACCTCTTCTTCGTATTGCAGGGATGAGGTAACACCCCATTTCATGATTAATTATGATAAACATAATTTATGATACATTAATGTTTTTCCTTAATATAATTGATTAATGAATATGTTAGTCGTTAGTAGGAATTGAATTTATTTATAATAAAATAAAATATGGATAATTTTCTTGAGTAAAAATAAATTAACTGAATGGTGAATGTTTCCAAGATTCCAGAGTAAAAGTAGAGACAATTCTGACAGTTACTTCCTAGAAAACAATAAGAGAAAAATACTGAGGAAGGGAAGGGGTTCTGTTCAGAAATATGTTAAGAATAAAAGCTCCAAGTTGATTGCAAGTTGATGGAGAGTTTTCCACAACTGGTAGGAGGCCAGTGGAGCTCTAGACTCGGAGAGGCCTATCTTCTCAATAAAGAAATTGTCTATTGTTTAAGGCTCTTGAGAGGAGCATGGGGGGAGTCAAGGACGTAATTGAGTCACTCATGGTTGAGCGGACCATCAGTTATCAGGAAGAAGAATTGAGATAAGTATAAATGATGATTTGTATTTTGTTTTATTGTGCATGAAAGACTGGTAAAGAAGCATGTTTAGGAACTAGATTTTATGTTTCATATATGAATATCTGGTTCTATTTTACTGTACATGACAAATTGGAAAAGAAGCATGTTTAGGAACTATATTTTTTGTTTGATAAATGATTCTGATAATGTTTGAAAGATTACTTTCTTAAGAGAGGGAAAATGGAAAGTGTTGCATTTGTTTCGAGAGAGTAAATTTAAAATGGATGAATAGATTTACAATACTGCACAGAAAATGTTTATTTATCCAAACGAATAAGAGGAACAAACAAAAAATTTAGGATGGTCTGTAAACCCCATCTATATTATAACAAATTAGAGGATACCTCTATTCTGCCTAAAATAAAACTTTATCACAAAATAATTCTTTTACAATAGAATCAACCATATGTAAGTTTTTCATGTGCATATAATGGCACCAGGGTTTAGCGCCAAGCCCTGAAGAGACAGGGAAAGGGTCATGGTCCCTCGGCCAAAATAGTTACTTACATTACCTTCTAAACAATAAATTTGTAGAAGAAAAAGACGGTACAAGAGGTTATCCATAGAAATGTTAATTAAATATTCATTACAATAAGCCAAGAAGTAAAATCGTAAACACTGTAATATTCTTTCTTTTAGAAGGAATCAGTGTTCTGTATTAACCTATCTAAAACATCTACATATATATCAAACTTTCATTGAGAGAAATTGTGCATTTAAAAGAAATCTACAAGAAAGCGCATAATTAAAACTTGAAGCAGTAGCATTCGTGTTAAAACAAAAAAATACCCACTAATGGCTTTTTAGATAGAATATTATGATTCACCAAATATAAACTAGTACACAATCCGTAAAACAGTGAATACAATTTCAAAAAATATAGCTGACATATGGACCTTTCAGTCTTAATTTTTGTAATCTTCTCAACCTAAAACATATAGCTAAGCCATCACATGAAGGATGGAGTTACAATATTCAATAAGCAAAACATACAATCGAAGAGCCCGAAACATCAGATATCTTTCATGGAGGCGTTGCCGAGATATGAGGAACCCTGTACACATAGGGGTTTCACCCTCAGACAACCGACAATAATGTTTAAATCACATCAACATCACTGGTTAGAAAGTCACGAATTACTAGTGATTCACAAGAGGAGCTTGGAATTGAACTGAGCTACCCTTCGTTCGAAGGAAAACCCTCACCCGTAACAAAAAAATAGAAACATAGCAGAAAGTCAATGATACAGTCCTAAGTTGGAATATTGTAAAACCAAAGAAGAACTTAAATAAAAGCAAGAAAACACAAAGAGAACCCCTCAACACGATGTTACCTATAGCTCAGGTATGCGAAGGTTTTTTCATCTCTTCATACCACCAATCGATCAAACCCGAACACCCTCTCAGCAAAATAGTGCGCAAGGCATCCCCAGGAAGGATGGGATTCGAGAGTACTGACATAAAAGGGATAAGGGATAAACCCTTTACAGATTAAAACAAAGAATAACGTATACAAAATTACCAGTATTACATGCATGTATATGGATAAAGAAATCATGTTAACAAAATTGTAGAGGAAATAACCAACCAAACATTCATTCAACGAGATAATCGCAGCCAAGGAGCTATTAATGGAAAAAAAAAACACTAGTTTGCATGTACAGGGTAACCATGGTTGCAGCATGGTGAAGGAGGATCCTGTAATGCTAGATCAACAAGAATGAACACGAACTAGGAGAGATTTCACGAAGAGAATCAAGAAAGTTGCAGAGCTACCGAGAGTGGGATGTGGCGGAAAAATGAGACGAATGACCAAGTGAGGGTGTGGTGGTTTCCCTAACGACCCTGGACTACTGTAGCACCGTTAGATTTAGGGTTAACCGATCAACGATCTAGATGAATCCACCCAAAAGCTGTAAGGACCTCTGCAATTAATGAGCCAGGTGTCCATCAAGCTGAATGAGACCTGAATCAAATCCAAAGTCGATAATTAATAAATTGATTGCAGTCACTTACAGGCCTTATTCTCAGATAAACCATAATCCATTAATAACTGTGAGAGAAATCAAACCTAAACCCAGATGTACAGTGATATGATGAATACATCGTAGTATAGCCAAATATTTGTGTTGAAAAGGATTGAAATTCGAACACAACTGAAAACATATATATTATAATGTCAAGTACTCAATTATGTATGCCAAAAGTATGCCATATGGGAATTTGAATATATATATATATATATATATATATATATATATATATATATATATATCGATTTTTAGATAATTCATAATTATTAAGGATGAGACTTTGGAGGTTTTCAAGTTTAAAACCATAATATGTTTATAAATCTAATATCTTGGTAACATATGGTTTCATTATAATTATTTTGGTAACATATGTTATCATGTGGTGTGACAAGTTAACATAAGTAAAGTTTTTTTCTGGTGGAATTTGTATATATATATATATATATATAGATATTGATTTCTAGATAAGTCATAATTATTAAGGATGGGACTTTGGAAGTTTTCAAGTTTAAAACCATAATATGTTTATAAATCTAATATCTTGGTAACATATGGTTTCATTATAATTATTTTGGTAACATGTGTTATCATATGGTGTGACAAGTTAACATAAGTAAAGTTTTTTTTACGGTGAAATTTGTATTTATTTCAATGGTTGTGACAAGTGGTATCAAAGCATGGTTACATGCTGGGGCCAGATGGGCCAACACAATAACATGGATGTTTTCACTTTTCACTTGCGTTGAAAAATGTGCACAGTGACAGGAAGGATAAAAGGAAGTTACCATAAGGAGAGGGACCGGTCACCAAATGCCCATAAATACAGGGGAAACCCGTCCCTTGCCCAATCCTGAAGTCAACCTAGAAATGTGGGTGCAGTTAAGCATAGAAAAACACCAACAAAATAGTACAATATTGGAGGAGTAGAAACGCCAGACAAAGAGAATTTTGGATACGGTACAACAACCTCAGATAGAGATGACTCGAGTCTGAAGTGATAATGAGAAGTTAATGAGAGAGAAAGAAAAGATACTGAAGAGCCTCTTGGATAAGCAGAACCATCACACTGCACAGCCTAGCTCGGAAAGGGATACCCATAGAGAAAGTGAACAAAAACACAAACTACATGATAACCTAGAGGGGAGTCATACTCAACGGAGTAACAAGAGTAGAACGTATAATGAAGCCAAATATGGATATATCTCAGATCAACAAGAACTGAAGAAACAGAAAGTGAAATTGCAAGGGGAATTTCGAAAAAACAAACGTCCTACATTTGATGGAGAGGTCGAGGAGATGGTAGAAGCTTGGATAATAAATATGAATAAGTATTTCCAAATTTATGAATACAACAACAAACTTAAAGCTTGCCTAGATATCTATCAATTGTGGGAAAAGGCTATGTTATGGTGGGAGGAGGTGAAAAACATGCGTGGAATTGAATATTAGAATGTGACATGGGATGAATTCCAACAATATTTTAAGATAAGTACTTAACTGAATGATTTTATGATGAAAAATCACGGGAATTTCATCATATGATGTTAGGAAAAATGTCTATGGATTAATTTGTTACAAAATTTACCTCTCTGTTAAGATATGTACCATATATAAGAGATGAAAAGATGAAGGTACAAAGGTTCTTGAGCAGCTTGTCTGCTCACATGAAATAAAGAATCGAGTTTGTGAACCCAAAAACAATGGATAAGGTGATAAGAAAAGCCAGAATATGTTATCAGCATTCCAAAAATAAGGGAGAAATTGGTAGGAGATGGCCACCTAAGAAACAACAGAAAAGCTCCTCAGGTTTTAAAAATAGGAGATCAGGAAATTATAAGAACACTAGGAAAAATTCAGCAAATAAGAAAATTGGGAGAAATGAGAAAAAGCTTAGATGGGTAGTTAAGGAGCGACATACAGAGGCTTCTAGTAGGCCTGACCTTGGACAGTCATAAGAACCCCCATTGCAATGCTCGGGATGTGCCGAAGTGAATTATTTCAAGAATTCCTCATCGAGGGAGAAATGAAGTGGCATCCAACCTACAACAGGCACCTACAGTGGGAGATGTGGCCCGCAACATACCCAAGATCAATGCTACTCTGGAGGATAGGAAAGATGATTTTCAAACAACCATGATGAACTGGAAGGTAAGCTTAAAAACCAATATGTTTCCATTTTGGTTGACATTGGAGCCAATCTAAGTTATATAAACCCCTGCATAGTTGAAAATTGTAAATTTCAAAATAAAATTTTTAAGAACCCATGACTGGTTCAATTGGCTATGGGGGCCAAAAGGAGGGTCAATTCCTAATTCCAAAATTGTGAACTGGAAATAGGAGATCAGCACATAGCTATAGAATTGAACATATTACCTTTGGGTTCTTATGATATTTTGTTGGGTATGGACTGGTTAGAAAACATTGGTCATTAGTGGATTGTAAAGATAAATTTATCTACTTTAAATCTAAAGATGGCACAAAAAAAGAGTTACAGGGAATCAAGAAGCCACTTTGATTACGTCCCATTACTGCATAAAAACTAAATAAATGCATTAGAAAAGGGTGTGAACTCTATGCAATTCAATTGGGCTTCTCAAATTCCAAGGATAAAGCCCTCATGCTGGAAAATATCCCTGTTATACAAGAATTCATGCATGTATTTCCTCAGAGTATTCCAGGATTACCACTAGGATGGGATATTGATTTCATAATAGAATTAGTACCCTGGGCCGCACCTGTGTCAAGGGACCCTACCGAATGAGTATACCTGAGTTTATAGAATTAAAAATGCAGCTGTAAGAATTAATGAATAAAGGATATATTCGGCCAAGTGTATCCCCTTGGGCAACATCGATGTTGTTTGTTAAGAATAAGGATTGGACTATGAGAATGTGCATGGACTACCGATAGCTTAATAAATTGACAGTAAAAAAATTATCCATTTCCACACATAGATGACATGTTTGACCATGTGAAGGGGGAAACAGTATTTTGAAAGATTGATTTGAGATCATGGTATCACCAAATCTAGATTAAGGATGAAGATATATTGAAAACAACATTTCGTACACAATACAGGAATTATGAATTTGTGGTGTTACCCTTCGAGTTAACCAGTGCTCCAACAACTTTCATGAGCTTAATGCATGGCATTTTGCACCCTTTCTTCGATAAATTTGTATTGATTTTTATAGATGACATACTGATCTACTCTGAAAATATGGAGGAACACAAGGAGAATTTACGTATAGTACTGAAGATGTTACGAGAACATCAACTCTATGCCAAATTTAGCAAATGTGATTTTTACAAAGAGCAGATCTAGTACCTGGGACATGTGATATCAGATGAAGGGAATTTTGTAGACCCAAAGAAGATAAAGATGATCATGGAGTGGAAAGTCCCTAATAATGTGGCAGGCGTACGTTCATATATAGGTTTGGTTGGTTATTATCTCTGTTTCATTAATAATTTCTCTAAAATATTTTTCCTATTACCTCCTTGCAGTGGAAAGGAAAAGTATTTAAATGGACCCAATAATGCCATAAAAGTTTTGATAAATTGAAATAACTATTAACCACCACCCCTATACTAAAAGTGGCATATCCAAGCAAGGAATTTCAAGTATGCATTGATACCTGCAAAGAAGGGGTTGGAGCAGTTTTGACCCAAAAGGGTAAAGTCATTGCATACGAATCCAGAAAGTTAAAGGATCATGAACATAGGTATTCTTCATATGATTTATAACTAACTGTATTAGTGAATGCTTTGTGATTATGGAGGCATTACTTGATGGTGAAAATATTTTTGTTAAAAACATATCATAGCAGTCTAACTAGCTACTTTAAGAAATCAGATCTAAATGCTCGCCAAGCAAGATGAAATGCATTCCTAAGCGAATTTGACTTTGATATACAACATGTAAAAGGAAAGGAGAACCATGTTGCTGATGCTTTGAGCAGAAAATTGCATGGCATCTATGAACTCTCTTTTAACCAGGTGGAATTTAAGTTCAAGGAGTAGATTATGGAAGCAGCAACAATGGACCCTGAGTATCAATTCTTATGGCAGCAAGCAAGAGATGGCAGAAGCGATGGAAATAAATCATATTATGAGCTTAATGAAAAATAACTCCTAGTGTTCCGGGAAAAGATATTTATTCCAAATAAAATGAGCCTAAAAGAGATGATTCTAGATGAATATCATAAGAGTTCTTATGCGGGGCATCCTGGATATCAGAAAATGTTAACAAAAATTAGAAAGGACTATTTATGGTGACGAATGCGTAAAGATATTGCTGAATACTTGACCCAATTATTTGAGTGCCAGCAAGTCAAGGTAGAACATCAGGACCCAACAGGTTCGCTTCAGCCTATTCCTGTACTCGAATGGAAGTGGGAAGTCATATCCCTTGATTTTATTACTGGGTTTCCAAGAAACAAAAGGCGCAATGACTCAATCATGGTGGTAGTAGACAAACTTAGCAAGGTAGCTCATTTTACCAATTCAGTCTACATACAAAACAATACAAATTGCGGACATATTCATGAGAGAAATTTTTCGACTACATGGTATTCCAAGAGACGTTATCTCAGATAGAGATGTAAAATTTACCTCTGCCTTTTGGAAAAAATTATTTATTGGACTGGGAACACAAATTCATTTTATTACTGCATATCACTCTCAAACTGATGGGAAAATGGAAAGGGTGAACCGGGTTCTGGAGGATATGTTGCGCATGTAAGAACCTACCAAATGGGAAGGGTACCTGCACTTAGTGGAATTTTCTTATAATAACGGGTATCAAGAATCTCTCAAGATGAGTCCATTTGAAGAATTGTATGGAATATAGTTTCCAACCCCCATCAATTGGAGCAATCTAGAAACCAAGATGATGCTTGGACCAGACATTCTTGAAGAAATGGAATGTAAGGTGAGGAAAATTAGAAAAAACTTGAAGGCAGCTCAAGACTGAGAAAAGGTATATGCAGACCGGAAATGGACATTCAGGGAGTTTGTGGTGGATGACCATGTCTACGTAAGAATTAAACCTAAAAATATCACCTTAAGGTGGAGTACTCGTGCAAAATTCCCTCCCTAATATTGCAGACCATTCGAAATTTTGGAACGGATTGAGTCAGTATCTTACCGACTAGCTCTACCTAGCCATATAAGGGTGCATAATGTGTTCCATGTATCACTATTGAAACGATACATACATGACCCCAAGCATGTGATACATTGACAAAACATACATGTAAGTCCTGATTACATTATGAATTTCCAATATGAAAGGTTCTTGCTGGAACTAAATAAAATTATTTTGTTCTAATGTAGGTAGAACCAGACGACAATTTCCCGGTAAAGCCTCAGTGTATTCTCGATAATAGAGAAATAACGCTCCAGAGGAAAGTCACCCCTAGGTTAAGGTGTAATGGAAGCACTTTAGCCCAGAGGAGGCTACCTAGGAGGACAAAAATTTTATGTGAGAGGCATACCCTAAATTGTTTCTGATAAATTAAGTAACATTGGGGATGGTGTTTAACTTAGAGGGGGAAGATGTAACACCCCATTTCATGATTAATTATGATAAACAAACTTTATGATACATTAATTTTTTTCTTTAATATAACTGACTAACGAATATGGTATTCGTTAGTAGGAATTGAATTTATTTATAATAAAAGAAAATATGGATAATTATCTTTAGTAAAAATAAATTAACTGAATGGTAAATGTTTCCAAGATTCCAGAGTAAAAGTAGAGACAATTCTAACAGTTACTTCCGAGAAAAGGATAAAAGAAAAATCCTGAAGGGAAGGGGTTCTGTTCAAAAAGATGCTAAGGGTAATGACTGCAAATTTATTGCAAGTTGATGGAGAGTTTTCCAGAGCTCCTATGAGGGAAGTGGAGCTTTAGACCCGGAGAAGTATAAACTGGATTGGAAATCCTGAGGCCTATCTTCTCAATAAAACAATTGTCTAATGTTTAAGGCTCTAGAGAGGAGCACGGGGGGAGTCGAGGACGTAATTTTCTCACTCACGGTTGGGTGGACCATCATTTATCAGGACGAAGAATTGAGATAAGTATAAATGAATATCTGTATTATGTTTTACTGTGCATGACAGACTGGTAAAGAAGCATGTTTACGAGCTAGATTTTCTGTTTGATATATGAATATCTGGTTGTGTTTTACTATACATGACAAACTCGAAAAAAAAACATTTTTAGGAACTAGATTTTATGTTTGATAAATGATTATAATAATGTTTGAAATATTACTTTCTTAAGAGAGGGAAAGTAGAAAGTGTTCTATTTATTTTGTGAGAGTAATTTTAACATGGATGAATAGATTTAAAATGTTGCACAAAAAATGTATATTTAGCCAAACGAATAAGAGGAACAAATAGAACATTTAGGATGGTCTGTAAACCCCATCTATAGTATAACAAATCAGAGAATCCCTCTATTCTACCTATAAGAAAACTTTATCACAAAATAATTATTTTACATTAGACTCAACCATATGTAACTATTTCCTATGCATATAATGGCACCAGGGTTTAGTGCCGAGCCATGAAGATACGGGGCAAGGGTCATAGTCCCTGGGTTGAAATAGTTACTTACATTACCTTCTAAACAATAAATTTTCAGAAGCAAAGGAGAGTACAAGATGTTCTCCATAGAAATATTAATTAAAGATTTGTTACATTCATCCAAGAAGTAAAGTCGTAAACACTGTAATATTATTTTTTTAGAAGGAATCAATATTATGTAGTAACCTATCTAAATCATATACATATATATCAAAATCTCATTGAGTGGAATTGTGCATTTAAAATAAATCTACAAGAAAGCACATAACTAAATCTTGAACTAGGACCATTCGTGTTAAAATGTAAAAATACCCACAAAGGGGTTTTCAGATAGAATATTATGATTCACCGAAAATAAAGTAGGACACAGTCCGAAAAATGGTGAATAAAATTCCAAACAGTATAGCTGACATATGGACATTTGAGTCTTAATTTTTGTAATATTCTCAGCCTAAAACCTATAGCCAAGCCATCACATGAAGGATGGAGCTAAAATATTCAATAAGCGAAAAATACAACTAAAGAACCCGAAACATTAGATATATTGCATGCAGGCACTGTCGGGATATGAGGCACCATATACACATAGGAGTTTCACCCTCACACAATCGACATTAATTGTCAAATAAAAACAATGTCACTCGGTAGACATTCACAACTTACCAGGGATTCACGGGAGGAGCTTGGAATTGAACTGAGCTACCCTTCGTTCGAAGGCAAAACCTCACCTGTAACATAAAAAGATATACACAACGGAAAGTCAATGATAAAGTCCTAAGTTGGCATATAGTAAAACATATTAAGAACTTAAATAAAAATAAGAAAATGGAAAGAGGACCCCTTAGCACGGCATTACCTGCAGCTCGAGCATGCAGAGATTATGTCATGTCTTCATGCCACCAATGGGTCAAACCCGAGGACCCTCTTAGAAAAACAGTGTGCAAGGCATCCCTAGGAAGGATGGGATCCGAGAGTACTGACACGAAAGGGATAAACCCTTTACACATTAAAACAAAGAATAACGTATACCAAATTACGAGTATTACATAGATGTAGACGGATAAAGAAATCATGTAAACAAAATTGTAGAGGACATAACCAACAAAACATTCATTCAACGAGATAATCGCAACCAGGGAGCTATTAATGGATAAAGAAAAATAGGAGTTTACTTGTACAGGGTAGCCATGTTTGCAGCATGGCGAATGAGGATCCCGTCGTGCTACATCAACAAGAATGAACGCGAACCATCAGAGGTTTCACAAAGAGAATCAAGAAAGTTGCAGAGCTATCAAGAGCGGGATGTGGCGAAAAAATTAGATGAATGACCAAGCGAGGGTGTGGTGGTTTCCCTAACCACCCTGGACTACCGCAACACCGTGAGATTCAGGGTTAACTGATCAACGGTCTAGATCAAGCAACCCAATAGCTGTAAGGACCTCAACAATTAATGAGCCAGGTGTCCATCGAGTTGTATGAGACCATAATCAACTCCAAAGTCGATATTTAATAAATTGTTTGCAATCTCTTACGAGCCGTATGATTGAATAAACCATAATCCATTAAGAATTGTCATAGAAATCACACCTGGGTTTGTACCGTTATACGATGAATAAATCGTAGTACAACCAAATCTTTGTGTTGAAAAAGATAGAAATTTGAATATAGCCAAATACATATATATTATAATGTCAAGTACTCAATTATGTATGTCATGTATTTCGAAAGTATGCCATATGGGCATTTGAATATATATATATATATTTTGTTAGATAAGCCATAATTCTTAACGATAAGACTTTGGAAGTTTTGAAGTTTAAAACCATAATATGTTTTTAATCTTGGTAACATATGGTTTCATTATAATTATTTTCGTAACATATGTTAGCACATGGTGTGACAAGTTAACATAAGTGAATCTCTTTTTATCGTTAAATTTATATTTATGTAGAAGAAGAGGCTATGTTGGAGCTGTCTGGTTTCCTACGCGGTTACCTTTCTAGGGTTTGGGCCCAGTGAAAACATTTTTGCTGAGTCTACTTACTTCCAACGGTATTTTTGCCCAGCCACCGCATAGCCCTTCAAGGGACTTATTACCAAGTCGGTTTTATTATGCATATGGTAGTTTTAATTTTCACATTCGTCATAGGCAAATTCCTTACGAAGCAGGATACTACCATTCCATTCTTCTTTACGAATATTTTACCCCTAACCAATTTAAGAAATATTATTCTTTAATTTTTACACATACATTTTTACTGCTTTACCTATGAAGATATGCATATTTGATGAAAAAGTATTGATTTATAAAAAACTTTTTTCATTTCCTACTTTTTCTCCTAATTTATCCTTTTGGCCTGTTCCTTTGTGTATAATACTATTAAATGATGATTACGCAGTCACACTGCCTTGATGAAGTTCTCTCCTCATTCCACTTGTTTTTTTTTTCTTTCCTCCATGAAGAACATTGGTCCTACTTTACCTTGTCACCCTGTCAGAGGTCCTCGCTTGGTTAACCTGCATATCAGAATTTTACAAAGAAACTAAAACCATGCATTTACACTTATTCGAGAAAACTCTTTTCTTTTGGTAACTAAAAAATAAAAATAAAGAAATATCATTCGAGATTTATACAACAAATTATTTCAACGTCATGAAAAAAGTGATTCTCTATACATTTCATTCCTAAAGACGGAAATTGTTTCTTCTTATTTGTTTACAATTTCATTCAAAACTAACTTTATTTTTTTCTTTTATCTAAAACCAAAAAAATTAGAAAAAGTCATCTGAAATGATGGAAACCACATTTGCAAGGCTTACTCGCTCCTTGTGACCTTAAGCCGAGAAAGTGATTGTCTATACACTTCTTTCTTAGTGGCTAAATTTTTCTTCTTATTTGTTTACTAAGCCAAGAAAGTGATTGTCAATCTATACACTGAGGGAATTTTTTTTTCTCATTTTTTACAATTTCATTCAAACTATTTAATTTTTTTCTTTATCCGCAACCAAAAAAATTAGAAAATTTTATCCCAATTTCTGAAAACAATATATACAAGGCCGACTCAGTCCTCTTCACCTTAAGCCAAATATCTTGTTTTCCTACCATCGCGTTCTTGTCCCTTCAGTCAGAATAACAATATTTACTCTTCCAAGGGTTTTTCTTGTTGCCTAGAGAAGAAAAAACTGCTCTTTATGTGTGGTATCACTAGTTTTTATCTCCCATTGCTGCCATGCAGTTAGTGTCTTTCGCCTTTTCACAGTAACTTCCTTCAAAAGTACCAGATCAACCACATTTATCAACAACTGTATTTTCTTTTTGGTCCTCTTCGTCAAATTTCTTCCTTCCTCTTCTAGACGAGTGGCTTTTATCCATCCCATCTTATAGAATTTTTTTTTTTTTTTTACTTTTGTTACTTCCTTTTGCTGGGTCTTAACTAACTTTCACAACTGTTCGGACGGAAGGGACTTTAAACTCTCAAAGTAAGCCTTAACATAAACGTATAAATCATTATTATTAACATCACAAAGCATTTGTTATATATATATATATATATATATATATATATATATATATATATATATATATTTTCAATATATGATTTTTAAATTTCATTTAAATACTTTTCAAAAAATAAATAACATACAATTTAAAGTTGTCTAAATTCAACATAAACACAACTAAACTTTAAAATTCCATGCTCCTTAGCTTGGGTCATCATTTCTCTTTATAAAATAGAAAAAAATTTAAATATTTTCAATAAATAAATTAAAACATTTAAATTCTAATTACAACTGCAGTCTAACTTAACCGTTATTTAAATTAGCAGAGAGTCACCATCTCTCTTCATAAAATAGAAAAAAAAATAATATGTTTCTATAAATAAATTAAAACATTTAAATTATATTTTTAATGCCAGTCTAACTTAACCATTAGTTAAATTAGCAGAGTCATATGACTGGGGATATTACTTATTTAAATCAGTAGAGTCATATGATTGGGGATACTACATCTCTCCCCATCGAAGGAACAATGTCCTCCGTGTTTTCACGCTCCTTTTTTTGGAATAATTTTGGTTTTTGTTTTTTTTATAATGTTCACCGTAACGACTTCATGCCGAAATTTCTTTCATAGCACTTTATTTATCAGGGATGGTTTAATTTCTGGAGTACAATTGACTCCCTTTTAAACTCTACCTTCCTGTTATGGTATGCCCTCTTCCATACTGGACAAGTATCATTAGTTGTTCTTTATGTACTCAACAAGGGTCTGCAAGTGTGTTACCATAGGGTCACCTGCATGCTCTATAAACCAACAATGGTTCGTAGTCTTCCTTAATTATGGTTAGTAGCATTAGTGTAAACACAATAACCATAGAAATTTTTGTAGTCTTCCTTAATAAGGGTTAGTAGCATTAGTGTCAACATGATAACCATAGAATTTTTTATTTTATTTATTTATTTATTTTATTTTATTTTTGGCGTCTAAACACTATAACTATAGAATTTTTTTTGAACTTGTCTAATGGCTATATCAATTGATATGGACCTCGTCATTTCACTATAACTTTTTAAGGTATAAAAATATTATTCTTATTTACACCATGTACATAGTGATAATAGCATTATAATAACCATTTATTTTTCTTGTCCAATGGCTATACCAACTGATATTGACCCCACTACTTAGTTCCATTATAAGTTTTAAAGGTATAAAAATATCAGTCTTATCTAGACCATCTACATAGTGATAATAACATTCTAAGAACCATTTATTTTTCATGCATTTTAGAAAATAACAACTCTTGTAAACCTTTGAGCACTAGTGAGTGGGGGGGCTTTTATTTACTTTTTTGAATCACACACACTTTATTTTCAACAACTCATTAAAAAATTGCAGACATATGCATAAATCATAAGAGCTACATAAACATGAACAAGAACACAAGAAGGAATCAACACATGAGACACAATATATCTGGTGGAAAACCCTTCATTGGAAAAAAAAGCAACCTTCTTGTTCTTGTGTTTTTTTGAATATTATATTAAGTAAATATAGTCTTTTTTCATAAATTTTTTACTCCAATAAGCTAGGAGACTCAACCTCATATACCATTAGCTAAGTCGCATCAGTTTGGAGACTCGATTCTACTAATCAACTTCGAAGACTATGTTCTGTACGAATCTATGGACCACCATCTGCTAAAATCCACCATGATCAATCGATCCTCACCCAAATCTTATGGGACTATCCAACTACCATTGGATTGAGAAACGGTTACTTTAGTTGAAACTTCGCAATCATTGCTCCAAAATCATGAAGTCACTACTCCTTTACTTTATGTGAACCTCCTTTCATATATTCTCATGCTAGATCCCATGAATTTCTATTCAAACTGACTCAGTGCCTCAATATGACCTCTAACAATAAGACATCATCATATCAGTCAAAATAATACCACAATTTGTGCTCTCAACACTAGAAAAATAGTGGGCACATTGAATATGAATATTTTGACCCCTCACATCAATATAATGTTGCATAATACAATTAAAATCATAAGACACGATGGCTATGTTCCAAATGCATCGAAAACTCCAGCAAAAACAAATGTGAGAGTCACGAAAAAAACAATATCGAATAGCATACGAAATCTCTCCAAACAATCTCTACTCCAACAACATTAAATCTAATCTATTCTGCAACATGCTTCGATTCTACTCTATTCTCTGCCATTAACACTTACTCATTGAATCATTTATGCTCTCCAATAAGTATGAGGCCTGACCACTATTTGCATCCTTCTCCTACACATATACATTCACAATCAATTATCACAAAACTCCCAAGTGATGAATATAAAGCATGTAGGGAAAAATTTAGCTTTCGCATAGGATCAAGGGTGAAAAACTTGGACCAAATCAATCCACTAAGACCATTAATTGTGCAATAAATGAGTTCACGTCATTGGAGGAACTTTTCAAACCATTCTGACCTTTACAACTAATTCTGGAAGCATATGGGGATATCTACGCTAATTTATTTTTAGTTTGTGCTAAGAATGCAAAGAAATTCTCGTGAAAAACCTCAATCACATCCATAGCACTGGAAAAAATTGACTGGAAGTTTCAGTCACATGCATAATTCTTCCTTCGAGCATCCAAAGGCCTTAGTCTCATGCACAATATTGGCTCCACGCGTGTTGGGAAAAATATTGAGAGGGGGGGGTGAATCAGTATGTACTGCATATTCAAAACTTTCACTTTTTCTTGCTTCTAAAACGCATACGCTACTTTCCTGAACCAGACTTGCGTATATACGCGGATACCCTTTACGAAACTCGCGTATACACAGATATCTATTTATGTCATTAATTCTTCATTTAAATCATTCCTTCATTTATTCATCAGATATTCAATAAGTAGTAAACATGTGCAGTAAGAACAGAATAAATCATCACACAAAGCATCACACATGAACACCAGGATTTTTAGGTGGAAACCCAAGTCGGGAGAAAACCACCGCTGCAGTTGCTCAGCCTTCAATATTTTATTATATAGAAAACATCTTACAACATATGTGCTGGCACAGACTCCTACCAGCACGCAGGCACCCACCTGCGGTCGTTTACCAGCCTCTCCTGGAAGGGAGCTACGACCCCCTGACTCGTTTACCAGCCTCTCCTGGAAGGGAGCTACGACCCCCTGATCTCGTTTACCGGCCTCACCTGGAAGGGAGCTACAACCCCCTGACTGAAGGCTACAACCTTCAGCACCACCTTGGACCACGTTTCATCAATTTTCACACTGGATCCAACAACTTCAATGGAACACCACTTGCAGGCCACATTTCATCATATTTTCATACTGGACCCTTTCCATACTTTTAAGCACAAACATACGTCACCAACAGATACATATCAACACAGATCAGATAGCAGAAACACAGCAGAACAGATCAGATATTTCATACCCCTTGCTTCAGCAAAACCTAGTTTGCATACGCGCTTTCCCTTTACTGATGTCGCGTATATACGCGCTTCCGTCCACACAAACAAGCGTATACCTCAGTGTATATTTCATTGCGCATACGCGCTTTTACTTCAGAGAAGCTGCGTATATACGCGCTTCCTCCGCGGCGAAGTAGCGTATAGATCTTCAATCATTACAGAGCATCATACTTCATCAGATCAGACATTCAGTTCAGATTTTACCTTTTTACTTCAGACAGATGCTCGCCTAGATGTTCGCCTCATCACAGATCTAGGCCTTCCATAAGCAGATCTAGTAGATACAAGTGCATTTCAGATCTAGATCCCCTTCTTCATCATTGGTGCATCATACATTCAGATTTATCTTCGAGTGTAACCCTTTCCATTCAGATCTACTTCAGAGAGAAGTATTCATTCAAGCTCAGACATCTTGCACCCACGCTCATGTTTTGCACAATGAATTTCTTCTCCTTATATAGGTTTACCCTTTTTAAATACCATGAGCCCCTTTTTCAATACCATTGGCCAAAGCAATACCATGAGCCCAAAACTATCTGGACGGGGTCATTTAGGCGGATCATTACCCAATACAATGGGTCAATACCATGGTGGTTACCCTTGGTTTTGCACTTTTTGAGCGCTTTAGCCCATACGCGACTTGGCACGTTCTTTTCCGCGTGCATACGCGACTTCCCCTAGGCCAATCCGCGTATACCTAGAGACATACTCTTTTTCATCATAGAATTAGTACATGATGAATTCCTTTCTTCATTGCCTTCTGTTCACACTGTAGATACATCAGATTTTCTTCATCAGGAACATATTCTCTCAAGCACAACTTCATCAAGTGAGTTGTCCATCATCTTCATCCGTGGGTTGACTTTCAAGGACAACACTTAGCATCATATTGTCGACAAACATCATATCACATCAGATTTACATCATTTACCAAGTCCATCAAGTCAAGAATAACTTCATCAGGTGGATTGCCATCAAGGACAACACATGTCAACAGTCGCATGTCTTGATCTTCATTCAGTGGGTTGCCATCAAGGACAACATCCTGCATCATATTTCCAACAATCTCCCCCTTTGGACTTGATGGCAACCACGATGGTGTTTGGTTACCACAGCAGATAGATACCATGTCACTCTCCCAAATATGTCACTCTCCCAAATATTTGACATAACTATCTTCTCTACATTCAAACACCATGTCACTCTCCCCCTTTGACATCAAGGGAAAAGGGCGGATCAAAAACCAACACTCTCCCCCTTTTCTCCTCATGTGGAAGAAACATTCTGCAGATCTGATATGTGCTGAAGTGGCCAAGCTCCCCCTGAGTTCATGCTGAATCTTCAAACATAATTGTCAATCAAGTACATGACTCTATGAACCTCCTATCACCAAAGACTCATACTTACATCAATTATCCATCCAAGTGGATTTACATATGAGACTCAACTACCCAACCAAGTGGGTTTACAAATTTGACTCAGCTACCCAACCAAGTGGGTTTACAAAATTTGACTCAGCTACCCAACCAAGTGGTTTTACAAAATTGACAAGTCCTTACATGACTGAATATAACAATTTTACAACATGAGTCTCAACAAGACCTTTTCAACAAATTACAAAGATGACCATTTAAGACCAACACCAGAAAGTCCTCAAGAAAGAGAACATATTTCAGAACCATCATAATGCCAACAATGCATTATACTCAGCAAAGCCAATGCTCCCCCTGAATTTGTGCATCCAAGCATTCTTTTTGTATGACTAAGGCTTCCCCTTAGTTTGTGCAACCTGAACATTTTCACCAAAAAATCATCAAGGCATCTTCATCAACACATTAGAAACAGATTTATGAGAACTGGAACACCACCAGAGATACCAAACAGTATCAGAGATACCAAACAGCACTGCAGCTGTGCTGAAGAGAGCTGAACCAACCAAAAATTGTCAGCAACCAAACATACGCAGTTTTCTGTGCAGGAACTAGCGTATATACGCGACTGTGTTTCAGGAAACCCGCATATCCCAATGCCATCTTCTAAATTAATGTAGATTTGTTCTTTTGACAGACTGAGACAACTTCAGCTTCAGTTTGTGAAAATCAAATGCTTCCCTGGAACAAGTGAGGGCAGACAGATAGGACAAAGTAGTTGTGTCTTCAAGTGTCATCCAATGGTTGTAGCATCAACACAATAGTAATCAAGCCTTCAGATTCTTTGCATCATCAATACAATTTTTCCAAGAGGGATTCTCATATCAGAACAATATCTTCATATAGGTGTCAAGCAATCATCCAAGCGGTCCAACATCACCATGATCTTCAAGATTTAACATGAAAGATCTCTCAACCATAGTAACAAACTCTGCATGATTTATTTCTGAATCAAATGACATCCAACTCATCCATGTGTGAGTACAAAAGATACTTATCAGCAACCAGGGCTCAAAAACTCATCATAATAAACCATGTACCAAGTCATCATCATTTAAGCATGAGTATCACAAAAACCAAAGAATAAGCAGTCATATTGCCAACAATGCAATCATTAGTATTCAACCTGCTGCTCCCCCTAAACCAGTGCTCTTCCTTAGCTTGTGCAATCTGAAACACCTTCAACAGCAAGTCATCAGCAACAATCTCTGCATGATCTGTCCTCATCTCTGAATTATAAGACTTTCATTTCAACAACGAATGCTCTTCATCATAAAGCAACCAAGCTTCATCCATAATTTTCAACACAAGAACCCATGTATCATTCCATTATCATGAGTCTAACCAGAATGATGCTAACAGTGCAATCATCAGCAGTCAGACTGATGCTCCCCCTGGACCTCTGCTCCAGATCTTCAGCTATCAGATAAATTCTCTTATCATCAATGCATACGCGACTGTGTCTGAAGAAACTCGCGTGTATACGCGACTTTTGTTAATATAACCCGCGTATGGAAAGTGAAGCATAGAAAATTTTCATCTTCCTTCATTTCCTCTTGAGTTTGTACCTCCTGTACCTGTCCTTTCCACATCAGATGCGCTGTCAGAAGTAAACATAACCAGAATAATCAAACCATGAGAGACATCATACATTGCTCCCCTTGTGACGATACATTACTAAATCTCATAATGTATCCCACATCATTCCTACAGTCAATCAGAGAAGTAAGCTTCCAGAAGCAGATGACTGCAGTAGGGTCTGAATTCCCTACGTTTCTGGTCGGTCCTCCTTCTTTTTCCAAATTTGCTTGAGCTTTCCAACTGTGTGCTGAAAATTGTTCACTTTCCCAGATCTGTTCATCCTGCATTCTTTTTCTACATGTCCATACTTGTTGCAAGCATAACATCTCATGTGGTCAGACAAATAAACATAAGAATCATAATGAGTATTTCTAATCTTCCTCTTTTTACACTCAGCTGCTTTATGTCCATACTTGTTACATGAAAAACAATATCCCTTGAAGAAACCAGCGTACCTTTCTATGTAGGAGCTCCTTGTTTGAGGCTAAAATGATCTTCTCCTGCAATTTGCTGCAACATGCCCATAATTATGACATTTAAAGCATTCGACGTTCTTGAATAAATTCCTTTGAGAGTTCATGATTGTTGTTTGAGCTTTTGTCTCTTTCAACACTTCCGGTTTTGTATTGACATCCTCTGAATTTTTGGCACTTCCTTGTGAGCTAGATTCTCCTTTAACAGTTTCATGAAAACCAAGACCAAGTTTGATAGCAGGAGACCTTTGATTACTCAGAATATTGTCCAGAATATTAGTACTATCTTGAAACCTCAAAAGTTTAACCTTTTCTTCTAATTTACCTTTGAGAATGTTTACCTCAACCTCCAAGGCTTGACATTGCTTTTTCATGCTTTCTTCTTTCTTTCTTCCATCTTCTACTTGATCCTTCAGATTTAGAATCTCTTCTTTCAACCAATTTTCGTTTTCTTCACATGTTTGTTCCAGCTCTTCATTCTTCTTGTTTGATTTTTCCAGAACCCTTTTGAGAGAGATGATTTCAGCTTCAAGGCCTTCATTCTTCTTATTTGATTTGTCCAGGTCTTCTTTGAGGGAAATGATTTCTGCTTCAAGTCCTTCCTTTTCTAATGATTGTAGAGGTTCCTCATTTTTCTCACTTGATGCTTCTAGATCTGCTTGTAGAGAGATGATTGCAGCTTTGATTCCTTCATTCTTCTTGCTTGATTTTTCAAGATCTGCTTCTAGTTCTTTAATTCGATTGGATGCATAAGTATGAAACCTTTGATACTTGTCCACCTGTCCATTCAACATTTCTATTTGATCTTTCATTTGAGAGGTCATCTCTTTGTAGATAGTTTCTTGTTTATTAGTTGAACTTTGTAGTTCTTCAACTTTAGTCTTGAGAGCTTCTTGTAGATCCACAACTTTACTTTCGCTATCTTCACTATTGTTTGTACAAAGAAGAGTATTACAAGTGGCCTTCTTCTTTTCCTTCTTTGCCATGAGTATTTGTAGAGCTTCGTCAGAAACTTCTGGATCCATACTGTCAATTTCACTATCATAATCATTGCACATGCAGTTAAGTAAGAGACAAGAACAACGATTAATACCTGGTTCATATTCTTCAATTTTTTCTATACATGATTTCTGAGGTATCTTCTTGTTTCGAGTAGCCTTCTTCTTTTGCTTCTTAGCCATGAGCACTTTTAGATCTTGGTCAGAATCTTCTTCATCTTCACTGGACACTTCATCATCATCTTCTTTTGCATAATAACTCTTTCTTTTTTCAAATTGTTTCCCTTTACCATGTTTTTCTCTATAAGGACATTTAGCAGCATAGTGACCAACTTTTCCACACTCAAAACATTTGAAGGGAAGCTTACCTTTGAATCTTCCAGTTCCTAGTTGGAGTTTTCTCACGAAATTCGCTTCTTCTTCATCGGATATATAGCTGGATTCTTTGACAACTTCCTTTCCTTTTCCTCTTGCAGATACCTTAAAAGCAGCTTCTTTGATTTGAGAAGGACCTCCTTGTCTCATTTCAAAAGCAGTCAGAATACCATGTAATTGAACAATAGTAAGAGTTTGCAGATCTTGCCTTTCTTCAATAGCTGAAACTTTAGAGTCAAATTTTGAAGTCAAAGATCTTAAGACCTTTTCCACCAAAGTAGTATCAGTTATGGTTTCACCCAAATTTCTCATCCGATTTACAATATCATCTAGACGAAGAAAGAAACTGGCAACACTTTCATCACTATGCATCTTCAAATTTTCATATTCAATTCTAAGAGTTTGGAGTTTTGCACTTTTACCTTTGTGTCTCCTTCATAGCTTAGAATGATTTTGTCCCATATTTCTTTTGCTGAATGTAGCTGCATTACTTTAGCAAATTCTGATTCAGACATGCTTCCCAATAAGACATTCACTGCTTTGGCATTGATTTCATACTTCTTTCTTTCAGCTGCATCAGTAGGAATACTTGCCGGGTATTGATAACCTTCTTCCACTATTGCCCATACATCTGCACCAAGACTTTGCAGATAAGCTTTTGTACGTACCTTCCAGAAGATCAGATTGCTTCCATTGAATAAAGGTGGCTTTATAGACATTACTCCTTCTTGACTTCCCATTGCGACGGATCTCCTTTAAGCGATCAAGCTTCTGCACAAGGACCTGCTCTGATACCAATTGTTGGGAAAAATACTGAGAGGGGGGGGTGAATCAGTATTTACTGCATATTCAAAACTTTCACTTTTTCTTGCTTCTAAAATGCATACGCTACTTTCCTGAACCAGAATTGCGTATATACGCGGATACCCTTTACGAAACTCGCGTATACACAGATATCTATTTATGTCATTAATTCTTCACTTAAATCATTCCTTCATTTATTCATCGGATATTCAATAAGCAGTAAACATGTGCAGTAAGAACAGAATAAATCATCACACAAAGCATCACACATGAACACCAGGATTTTTAGGTGGAAACCCAAGTCGGGAGAAAACCACCGCTGCAGTTGCTCAGCCTTCAATATTTTATTATAGAGAAAACATCTTACAACATATGTGCTGGTGTAGACTCTACCAGCACGCAGGCACCCACCTGCGCTCGTTTACCAGCCTCTCCTGGAAGGGAGCTCCAACCCCCTGACTCGTTTACCAGCCTCTCCTGGAAGAGAGCTACGACCCCCCGATCTCGTTTACCAGCCTCACCTGGAAGGGAGCTACAACCCCCTGACTGAAGGCTACAACCTTCAGCACCACCTTGGACCACGTTTCATCAATTTTCACACTGGATCCAACAACTTCAATAGAACATCACTTGCAGGCCACATTTCATCATATTTTCATACTGGACCCTTTCCATACTTTTAAGCACAAACATACGTCACCAACAGATACATATCAACACAGATCAGATAGCAGAAACACAGCAGAACAGATAAGATATTTCATACCCCTTGCTTCAGCAAACCCTAGTTTGCATACGCGCTTTTACTTCACTGATGTCGCGTATATACGCGCTTCCGTCCACACAAACAAGCGTATACCTCAGTGTATATTTCATTGCGCATACGCGCTTTTACTTCAGAGAAGCTGTGTATATACGCGCTTCCTCCGCGGCGAAGTAGCGTATAGATCTTCAATCATTATAGAGCAGCATACTTCATCAAATCAGACATTCATTTCAGATTTTACCTTTTTACTTCAGACAGATGCTCGCCTAGATGTTCGCCTCATCACAGATCTAGGCCTTCCATAAGCAGATATAGTAGATACAAGTGCATTTCAGATCTAGATCCCGTTCTTCATCATTGGTGCATCATACATTCAGATTTATCTTCAAGTGTAACCCTTTCCATTCAGATCTACTTCAGAGAGAAGTATTCATTCAAGCTCAGACATCTTGCACCCACACTTGTGTTTTGCATAATGAATTTCATCTCTTTATATAGGTTTATCCTTTTTCAATACCATGAGCCCCTTTTCCAATACCATGGGCCAAAACAATACCATGAGCCCAAAACTACCTGGACGGGGTCAATTAGGCGGATCATTACCCAATACCATGGGTCAATACCATGGTGGTTACCCTTGGTTTTGCACTTTTTGAGCGCTTTAGCCCATACACGACTTGGCACGTTCTTTTCCGCGTGCATACGCGACTTCCCCTAGGCCAATCTGCGTATACCTAGAGACATACTCTTTTTCATCATAGAATCTAGCACATGCTGAAATCCTTTCTTCATTGCCTTCTGTACTCACTGTAGATACATCAGATTTCCTTCATCAAGAACATATTCTATCAAGCACAACTTCATCAAGTAAGTTGTCATCATCTTTATCAGATGGGTTGCCTTTCAAGGACAGCACTCAGCATCATATTGTCAACAAACATTATATCACATCAGATTTACATCATTTACTAAGTCCATCAAGTCAAGCATAACTTCATCAGGTGGATTGCCATCAAGGACAACACATGTCAACAGTCGCATGTCTTGATCTTCATTCAGTGGGTTGCCATCAAGGACAACATCCTGCATCATATTTCCAACAACGCGATTGAAGCGAAGTATGAAGAAAAACATCAATCCTTTAGCTCATAACATCTGCCACATGTTGGATGCTCCTATTTATCTCTTGTACATGCTTACAAACCTCTATAATAGCCTTTGAAACATATGCAATTGGATCAAACATGTCTCCCAAGTTTCACTTCCAATTTTACCTAAAAGGACAATAAACAAGGTTACAAAGAGTACCAAAAAGTCCTCCACTCTATAAATATCATCTCCACAAGCTGTAACACCTCTTACAAACCTAAAATACTCTTTATAACATCTCCATCATCAAACACATGGCCATCATATTGTAGCAAATCGTGTCCGTGAGCACAAGCATGAGGACCTAGATGAAGACCTAGTTTCCAACTCAACTAGTATGCCAATCAGCATCTCTATCATATGTAGATATTCATCATCTACCTGTAGCAGAATCATAAACCAAACCAATGTCATCATCTAACAACCATGTGTGTGACATCATATAGTTGACATTAATTTTAACGGAATCATCCCAATGTCAACACAGTCAGTTGCAACCATGCTACAATGAATGGGATCCAAAAATAAACTAGTCTACAAGGGTTGACATCAATGCCAACATGAGTTAGCTTCCATCATGAACCTATTCCAACAACAGCTAGCTAGAAACATGCACACCATAACGCCAAAAATCTCCCCCTTTGGAATTGATGGAAACCATACAAAAACTCTAAGCATGCATCCTATATCCCTCCCCCTTTGACATCAATGGAAAAGGGTGAAATCCATCTCATAAGGTAGAAATAACTGAAGCATAACACTAAATAAAATAATATCTACATGGCTAAAATATCATGCATATCAACCAATTACCATACTCTCCACATCAGTAGTAGCAAGAAGTAAATATATGAATCATCATCTAGAGCAACATAACAACCAACAACCTCTAGTAGTAGCAGCAACATGCAAATATGAGGCAACCATAAGCATCAATAAGCAACATCATAATGAAAAACATCACATAATATGTGACATCTACATGAGGAAACAAAACACAACCTCTGCCACAACTACATAGCATTAACCACCAAATATCTCTGAACATAATATAAGGCCAAGAACCAGCAATCAGAATCATAACATGAGGCACACCATGAACACTTCCAAGTGGATCATAATTCCAAAAATGATGGCTAAGTTAAACAAGAGAAAATATATGATCCCCCTCAACACATCTCATCTCTAATATCATCTCCATCCTGAAGTGAACCACTTTTGCTTCAAGATTTCTTCCTTGCCAATGGAAAAAAGCACAAGGTGGATGAAGACTCCACATGACCATGACTATATGACATATACATTACAAATTCATTGCTTTAGAAGCATCATAATGCCTCATACATGATTCACATATAACCATAACATGACCTCATGACTCATGAATATATGACCCAATGTGAATACAACATAAGTACATGGCTTCATTGGCATTTTACATAGATTTTCAATGATTTACATAACTTCTATGATCATCTTCTATGGACCAATGACTAAAAATAGTAATACATCATGACTATTACATCATCATTATCCCATACATATGGCTACAAAATAGACTCATTTTACTCCTCCATAACAAGCCTATCACCATGATGACTCATCATACTAAGGATTGGACTCTCAACTGATAGATAATGATGATACAATAAAAAATAAACGGTTGTAGTAATCATCATACAACAACTCATACATGGTTTTTCCATGTTACATGGCATATATTAGATACATGGTTGAAGGAATGACTACATTCTATGCATGGTTTCACATATTTTCAACCAACTATTAGTGGAAACCAAAAACATATCTATGGCTGAAAAATGTACTAATTTCACTCATGAAAGCATACATAAATCTATTGCAAATAATTGAGTGAAAACAATGAAGAATATGTTAAATATCACATGTAAATTCCATACCATGCATATCTCCCTTTGAGCTCAATATACCCTACAAAAGGAAAGCTAGTCCCATGGACTTGAGTGTGCATGAGGCTGAAATGAAATCATCATATGTTGTTGCAAAAAATTGAACTCACCAAGCAGCCAAACACTCTCCCTGAGGTTGTGTACCTCTCATGAGTTTTCTAGTCCTAAAAAAATATGCCTAAAATAATCATGGACTACATAAGGGAGTGCTCTTTACTACTTGAAGAGTTGTTGCTCCTTCTTCCTCTACACGATATTTGGTTGCTTCTTATCTTCCTCGACTTTCCCCTTTTGTTCCTGCACTGGTTTTCTACTATGTCCCTTTTTCTTTTTCTTCCTTTGTCATTTTTGGCTTGAAAAATGTGGCAAAAATCAATCTCTTGCCATATGGATAAAGTTATGACATGTGTAGAACTCCACATGTCCAAGGTATGTAGCAAGAGGATTACATATCATGCTAATCATGCCATACATAAAAAATTCATGAATTATGCTTCTCGTACATTGGTTAGATCTGCATTCAAATGAATTATGGCCAAATAGGTGACATGAGTAACAATAACCATAAAAGTGACAATTATACATGCTGGCCAATCTCTTTGGCTGCTGATATTGCTACAATCTCTGCTGATTTTATCTGTATGTTCTGCTCCAATAATTAGTTGTAATATGCCCAAATTTGTGCTAGTTGTGACACTCAACATTACTCATAAAAGGAATGGAGGGGATTTGATTCATTTGGAATCATATATGTCTTCCATGATATCCTCTTGGAGAAAAATATCTTCTAAATTTAGGTCCTCCAAATTTTCTACTCTACTACTTGTCTTACTACTTGATTGGTTGTTGGTTTTGCTTCTTGTTTCGTTGCTTTTCACACTTGCTACTTGTATTGTTTGCTACATTTTTCTGGCATTACTCTTTGATATTTTTGCCTACATGAAAATTGAGGTTTAACATTTTTTATTGCTAGATGTGATCTTTCCTGGGGTCTAGGGGAATTCTTGTGCCTGTGAAATTGGTTTCACATCGACCGTTCAATCAGTCTCTTGTCATTGGAATGGGTAGTTGGAATTTTTTTCGAATGGTGGCCTGGGTATTTTTAATTATGAATTTTACCATGTGTAGTGGGATGGGTTTGGTTAATTATATGTGTCCTTAGGATGTAGAGGCTTATTGGTTCTAGGGTGAAGTATTTTGCACTCACTGGTAAAGAGGTAGAGTCTATATGAGAGGAATTGTTGTGTAATTCCATTTTTGGTGTGTCATCATCAAAATTTGGGTCATTTTGTATGGTTATTATACAACACAATTATTTTTTGGTATCCTATTTTTTTTTAGGAATGGTCAAGTCAATATTTGTGTCCTTTTGCAGGAAGAGGAAGCCCATGTAGAGAAATTGAGGAACCCTCTTATGACTCTAGGATGCCAATAAGGTAGAGGGGGAGGAGTAGGAGGGAATGAGGTGGAATATCCTAGCCTTGGTAGTGTGGGCCAAATATTTTTCCCCAAGACTCTGTAGCATATTATTTTAATGTCATTCCACCTGAGACTCGTCAGGAGATCTGTGATCTTGATGATGATGGTTTCTATGACCCTCACTGGGTTGTTCCCTTTGGTGGCTTGTCCCTTGTTATGGGGTATCTAATTTGGTACCCCCTTTTACAATGTCTTCACTTGAAAACCTATCCCTTTTCTTGGATCTACTCTCACCTTTTCCATTAATCTTTTCTTCTTGTTTCGTGGAACTCTTCCTCCCACTATAGATAGATCCAAAGTTATGTTGATTTTGACTATGGAGTTCTAAGAGGCTCTACAATATGACTACATTCACTTCCACTTGTTTCTCCCATGTTATGGAAATCCTTTAATTATCAAACTTTGTGCTCGCAATTTCAGTTTTCAATCTCCTCAATGTATCCATCCAATCATGAGAATCTTCCCCTCCTCCTTGTTCAACTGATATTTCTTTCTTCCCATGTGATTACTAATCAAAAAAATATTATACCAACCTTCTATTCATTCCTTGGTCCATTGATTCTATAATATACCATCCTTTTATTTTCATGTGGCTTTTGACCACTATGTGTTTTCACACACACACATAATGTTAGTTTTAAACGTACATAAGTGCATCATGTAGATCAACACCTTGAATTTTCTTGAAGGTTAGTTGTATGAGATTAGATGTAACAATCCATTTCAATTTGGCACTTTAATCACAACGAGATCATGAAAAATCATTAATACTATGCTAAATGAATACACCATAATAAAATAGCCCAAGAAACACATAGAATCAATACATAAAACAATAAGGTTTTTGAAACCTATCACCTACTTTAAGACCTCATATGATCTCCAAAGGTCCAATGTTAAACCTCAAAGCTATGATACCACTCTATGACATATAATGGGGGACCAATACCATACCATGTCTACTCATATTTGGTGATATATAATAAGGAAAAAAAGACATAGTATATTGCAGATATAATATTGGGTAAAGGGTTTTTTATATTCGCACATAAAAAACATGGAGTTAAAATTTAATGAAAATATGTAAAGGGGTATAAAAAATACTAATGAAAAAATGGATAATATATATTATATCTACTGAAAGTAGTAGTTTTTTAAATTGGAAAGGTGTATTGGGTTTGTACTGGGAGGGGGTTAAATAATGTAATTTATAAAGTAATTTTTTAATATGTAGTCAAATTAAGGGTATTGTTTAGTATGGCATGAACAAATGTGATATATTAGAGGTTCATTGAGTGAAGCCCCAATGCATATCCCTTAATATCCCTATCCCTACTAAGGGTAGAAGGAGGAAATTACTTTTATGAGAAGACCTTCAATGCCTCGTTATGGAAATGGGTTCTAATTTATTTATTTATGCTTTTTATTTTTTATTTTTTATTTTTGTTTTTATTTTATTTGTTTTTTTATTTTTTCTTATCCTTCTTAAACTTCATACAAACATAAAATGGATGAAATAATTGTATTCATTTCATTGAGACCTTCCTAACGTTATAAAATTTTCCTCAATCTGACTCTAATATAAAAATATATGGAAAATCGAAGTCTAGCCTATATGGCCTCACTAGGTCAGCTAACCTGCCACATGGCACCCACGTTGCTACCCAAGCCATATTATTTATCACCCCCATGTGGCAGATATCTACTTGTGCATGCTATGTCTCACTATATTAGCTATTGACCCATTCAAGCAGATGTAACAACCGTAAGCTAATGCATATATTATAAATCATACGACGTGTGGGGCACCCACTGCCACCTCACTCTGGTGATAAAATCCTAGTGGGTTCATTTATAGTCCCACACTAAAATCATTAGGGAATAATGGTTAGGTTTACATGGATATTTCCCCATCACACTACCATGGAAAACTCTACAGTAGGGGTGCTTCAACTAACAACATGAATTTTACCTCCTTTGTGCACCCATTCTACCACATGTTTTGTCACCTTATGAACCCCGACCCCACCAAAAACATGTATTTGATAAACGGTTTGAAGTTACATATCAAATGATAGGGTTGTCTTTGGGTCCACGAGTAGCGTGGGAATTAGCACCAAATTTCCACTTGAAAGATCTAATGACTCAAATAAGCCCCATCCAAAAACTAACCTTAACTTCGATTCCTAATGTATGCGCTTGTTAATGGGATTACTCTAACATGATCTTGGTTCCACTGCCTAGGTAAGATTCCAATTGTTGGCACTAATAAGGTTTCGTATGTGGCTTGTGACCCACCCCCGTGTTATTCGCTAGAAAACTCATCCTCATAGTTTCATATCTATTGTCACTAATGATGCCTCTCTCATGGCCATAACTATGCCCCATAAATTGGCTCAACACTCCCATTCATTCATGGCTCACAAATTTTCCTACATGACTCTGGTAATGCCATAAGCTTTGTGTGTCCCTCCTGAGGGTTCCACCTGTGGAGCCGCTCCACCACCCTATAAAAATTTTACTCGTTGATTATGTCCCATGAATTTAGGGGCCTGACCTCATATGCTATCTTTATTCTTCTGTGACCATGCCAAAGTATGAAGCTCCATAGACTTATCCCTCTTGAGCTTTCAATAGGGCTAGACACATCCAATTTAATATATATATTTATATATCAAGATATCCTTCGTGATCTTGGTAATGTTAAAACAAGTCTTAATAGTAAATTCTTTTTAATCTCATATCACATATAGTAGAGATCTATCCAATCATTTTTGCTAAGGCCTATTCGACAAATTTCAAGCTCATAACAGTTCAAAAATATATAGACCTATTAGTGTAATAATAAGAAAAAAACAAGTACATGAATACATGTATTAACCCATTCATTTACTCATGAAGTAAAAAAAATAAAAATTCCTCATCAGATAGGAAACCACATTTCATATCATAGCACAATCACTGGACCAACACATTAAAGAAATATCGACATAGGCATTCATCCAACATATTAGGCACATTTTGAGTATTCCAATGCAAATTTTGAGTAAAACTTATCTTTGAATTTGAAAGGAATGAAAACTAATATTAGGACTTCAACTCTCCACCTAACCTTAGAAACAATGCATCTCAAAATTTCTTATAGTATTCACCCCTGAGCAAGATTCAAGAGCATGAGGAGTGATTGGGCGGATGGGAAAATTTTTAGTTCTATGCAAGTGGTTTGGCATATGACATTGGGTCAATCTCTTATCATGGGAGTAGGTAGTTCAAATTATTTGCAAATGGTGGCTTGGCTAGTTTTAACTACGAGAGATGTGTTTGGTTAATTATCTACAGGCTCTAGGACTTAGAGAATTCTTGGTTTTTGGGTGGAGTCTCGCGTTCTCATTCATAACGGTGGTATATTCTTTAGTTGAGTAGTTTTTTTACTCTGACCTCTCTCGTGGGTCTTCATCAAAAGTCAAGTAATTTGTATGTTTCTTTTGCGACAAGATTATTTTCTAGTATTCTAGCTTTGCTAAGGAAATGTTGAGTCTGTAACATCCTCCTCCCACATTTACCCACTTCAACTAGATTTCTAGGGTAAACATGATCTAAGGGATACTATGACATGACCGAACCTCCTAAGTATAGTTAAGGATGTGGAGTCTAAAAACTGGAACTTTACTGACCTTCCTCAAGAGCTACAAGACACCCATGAGATAAATAACCACTCCAAGTTCCAAAGCCCTGAGTTAAAATAATTTTTTAATGATTTGGGCCCCCAATTGCATGCATTACAAGGCCTCCATGCAGTTATAGGCCTCCAAATGCATGAATAAGCATAACATGGAGCAATTATGGAAAATAATTTCTAGTTCGAAGGGTGCAATCCTAAATTCAGAGACACCATTTCAAGCAAGCCTCGAGACCACTACTTAGAAACCAGTCAGAATTTTCAAAATGATTTATAACATATGGAAAAAATATCAAGGAATTTACAAAACCATGCCTAACCATGACAATCATTTCGTCAAACATATCGTGAACATGTAATCTATAGGTCATGGATGAATATCTAAAAATAGGCGTCTAAAACTTATCTGAGAATCACCAAGAAGGTCTGATTCCCTCTCATAATAGTTGTAATAACATTTTTTAGCTCATTCATTCATTAAATATTCATCAAATAATTAAAATATATCCAAATCCATAGCTAGAACCTGTTATAGAACCATGCTTATAACCAACATATAACCATGAGAGAACAACCATCAAGGCCACATAATAACAAGTACAAGTAATCATATAATACAATAGGAAAATAACTCTTATTAACATATGCGAAAGCCAACAAATTTAGGGACTTCCACATAGCACTCGGCCATATATTGAGCTCAACCACATATTTTTTTTATCCAATCACCCTCGTTCCATATTCCAAGCATGAATGTGGGGATCAAGACATAAACAACTAGGCCTTCCCAAAGATTAAACTGCCTCCACCCTCATGCTTTGCGATCTCATCAAAACTAGTCAAGAGATCACATAAGAAAAAAATACATAAACAAATAGGGCTTCTCAAAGATTAAACCATCTCCATCCTTAGGCTACATGATCCTTCCAAAACTAGTCAAGAGATCGTTAATCCCAAAACAAGCTTGGATTCCTCAAAATTTCTTCACTTATAACTTGAGTAATTTTCCTATATCTACCCACCTATTGAGGGATTGCTGGAGATTAAAGCACCTCCACCACCATCCCTTGGGAATTTTCTTGAGACCACCTTACCTGGTTAGAAAATATTCCAGCAATCCAAAGCTAAACTAAATAATAGAACCAGATCATAACATGGCTATACATAAATGGAAAGGAAGGGCTAAAACACCTGTCACAACTGATAAAACCCATGGAAATGATAGAAAGAGAACCGAATACATGAATGCATGTACCATGAAATCACAAACCGACTAGGAAATCACACATGCAACCTGTTACGTTTGTTGGGTGTGGAGCCTGATTATCTTGTATCACAGCGTTAGACCCCTGTACCTTAATGGGGGTGGCAACACCGCCCGTAATTAAACGCTGCCTGGGGGGTCTAGGGGGGGATGCGACTTTATGGAGCCCCCCCCCACCCTAGCGGGGCGTTTCAGGGACAACGCCCTCGAAGCTAAAAACAGATGTAAAATTTCCTTGTAAAAGTATAGTAATTTTTAGTCAATCTGGGCCGTTCATTAGGCCGATGATCCGACGGTAGAAGTTATGTTTAGATTAGGGTTTTTTTCCATATAAGGCAACCCCTCGCTTGTATGAGGGTATTGTATTGAGGCTATGTATTTTATGTGTATTCTCATAGTGAGAAACAGATATGGAGACTGTGAGAGAGAACATAGGATATTACAGTGGATCTGTTGTAGGTTGTGTCTCATCATTTTGTTGGATAATAAAAAGGAAGGAATCGTTGTTCGGGGTGGACGTAGCCCAAACTAGTTGAACCACGTATATCTATGTCTCTCTAGTTTTATGTGTTTTGTGTGCTTATGTTTTCCGCATATTTTATGTGTCTCATTGCTCTGTAATATATATAATTTTCTAACAACTGGTATCTGATCCAAAGTTCTATTTGGCTTATAAACTCGTAGGAAAGAAGGTTTCCTGGTTCAAGTGGGAGAAATGGAGGAAGATGGTAAATTTAGGGTCAAGAAATTTAATGGAAAAAACTTCCCGCTATGGAAGATGCAGATGGAAGATTATTTGTATCAGAAAGATATGTACCTACCATTGAGCAGAAAAATAGAGAATCTGATGACTATGACCGATGTAGAATGGGATATTCTTGATATAAAGGCACTCGAAATAGTACGGTTGTGTGTCACGGTGTCGGTAGCCTTCAATATTTTGAAGGAAACAACAACAGAGGGTTTGATTAAGGCGTTGGAAAAATTGTATGAAAAAACCTCAGCCTCAAACAAGGTATTTATTATGAAACGTTTATTTAATATGAAGATATCAGAAGGTGGATCTGTTACAGACCATTTAAATGATCTTAATACAGTTACCAACCAGCTAAGTTCTGTAGGGGTAAACTTTGATGATGAAGTTAGGGCTCTTTTGTTTCTATGCTCATTGCTAGAATGCTGGAATGGTTTAGTTATGGCCATTAGTAACTCTGTCTCTGGATCTAGTACTTTAAATTTTGATGATCTTGTCGGTGCTATCCTTAGCGAGGAAATGCGACAGAAAAGCTCCAGTGAGTCATTGGGTAATGGTTTGAGTGCAGAATTCGGGGGAAGAAAAATGGAATGAGGAAAGAGCTCAAGATATCGCAATAAATGAAGGAAAGGCAGATCCAAGTCCAAATCGGGGATAGTGTGCTAGAAATGCAGAAAGAAAGGACACCTGAAGAAAGACTGTAGATATCGGAAGAGAAAAGAAGGAGACGCACAGCAAGAAAACAATCATGAAGCAAATGTGATAGGTGATGTGTTACAAGATTCTTCGATTCTTTCTTTCGAAAATGTTACTGATTCTTGGGTTGTAGATTCAGGGGCCTCATTCCATGCCACACCTTATAAGAAATATTTTCATGACTATGTTCAAGGAGATTTTGGACAAGTCCGTTGGGTGATGATAGACCCTGTAAAATTGTTGAAATGGGTAAGTTTCTTGTAAAACAATAGAATGGAAACCAATGGCTATTAAAGGAGGCAAGGCATGTTCCAAATCTAAAGAAAAATCTGATTTCAACAGGGCAATTAGGTGGTGAAGGTTGTGTGACAAATTTCACAGATAAAACCTGGAAGGTCACCAAAGGAGCCCTTGTAATAGAAAAAGGTGAAAAGGTTTGTACATTGTATTTATGCAATGGTATTTCTAACTCTGTTAATGCTTTAACTTCCAGAGGAGTAGATGCAGCATTATGGCATCATAGGCTCAGACACATGAGTGAGAAGGGGATGAGGATTCTTCACTCAAGAAATTTGTTGTCGGGTTTGAAGAATGTTGATTTGGATTTCTGTGAGAATTGCATTTATGGAAAACAGAAGAGAGTCATGTTTCTTAGAGTTGGGAAAGAAAATAAGAGAAAAAAATAAGAGCTTGTGCATACATATGTATGGGGACCTGCTCAGGTATCATCTCTTTGTGGCTCTCATTATTATGTTACTTTTATTGATGATGCAACTAGAAAAACTTGGATTTATTGTATTCAGAATAAATTTGATGTATTTGATACTTTCAAGAAATGGAAAGCTTTGGTTGAGATTGAGACAGGAAAGAAGTTGAAGTGTCTAAGATTAGACAATGGAGGTGAATATTGCAGCAAAGATTTTGATAGGTGTTGTTCAGAGCATGGAATTCGCTGAGAGAAGATAGTTCCAAGAACACCAAAAGAAAATGGTGTGTCAGAAAGGATGAATAGAACAATCATGGAGTGTGCAAGGTTCATGAGATTGCATGCAGGATTGCCTTTAAAATTTTGGGCAGATGCTTTAGATATTGTTGTTTATCTAATAAATAGAGGGCCTTCAAGTTCCTTGGATGGTGGTATTCCACAGGAAGCATGGACAAGTAAAAAGGTAAACTACTCTTTTTTAAAGCCTTTTGGTTTTGAGGACTTTTTCCATATTAATAAAGAAAATAGAACAAAGCTTGAGGCAAAATCGAAGAAATGTACCTTTATTGGATATGGTGTTAATGATTTTTGTTATCACTTATATGATTATGAAAATCACAAAATCATTAGGAGCAGAGATGTAATATTCAATGAAAAGGTATTATATAAGAATCACTTGCAGGAAAAGAAACAAGAAAAAGAAAAAAAAGAATACACAGTTCTTGATGAGATCACAGAAAAGGTAAAGGTTCCTGAAAATAATAATAATCAAGAGCCACAATAGCAGCAACCACCACAACAGCAACATGCACCTCAAACACCTGAAAGTGGTGTTAGAAGATCTACCAAGATAAGTAGACCCCCTGAACAATACTCTCCTTCATTATATTGTTTATTGTTGACTGATTCTGGTGAACCTGAATGTTATGAAGAAGCAATGCAGGTTGAAAGTAGGAAGAAGTGGGATCTAGCAATGGAAGAAGAGATGGACTCCTTAATGCATAACCAGACTTGGGACTTAGTCAGGTTGCCTGCAGGTAAAACTACATTGCAGAATAAATGGGTTTAGAGGCTGAAGAAAGAAGATGGAGGAAAACAAATGTACAAAGCTAGACTTGTGGTGAAGGGGTTTGCACAGAAGAAAGGTATTGATTTTGATTAAATATTTTATCTTTTTGTTAATATGACTTCAATCAGAACTATTTTAAGTCTTGTAGCAGCAGAAGATTTACATCTTGAATATTTAGATGTAAAGACAACATTTCTCCATGGATATTTGGAGGAAGAGATCTATATGAAGCAACCAAAAGGATATGAGGTCAAATGGAAAGAAAAATTATTTGGTAGGTTAAGGAAGAGCTTGTATGGCTTAAAACAGGCTCCAAGGCAGTGGTATCTAAAATTTGACAAGTTTATGTCTGAACAGGGTTATACTAGATGTCACTCTCATCATTGTGTTTATCTGAAAAGGCAAAATGATGGCAGCTATATTATATTGTTATTGTATGTATCTGACATGCTTGTTGCAGGGTCTAACATGCAGGAAATAAATGTGCTGAAAATAAAATTGGAAAATTCATTTGCAATGAATGAATTGGGAGTGGCAAAACAAATCCTTTGTATGAGAATAACTAGAGATAGGAAAAATCTCAAATTAACATGTCTCAGAATGAGTACACAAAAAAGGTGTTGAAAATATTTAATATGCAGAATGAAAAACTAGCTAGTACACCTTTTGCTAGTCATTTCAAACATAGTAAGGAGATGCGCCCCAAGACCCAAGAAGAAATGGACTATATGTCTAAAGTTCCATATTAATGAGCATTTGGACGCTTAATGTATGCAATGGTCTGCACAAGGCCTGATATTGCACATGTAGTGGGAGTTGTAAGAAGGTACATGAAAAATCCAGGAAAAGAACATTGGATGGTAGTAAAATGGATTATCACATATTTGAGAGGTACCAAAAATCAAGCATTATGCTTTGGTGGTTCAAACATTTCTCTACAGGGATATGTTGATGCAGATATGGCAGGTGATATAGATAACAGGAGGAGCACTACAGGATATGTATTTACTGTAGGTGGAATAGCTGCCTATTGGATTTCAAAAATCCAAAGTGTTGTTGCACTTTCAACAACAAAAGCAAAGTATGTTGCTGCTATAGAGGCTAATAAGGAAATGATTTGGTTACAAAGGTTTTTGGATGAATTGGGTAAGAAGCATGATATGGGCACATTATATAGTGATAGCCAAAGTTCCATTCATCTTGCAAAGAACTCAGCATTTCATTTAAGGAATAAACACATACAGCTCAAGTACTATTTCATATGGTCAGTATTAGAAGATGGAAAGTTGAAGCTGGAAGAGATACACACTAGCCAAAATCCTGCAGATATGCTAACAAAAGTTGTAACCAGGGACAAACTAAGAACATGCTCAGTTTTAGTTGGTCTTCAAGGATAATGATGAAGATGAGAAATAGCTAGGTCCAAAGAGGAGTCCTTGTCCAACAAATGAAGCAGTGGTGGAGTTGCTACAATCAGTCTCCAAGTGGGAGATTGTTGGGTGTGGAGCCTGATTATCTTGTATCACAGCGTTGGAAATATGTACCTTAATGGGGGCAAAAACACTGACCATAATTAAACGCTGCCTGGGGGGTCCAGGGGGAAGGTTGAACAACTGGGCCCCCCCCCTAGCGGGGGTTTCGGGGGCAGTGCCCCCGAAGCTAAAAACATATGTAAAATTTCCTTGTAAAAGTATAGTAATTTCTATTCAATTTGGGTTGTTCATTAGGCGAATGATCTGACGGTAGAAGTTATGTTTAGTTTAGGGTTTTTTCCCTAGAAGAAAACCCCTCGCTTGTATGAGAGTATTGTGTTGTGGTTGTTTATTGTATGTGTATTCTTAGAGCGAGAAACAGATAGGGAGACTGTGGGAGAGAATAAATGATATTACATTGGATATGTTGTAGGTTATGTCTCTTCATTTTGCTGGATAATATAAAGGAAGGACTGCCTGTTCAGGGTGGCCGTAGCCCGAACTAGGTGAACCACATATATTTGTGTCTCTCTAGTTTTATGTGTTTTGTGTGCTTGTGTTTTCTGCATATTTTATATGTTTCATTGCTCTGTAATATATATAATTTTCAAACAATGTTCCAGCCTTCCTCTTGAAGTTGTTGGATACAAATTTTCCTTCCTTGTCCCTTTCTTTCCTTGTCCTTCCTTTTATTCCCTTATCCTTCATTTTCTTTCCTTTATCCAATGCTAGATTGCTCCAAGAATGCTCTAAGTTTGAAATATTACGAGAGAATAAAGAGAGATCCAAAACTAAACTGAAAAAAGGTTAAACTTAAAAAAATGTAAAATGATCCTCATAATCCTTTTCATTACTGAGGACTCTATTTTATTCATTTTCCTCTATTTTCCTTCAATTTTCCTCTCATGCAAATATGTGACCCTACATATCCCTTTTCCCCTATTTTCCTTTATTTTAATAAATAAAATGCCTGTTAATGCCTCTTCGCCTTTTCCAATTTTCTTAGCTATAATAAACTAAATGTGGCACCCACCAACATGTTTTTCCCAACATTCAGCTTGGAATATGTGTCCCATGATGTTTGTCTTATTATTTTTCCTTTATTATCTTTTATTACACGAAATTTTAACCTGGGTTTGTTACAAATCACTCCCTCCTCGGGAACACCATCCTCCATGTTATATGACACTTATAGCCAACAAGACCGCTAAAAGCCAATGAATATTGTCTATGGAGATTTATAACTTAGCTTGATGCAATATTTACAATGAAAAACCCGATGAAAATAAAAACCGACATGACAACCATATTTCTTATTGGAGCTTTATAAAACAATGCATTGTAGTATTTAAAATAAAAACCATATATAAATACGTACATATACCATAACTACTTTGCCTCAACCAACAAACAGTGAAGGATACATAGCCCGCAGTGGATCATTGATCTCTCATGTAGCTTCATTGGGCCCATATTGATCCCGCGTCACTTTAACTTGCTCGATTCCTCACTTCTGGAGCATGAGTTATTTCCACTACAATATGCATTGAGGTTCCGGCTAGCATTATCCTTCTGGCTCCACCGATAATACAGAGTAGTCAATCACATGATCAACATCCTTCACATATATTTTAAGCAATGAAACATGGAGAAAATTATGTACTTTCACTATCGGTGGTATTGCAAGTATGTTGACCACTGGTCCAATCCTCTCAAGGATCTTGAAAGGCTTGCAACAATGAGGTGCCAACTTCACACATGATCCAATCCTCAAGGAGCCCCTCTTCGGATTTATGTGCAAATACACATGTTCTCCAACCTGAAACTTCTTAAACCCTCATTCTAGTCTGCATAACTCTTCTTCATGTCTCATGTTTCCTTTATATTCTTCTTGATAACTTTCATATCCAGTTCCATTTCTACCAACATGTCTGATCCAATCAACACCATATTTAGTGGATCAATCAAGCTCATAGGAGTACTACAACTCTTCCAATAAATTGCGTTAAAAAAACTCATCCTCAGTGACTCCTGATAACCATTGTTGTAAGAAAACTCAACCAATGGAATTTACTCTTCCAAATTCCTTTGTTGGTGCATAACATACATTCTCAACATGTCCTATAGAATCATGTTAACCCTCTCTATCTATCCATATGTTTTGGATAATAACTTTAATTGAAATAAAACTGTGTACCCAAGCCTGCAAATAAATTCTTCCAAAACCTGGAAGTGAACTTGGCATCCTTGTTGGATAAAATATTATTAGGAATACCATGCAATATCACTATCTTGTTGATGAAGACTCGAGATACCTCACTAGGTGAATTAGTAGACTTCATTGGAATGAAGCGAGATATCTTGGTCAACCTATCAACCACGATCATAATAGAATCATGTTTTCTTGATGTCCTCAACAAATTTGTAATGAAATCCATGGAAATTCCCTCCCATTTCTATTCCAGAATTGAAATTGGTATTAGTAAACCACCGAGATGCTTGCACTCTTATTTTACATATTGGAAATCCAACGAACTTGCGATGAACTCAACTACCTCTTTCTTCATATTTGGCCAATAGTAGAGCTTCTTCACAGTTTTCAATGTCTTATGATATCCCTGGTGACTTGAATACGACTTAACATGAAATTACATCAAATAAGCTTATTGATATCACTATTTTCTGGCACACAAATCATGTCCCTAAATCTAATCAAACCATCGGTCATGAGATGATGGCCCACGTCCTGGTCACCTATACCCTACTGTTGTAACATGTGCTTAATTTGTTTGTACCTTTCATCCTACTATCTTTCCTATAATATTTGATCTTATAAATTTTTATAATATGAACTCATAGTTTTTATGTGCTTTATATGTCCTCTTCTGCTACAAGCATCTGCAACCCTATTCTCCTTACCCTTAATGTACCTGATCTCAAAGTCAAAATCACTGAACATATCCACCCATCTATCTTTCCTCGAACTTAGATTAGGTTTGTAAAAAAAGTATCTCATCACATTGTGGTCACTCATCAACACAAACCTCTTACAAAGAGGACAGTTCCTCCACATATTCAATGCATGAATTATCGCTACCAACTCAAGATCATGCGTCACATAATTATGCTCATGCTCACTCAGTTTCCTTGACTCATAGCATACCACATATGCCTCTTGCATCAAGACTCCACCTAGTCTCCTATTTCAAGCATCAATACACACCATGAACTCTTTATCTCGATGGGTAATATTTTGAATTGGAGAGTTTGTAGGAAACTGTTCAACTACTCAAAATTGGTTGCACATTCCTCTTTCCATTAAAATTTATTTCCCTTCCTCTAAAGATGTAATTGGATAGGAAATATGAGATAATTTTCACATGAAAATCTTGTAGTAAATTTCTAACCCCATGAATTATCTTACCTCATCCATATTCCTAGGAGTTTCCCATTCCATGCTAGCTCTGATCCTTTTCAGATCTAGTGTTATACCTTCCATGGAAACAACATGTCCTAAGTAATGTACCTTTGTCTGAAAGAAACTACACTTACTAAGGTTGGAATACAACTAGTTGTCTCTTATAAATATCAATATTGTTGCTAAGTGTTCAACATTCTCTTCCTCATTCTTAGAATATATCGATATATCATAAACGAATACTATCAAAAAATTGACCAAATAAGGACACAAAACACTATTCATTAACCACATGAAAGTAGCTGGACAATTATTCAAACAAAAAGGAACCACAAAAAACTGATAATTCCCATAACTGGTCCAAAAATAATTCTTGTAAATGTCCTCTTTTCTTATCCATTTCTAATGATATATTGATCTCAAATCAATCTTTGAGAACAATACTAATCCTTTGAACTGATCAAACCAATCGCTAATCCTTGGTAATTGATACCTATTATTAATCATCACCTTGTTCAACTTCCTGCAATAAATACACAACATGAGAGTACCATCCCTCTTCTTGAGAAACAATTCTATTGTAACCCAAGGCAATACACATGTCCTAATGTATCCCTTTTCAATAATTTCCTTCAATTTCAACTTCAATTCCACTAGCTCTAGAGTGCTCATCGTGTAAGGTGCCTTTGATGCTAGTGTTTCCCTTAGTACCAAATCAATATAAAATTCCAATTCCCTACGAGGAGGCAAAACTTAAATCTATACTAGAAATACATCCTAAAACTTATACAGAACTAAATACCTATTCAATACTTTTGCATCCTCAACACACTTACCTTTATCACTAGAGACATGCATTGTGAACAATACACACACTTTGATGCAATTGCGTGTTTCTGACATAGTTGTAACCATTCTCGTCGATCTAGGATTCTTCTTACCCTGCAAAATTCTCTTCTCTCCATCATCATCAAAGAACTCAATATCCTTCTCATAATGATCCACCTTAGTTCTATAAAGGTACAACCAAGCCATACCCAGAAGCATACTATATGATACCTACAGAGGCACATTCAAATGTGCAGTTGTAGGCATAGAAATCAACTCAAATCCATAATCTCATACCCAATGATGAACTCTTATTTTATTACTTGTAGCCAACTACACCAGCCAAGACTATGCATGCACTTGTTTTCTCAAACCACACTTATCCACTAGGTCAGGATTAACATAACTATAATTATATATAGTATCAATAAAAATAGAAATAAATCGGTGAGAGATATTACCTTCCATATCAATGATGGTTTCCTAATGGTCTTCTTGCTTGCTATCACATTTTGCATTGATATGAGGAATGCTCTACCAAACATCCCCAAATATATATTCCTATTTTAAAGCATTGTAGATTTGAGGCCTAACACCTTGGTACAATGGAAAATCCTTCTTTCGATGATCCTTGCCACATATCCAACACTATAAAGTCCCTCTTCCTCGATTTTCCTTATCTATAGGATGAGGTTCATGTCCCTTATCTACTACATTAAATTTCTTATAAGGAGCAACATTTTCCTTATCACTTGAATCCTCAGGTCTTGCCCAATTTGGTGGCCACTTATATTTAGTATTTCCATTACCTTTACAACCTTGCTTAGATGCAGTCTTATGCTTCAATTAATCATAGCAGTGCTTCAACTTCCCATTGACTT
This sequence comes from Pinus albicaulis, assembly GCA_034641835.2. Taxonomy (NCBI): domain Eukaryota; kingdom Viridiplantae; phylum Streptophyta; class Pinopsida; order Pinales; family Pinaceae; genus Pinus; species Pinus albicaulis. Next base: position 200,405,175 of record CM076583.1, read on the forward strand.
CCTCCAGCGACTGAGGCTCATCATAATCAATGTGAACCTTAAATGCTAATGGCAGTACACTCATAAATCTCTTATATTTTCTCTTCTCATCCTTAAGATACAACACATAACTCAAAAACTATAGGAACCTAGACGTGTACTCATCATATATCATAGATCCCATATTTATTTCATTTAACTCATTTTCCTTTTTGTCATAGTACCTCTCTATAAGTACTACTTCCTGAATAGTCTCTTGAATTCATGCCAACTCAACTCCTCTATCCTGATGTCTCTGAAACACTTCACATATTCCCACCAAATTTTTATTTTCACTTTGAGGCTGAAAAAAATCATCGTAGCCTTCATGTTCTATGTGTGATCATCCATCTCAAATAAATTCTTCATCCTAAGTAACAATTCCTCTACATCCTCCAGTTTCTTCAAATATCCATCAAATGTAGACGACTTGTATTTCTGGAACTCATCAGGAAAATATCCCCACTCACTCTTCATGTAAGGATGATAGCGATGATGACCATGATACATATCTGAGCCAAAACTAAATTATAACCCATCAGCACCACATCTCATGTCAGGTGTATCCAAGAACATGCCATCTCTAATTATGTCGTCGTTCTCTGACTTGTGCCCAACATGAGACTTGCAACCATATGCCCCATTAGTGCTATCCTCCTTTCCATCAATAATATTTGTTTATCGTTGTATCTACAAGTTTGAAAAAATATAAAGGATAATTGTGTTGACTTATTCTTCTTTTTCCTGTGTCGTGACTATCTTTTCCTGTGACTGAATGATATTGTCATTGTCTCCATTACAACTTCTGATTTCTACCTTTAGACTCATCGAAGTGTTTGTTATGTTATGATAATACTCATCTCTATGTTTCTGATATGATCTGTAAGGAGAGTCTCCTGACTTGTAATCCACCATTTTCTATTCATCTTTGATCTTCTTCTCCCTACAAACATACCATTTTAGATAAACCAAATATAAAAATAGTCAGCATACCTCATTCAAGTTTAGGAGAGGCTATCTTAGATACAAAACGAATCCATAATAGAATGATACATGTATATACATAATCATATCAATATACCGACACGATCATGCATGATAATAATAATTTCATAAACCGACCTCATGAATGATAACCAAAACCATGATAATTCATGCATAACAGAATGCATATAGCCCATCCAATCCAAGTATTTGAGCCATGCTCTAATACCAATCTGTAACATGTTCCTACCCAATTTAACCATTTTAATTGGCCCATCGAGGTGAACATGAGCTAAAGGATACTATTAAATGACCCAATCTCCTAACTATAGTTAAGGAAATGGAGTTGAAAAACTGGAACTTTACTGACCTTCCCAAGGAGCTATCAGACATCAAGCAACTAAAAAAACACTCAATGTGACGAAACCCTAATCTAAAATTATTTTTTAGTGATGTAGACCCACAAACACATGCATGAAAATTCATGCATATTGTTATAGGCCCGCAACAACATGCATAAGCCTACCAAGGTCCAGTTATGGACCAAAAATTCTAGTTCAGAGCGTGCGGTCCCAAATTTCTGAGCGACCATTTTAGAATAGCCTGCATGCCATTGCCTATAGCTCAACGAGAATTTCCAGAATGATAAATAACATATTTATAATTCCATTTAAACAAAAAATAATTAAATACTTGACCTAACCATGCATAACCGTAACAATTATTTCATGAAACATATGGAAAACATGTAATCTACAAGTCATGAATGCATATCTAAACATAGGGGTCTGAAACTTATTTGCTAATCACCAAGAAGGTAAAATTCTCTCTCATAATAGTTTTAATAATTTTTTTTAGCTCATGCATTCAATAAACATTCGTCAACTAATAAAAAAATATCAAGAGCCATAGCTAGAACCCGTTATAAAACGATGCTTATAACCAACATATAACTAGAATAATAACCATGATAGAACATCAATCAAAGCCACATAATAACAAGTACGAGTACTCATCGAATACAACAGGAAAATAGCTCTTATTAGCATAAGAAAAATCCAAAAAAGTGGGGATTTCCACGTATCACCTGACCATAGATTGAGCTAAACCAAATATTTCTTTCAGCCAATCAATCCTATGCCATTTTTGAAGCATGAATGTGGGACTCAAGACATGAAAAAATAGGGCATCCAAAAGATTAAACCACCTCCACCTCATGCTCCGACGATCTTGCCAAAATTGTTCAAGAGAACATATAATAAAACCAATACATAAACAACCAAGGCTTCCCAAAGATTAAAGCACCTCCACCCTTAGGCTACCACAATCTTGCAAAAATCATTCAAGTGATTACTAATCCCAAAACAAGCTTGGATGCTTTAGAATTTCTTCACCAATACCTTTAGAAATTTTCATGTATCTACCCACATGTCGAAGGCTTCCTGGAGATTAAACCACCTCCACCTCCAACCCTTGGGAATTTTCCTTAGGCCACCTCACTTGGTTCCAAAATATTTCAATAATCCATTGTCCAACCAAATAAAAGAACCGCATCACACCATGACTATCCAAAAATGGAAAGGCAATGTTGAAACCATTGTTACAACTAGAAATACCCATGCCAATGATATCAAGAGAATCAAATACACAAATGCATGTACCATGCAGTGAAAAAACAACTAGGAAATCACACATCGAACCTGTCACATGCGAGTCTTCCTATTGAAGCTACTTGATCCAACTTTTCCTTGCCTATCCCTTTCTTTCCTTGTCCTTCCTTTTCTTTCCTTTCTCTAAGGCTAGAGTTCTCTAAGTGTGCAATAGTGTTATAAAATAGAGAGGGATTCAAAACTGAACTATCTGTAAATGGTTAAACTAACGAAAGTTGTGAACTAATCCTCATAAGCCTTTCTATTATTGAGGCCTCTATTTTATTTGTTTTCCTCTATGTTCCCTCAATTTTCCTCTCATGCAAATTTGTTACCCTTCATCTTCCTTTTCTCATATTTTCCTTTATTATCATAAATAAAATATGTATTAATTCCTCTTTTCCTTTCCAAAACCTTTTCCATTTTCCTTAGCCATAATAAATCGAAAGTGACACCCACTAGGAATTTTTTCCCAACATTCAGCTTGGAATATGTGTCCCATGACCTTGGTCTTATTCAATTTCATTTATTAACTTTTATTACATGAATTTTTAACTTGGGGCTCTTATTGAGTGAGTCTTTATCTCCTTTTTTAGAAAGAGGAATCCCATGTGGAGAAATTAAGGAACCCTCCTGTGACTCTATAATGACACCAAGTTATAGGGGGAGGAGCAGAAGGGGATGACACGATAGATCCCAACTTAGGTAATGTGGGCCAAAGCTTATTGCCCATAACAATGTGACATCTTATTTTAATGCCATTCCACCTAAGACAAGAAAGTGGAAACATATAATATTTTCACCTTTTTAGAGGATGTGAAGAGGTTTGTCGTGGAAAAAATTAAGGCTTTTTTGATGCATTTGGAGATTCACATAGCATGTGACTCAAATCGGTGGGAGTATCTTGACCCCCCTGGCTCTAGCGCAAGTGTCTCAACCATCATTTCCTCTTAAGAAAATTAATAGTGAGTATGGGCGTTAGTGGGTGTATTGCGGGTCTCATGATTTTTTTGATTTTATCTTTGAAAGGCTCTTTGGTGGTATTCATATCTACGGATGACGTCAATATAGTCAAATCATGGTCACATGTTTATTAGGTTTTCTTATGGCTTCTAGTTTCAACTTTTAAACTTTTCTTTTTTTTCCTCAACTTTAAATGTATGGTGTTATGAAATTGTTATGAAGTTTTTGGACAAATTGTTGATTTTCGGGTGCACTTTGACGCTCTTTCCTCCTGTTGGTTGATGGTCTTATCTTCCTACTATTTGGTGGCTCTCCTTTCACAGAGTTTTGGTTGCTTTTCTTTGGGTCCTTATGATACTCTGGAGGTGGGCATGAGGTTCAACAACCTATTTGTATCTTCAGCTCTTGTTTCAGGGTTTATCTTGTATGTGGCAGATCCTTGGCCTCTTATGGCAGTGGTGTATATGGTTTTAGTCTTAACAATATCTCTAATTACTCAAGGCATGAGAGGTCAAGCTATATATTTTTCCCTTTTGACATTAGTTATCTTCAATGCAATCTTATTTTTTAAAAGTAATATGAAATATTTTAATTAAAAAAAAACACTTTAATTTATCATTATTATTAAAAAATATCTATAATATTATGTTAAAATTAAATCTTTACCATTTACTACATAATTAAATTAAATATTTGAAATCTCTCTTCCAAAATAAACAAACTTATCCATAAATTATTAAACTTATTTATATTTTAAATCTTATCTTAAATATAATATAAATTATTAATATATTATTAAGATAACCTTCATCAACATTAATACAAAAATAAAAAGGTAAAGTCAATATATAACTTTCCCAAATCATCCTTGTTCATTAATCAACCCACTATATCGAACTTGTCTGCGAAACCATTGAGTGCCATCATATTTTGTAACATGGAAAATTGCATAGAGACATGTTAGAATCGTCAAAGCACTCCACACTACAACGTAGAATTGATTTTTTTTATATTTGAGGTAAAACTATATTATATAAATATGATACAAATTTATATAATATTATATTATATAAATATAATAAACATGATAAATATTTACATAATATTTTTTTTTTCTAATCTATTAATATGAAACATAGTTTCCATAGTGGGATTTACTTCTAGAATTGCATAATTATCGAATTTTGGAGGGAGTCTTGAGCAAAAAATAAAAAAAGAGACCGCACCTAGCGGGGAAACCGGCCCAAATAATGCTGCCCATAGATGGGAAACCATCTATCATAGAGTTATACAAAAATACAAATTTTACAACCAGCGTGTCCCAAAAATACATCAAAGCATTAAAAAAAACCAAAACAAGGTGAGGAGACCTGTCAATGCTGTTATCACTCAGGTTTTCCCAGAAGTTGTGTAAGAGGAAAGTATACCCGAGGTAACCACAAACCAACCTTTTAGATGCGGAATCTAGCCAATCTGCATCCAGAGAGGGCTCTCTCTTTATGATTTATCTTTGTTCTTGAAAGGTTTTAGGCTAGTTATAGATTCAAGGGTTTGTTTGAAAATTGGTGGAATCCACAAACTAAGGGCAAGGTTGAGGGCTTTCAGTCCATTGGGCTATAGAGTCAAAGGATGGCTTTACTGGATTTCTATTCTAGGCACAAGATGGTATTACAGGGCAAGATAGCTAGACAGAGAACAATCCTTAAAATTTAAAGTGGATGGGATGATCCTGAAGGGATGAAAGGCAACTAAGAATCTTTCACCATGTTCGGAAGAAAGAAGTGAAATGACTACAAACAAAGAGCAATGAAGGATTCTTTATTATAGTAATCAACAATGTTTAAATTAGCAAAGCAGGAGCAGTTAAGAATTCATGCTTATAGCTAATTTAGAAGAAAACATCAAGAACAATTACATTTGAAAACAGAGTACAATTAAGCAAATTCTGTTTCAATCTTTTATGTAAATTATTCATAAATGAATATGATGGTATTAAAAACTAATATAAAATTTCAGACAAAAGGTAGAAACACTTATTGAACTGTAGTCCAACACATGAATCCTGCAACAAGTCCAGTGCTTTCAAATCGTCATCCAGCAAGCCACAAGTAAATTTCTCCAAACGCTTTTATTCCGAAAATCTCAATGTTACAGCAGAGTAATAGAATCCACCCATCAAAACTCTCTTTGAGGGCTTATTTATACAAAAATAATCCTAACAATCTTACTCTATCATAGCCAATAATTCAGGCTGATTTAAAGCATATTTACAAACAAACAAGAGACACATGGTCTCGTAAATAGAATAATGAATAACGGCTGATGTGTTGTTCCTTTCTTCATGGACGTGCTAAGGATAAGTGCTCAAAATAGGGCTCTGTGCTGTCCTTTGCGTATTCCTTTGACTTGTTGAATACTCTTTCTTCTCACTGATACTCTTTGACCTTTCATCTGATACTCTTTCATCTGCATTTCTGTTTTTTACCATTTACTCAATAGTAAAGATAAACTTTTATCCTGAAAACATTTTTTTACAAAATTTCCAGCATTTCCTTCCACCACTGATCATCTGGTATCATTGTTCTTCTGAGCTTCCTTAAAGTTTCATCGGCTTCAGTAAGTTTATAAAAAATGGGCTCGTTTGGAAATAGATATTTTAATTCATGCTCCAGATGAAATAGATTCCTCACTTTTTCATAAATACTCTTCCCAGTTGGTAATGCAGGTTCTGATGAGCTAGTAGAACCTATATTAGTAGAACCTATCGCTGTATTTTTAGCATGAGCTTGGATTCTTTTCTCATAGGTTTCTAAGTCTACTATTTTATCCTCTGTGAGCATGGGACTTGGCAAATCACTGTCCAGCAGAGCTTGAAACTTTTCTCTGAAAACGTTGATGTCGACCAAAATATCAGTACACTTTCTTTCTAGATTTTGCATGAAAGTTCTCTTGGTGAAAATTCTCTTTGCTTCCAAAACTACACCTGTTCTGTCATCAATTCCTAACAATGCTAGCTGTTGTTTTGTTTTGGAATTCAAAAACTGAATGAGCTGCTGGGCCAGCTCTGGCTTGCCTCTTAATTCATGTCTAGTTTTATTTATTTCCTCTTGAGCTATCTTGACTAACTCATTCTGCTCAAAAATAGCTTGGATGGAAGGCCAAATATCTCTTATTAAGTTAATGATGTTGTCCCAAAGAATATCATTTATTTCGTTCAGAGGTTTTTCCAGTGAAAGATCTTTTTGCAAAGCCTCAACCAATTTCTCCAATCTTTTTATTTCCCTGAGGTTGTCAGCAGCTGTCTTTTTGGATGTGTCATATTTTCCCTCCAGTTTTGTTAATTGTAATTTTGTTTCTTGGAGTTATGTGACCTTTAGCTGTAAACTCTCCATTTGTTTAATTAAATCCTCAGAATTCAAATTAGAAATGTTCACCGGAGAAGGTTGTTCCTGCTGTCCTGTAGTTGTAGTACCTGTTGCTGAAGCCTGCTTGAGAATTTCCTGTTCCTGCAATGCTTTTTCCAACTCCTTTTCTGTTTCATTTAGTCGCTCTGTCAAATTCAAGAGTAACTCCATCATTTCTTCTTGTGAATTTCCTTTTATTACTTCCTGTGTCTGGGGGTGCCTTGAGGCTGGTATTTTCAGCTGTTTTCTCAGTGCAGCTATATCATCCTCTTTCTTTTTTATCAGTGCCTCAATACCTTTAGTGTCTTTGGGATTGTGACTCAAACCAATGATGATCTCTTCTAGAGACTTTATTCTATTGTCCTTGGCCTGTGAGGAGGCCCTTTCAATCTTCAATGTTGCAGTAGTATTATTCAAGGAATCTTGTAGTGTTAAAGCTGCCATGGCTTTGTTGGTGAGAGTAGAATAAACCATTTCCCCTGTTTGCCTATGAAGCTCTATCTGATCCAAGGGATGGATATCTTTTGCTAAAACTTCAAAATTTGTTCTGATATAATCTGTTGCTGAAGTTGGCTTTGGCACCTTTGCTTTGAAGTGGCTCATTTGCATTTTACCTTGTGACAGATCAAATGCTGACATCAACCTTTGTTGATTGTGAGGAGCCATCTTCATATACTGATCGTATACCTTCATTTTCAATGGTTCATTCTTTGTTTTGATATTAATGAAGGTTTTCTTAATGTCTCCAGTATCTGTCTTTGGCGGTCTGAAAGAAGATACTTCAGTGCTCAACTGCTTTTGTATCCCTTTCTGGCTTATGTTTGTTTCACTTGCTGTACCTGTTTGCTGATTATCCTCCCTTCCATCATCAAATACCTCATCTATAATCTCTACATCTGGAGGTGGATCAGACTTGTGTTTTTTGGCTTGATAAACTTGTGGGGCTCCTTTTGAAGGTGTGGTATCTGGAGCTGGCCTCTTTTTCCCTATTTCCACATTCAGTGGAGTTTGCATCTCTGGAACTTGGATTTGCTTTGCTGGTGTTTGAGAAGCCTTAGATTGTTCTGGTGCTTTGGAACTCTGTGATTTTTCTGCCATGACCAGGGTTTCAATGACCTGAACTATAGGTTCTTTTCCTTTACCCTTGGGCTCTGCTGCTACTGATGGGCTGTCTTCCTGTATAGCTTGCTGTAGAGTAGCTGCTGAAGATGTGCCAATGTATGGTACTTGCATTTGATCATATGCTTCTAGGTCAAATTTCTTCTCAACATCTTTCATAAGTTTATTCAATTTGTCAGCTCCACTTCCCTCTTCAACAAGTGTTCCTTTAACCCATTCATCTTGATTTGCATACTGTTCTATGTCAGGAATTCTGTGATGTATATAAGGAGATGACTTATTTTTTAACCTTCTTTCACAAATGAAACCAAAGGGGTCATAAGGGACCCAACGGAAGGATGTCTGGAATTTTCTCTCTAATATAAGTTCTGCATCTCTCTCAGCTTCTCTAGAATTGCAAATGAAAGGACCTAACTGGCTTTTGATCCTTAACTGTGCTTTCTTCTTTACATTGCAGAAATGGATTACATCTGAATTATTCATCTGTCTAAAGTATTCCAAAGCAAAAATTCTCATTGGTACATATCTGGGTAACTTGAATGGATGTAATTCACATCCATAAATCCTGATGATTGTATGGTTTTGGTACAAATACCAATCCCCAACTTTATAACTCTTTGATTGCAGGGTCTTTCTAATCTCAGTACTAAGCCTGGGGGGAGAAACTCCTGTTAACAAGGTTGTAGCAGGATGTACAAACTGATCAATGAATTCTGAATAAGAGTAGGGAGAATCAGAGGACAAATGAATGATGGGGGACCAAAAAATAACGGACCTGGGATTACCTTTAGCATCAAGTTTCTGAACAGGGAAAGGGAATCTGTCTGAGTGATAGAAAATTATGAGATGATAGATAACTGAGGAGTACTTGAAAACCTTTTCATCATCTAGCCTTAAAAATTGATCATGGATTTTGTTGGCAATGAAGGAAGCATAATCATACTTAATCTCAGGAGGCTGCCCAGGGGTAAAGATAGATAGCAAAGCCAGAGTTATCTCGTCTACATACTCACTGGTATTGAATCCTAAGACAAAGGATATTACATTCACAATAAGCCTTCCCAATTTATTGAAAAAGTAAAAACCATAGGGGGGAGTCCCTTTTGGCTGATGTTCAGGTAACATGAAATACTGACACATTGCTTTCAATTTCTCTGGAGTTAACAGTCTGGTTTTCTCAATCAACCCTTCCATGGATAGAGGTGCTAATTCTTGTTCTGGCTCAAATTGTAACATAGCATTGATAGCTTGAGGTGTTATAGGGAACAAAACACTTTGATCAGGAGCTAATACAGCTCTTTGTGTGGGATCATAATTTGCATGACAGTAATGAAGGATTTCAGGGAAAACGTGGACTGTAGGAATAAAATACCTTGGGAGATTGGATTCCCACAACCCTATAAGATCTTGCCCCTTTGAGTGTTCGTCTCTGCAGCGACAGAAGCTCAAACGGGGACTTTCATCAAAATGCAGGTCTTTTATTTGGAAATCTTCATCTATGAGAGGCAAGTAGTCTAAATCTCGGTGAGGAGCATTCAAAGGAGTGACATTTAGAGCATTTGGGGCCTCCATTTTGGTTCTTGTGGATTCAAAATGGAGGTTTCAGTTTTTCTTGCAGACCGGACGGGATATCTGACAAAAGAAGAAATTGGAACAAATTGCAGGTTTGGGAAGCAAATTCACAGGTTTTAAATCTTCAATGAGGACTTCAGAGAGGACTTTTGACCACTTTTTCAGAGAAAAACACAGGAAACTAAGTATAACTTGCAGTCGGGGCGCGGAATGATAAATACCTGTTTTTTAATGGAAACTGGTTCTTCAACAGGTAATGAACAATGGCGGGGACGTTCTTCAATACTAGCGCAGCGGAATTTCTGAGTAATTTGGTGTATTTGCAGTGAAATTTGAAAATTGCAGCGGGAGCTTAGTCTCTTTCGGAAACTAAAAATAACTGAAAAAACGCGAAAAATGGCTTAAAAACAAGTCAAAAGGGTTTTTGTCGTTTTCGAGGTGAGGACGTCATTAGGGCGTACGGGGTGACGTAAGGAAGTGGGACCGGCGGTATGCGGTAAGCGGTAAGCGGTAAGCCCGCACCGCTTATGGACGAGGGCGGTAAAAGTCGTAATGGCAGCGATTCCACAGGATGCTTGCCACGTGGAATGCTGAATAGTCAAAAACCGCCCACTCCCCGCTGGCTAAATAACTCACACGGGATGGGCAGCGGGATTGATCAGGACCGTTGATCAACGGAGGGATGATCCGACGGTTGAAAGGGATGGGAACCTGTGCGACTTCAAAGGTGGGCCCGTCGGGGTTTTAAACAGGTTTTAACGTGTAATCTAATTACCCCGGGGAGAAGTTAATAGGCGGGAATGGTTGTTAATTAGTCCAAATGATCAATTAACCCCATGGAATTATGAAATTGGTTTGCGGCGGTAGTTTGGCCAGGTGGAATGCTACGTGGACGGAACACTATGGCACGGGACTCCGTCGCATTTTATTCTTTGTTTTTGGTGTTAAACACATATATTACGTGTCTAACGCTTTTTTACATATATTTTATTATACGATGAATTAATTATAACACAACTAATTCACCATAGGGCGGGGATTATATATAAGGCTATAGTTTTAACCAAAGGGCTTTATAAAGCGGGATATTTATTTTAAAATGTGCGGGAATATATACTTTGGTAAAACATTATAATAAGAGGGTTTTTGGGGATATTTATTAGAAAGGGGAGTTATATACTTAGGAAAAGGGATTCCACTAGGGATTTAATATAATAGAGTTAAATGTTAATATGATAAAGGACAAGGAAAATCAAAACATCTTTGTACATCTAAGAAAGTGAAAAATTATGAAGTAAATTGCACATTTTATCTTCAACACTTAAGCTTAGAATAACAAGTTGTCTTGAGGAATTTTATGGAATGTTGCCTTAGTTTCCTAAGTAAAATAGGATTTTACTTAGGAAAAAGTTAAAGATGGAAGATAACAATGATGGATTATTTCAAGCGCTCAGGTCTTTTTTGATCATTAGGCCGAGGGTCCGGTCCCTCCAGAAGTCAAGGAAATGCCTTGAGCCCCTTTGATCTCCAATTACCTTAGTACTTTTGGGGAAATTAGTAAAACTCTTGAGGGGGAAAAATGATGGGGGAGGTTAATGAATTTGACTTTGCTTGCTGTGATTTTTCAGTGTATTTTCTGCTTCAGTACTTTTGATGAAAGTAAATGATTAACTAACATGTAGCAGCACCATTCATCAGATAACACTTTGCAGCACTATCTACCTACCCTATCTACTTAACACTACCATTTTGTCTTCTTTATTAGGGTGCATTTAGACTTGCAAACCCTGATCAATCTTTTCTTTTTACATGATGAATCTATCTATTTCTACCCTTATTACATCCAAGGGCTCAGATTAAACTGTTGAGCGCCTTTTATTCACTCTACCTAGCTACTTATCTGCCAAGATTAAACTGTTTGGCTAGATATTTATTCTCTAATCTATAACATGAAATTGAAATATGACTAAGCCAAGTTTAAACAGTTTGACTTATTCATGAATTGTGGCAAAAATTTCACAAGCTGCACACAATTGTTTTATTACAACAGATGAAAAAAGTAGTGGCATTTAGACTTGCACACTTTCCTTGGCCTTTCTTTTTGATGGGGTTCATTTCTTTTACTTTTTTTGGCCAGTTTTATTCTTTTTACCCTTTGATTTTTCTTTTAGGGTATACCCTCTTTACATTTTCTAAATTTTTTGATTTTTTTGGTTTTTTTTAAGAATATGGAACACCTTTGCTCAAGAAATAAGGTTTGAACATATTCCACACTTCCATCAAGACAATCATGAAAGATGAAACCTATTGATATAGGAGGCTAACAAATGCCATGGAAGCCCATCAGGCTAGCTGTCGAGGTGAGTTAGAGGAGGCTCCTCCACAATGGGACACCTGTACTCTTCATCAAAATCATCTTCGTCTCCCTTGGATTGCTGAGCAGTGTGCTCAGGAGAGGAAGTTGAGCATCCTTTCTTCAACTACTTGTCTGAATGCATAAAACTCCCACTGCCATTGTCCGTTCTGCTATGGGGCTGTGAACCAGATTTGACGGGTAGGGTAGCAGATTTTCTGGAATCCTGAGGAGGCCCCATGGAGATGGTGGATTTCCTCATGCGTTTTCTAGAGCCTGAGGCGGTGTCTCCACGCTGCACCTCCTAAAACACAGCAGAAATAGTAGCAGTTATTCTTGTATTGTCCAAGATGCTGTCGAAGTCGAATTGAGCCACATTGTTGGCCAGAGGCATGGTGCTACGATCTTCATGAATGGAAAGAGGCGGGCAAGAGCCAGCGTCTCTGCTAGTGCCACGCCTACACCTCATATGGTGTCGTCTCGGCATGCTAGGGATGGTGGGTGATTTAAGAGACTGAGAGGGCGAACAGGAGGGCGAGTGCGGGAGATTTGAAGGCAAGCATGGAAAATTCGCACAGTGGCCAGACCAGAAGGATGGTGAGTGCAGGGGAGAGGCATGAGTTGAGCGCGTCTTGAAGTCTGCCTCTGAGGGGTGGTGATTGAAGGGGAGAGGCGAGGGGCGAACAACGTAGTGAGCAGACGGAGGGCTATCAACTCTAGACGTCTATTTGGTGAGCCAAAGACAGAGAGGGAGCGGTGAACCAGTGGAGCTCAAGAGCCGAGCAGAGGTGAAATACACAGACAGAGAATGACGAGCATAAGTAATAGTGATGCAGATGGGACGCGACTCCATTGAAGGATGGGCCGAGCAAGTTGTACAGTTAAGGTGGAGTGTGGGAGCATTGAATGTTGAGCACACTTCACCGAGGAGATTTAATTATGTGGTACAGTCTTCCGAGGTTGCCAAATGTCACGCCTTGGGCTAGCGACTGCATTATTCTCATAACTCACCCGCATCCGGAAATATTTACATAATATTATATTATATTATATAAATATTTATATTATATTTATATTATATTATATAAATATCATAACATCTGTGTAATAAATAGATTAATATGAGCGGTTAAACACATGATAATTATATACTTTTAAAAATAAAGAGGTGGTTTTGAGATACGATAGTACATTTGTAGCGTTATAATTTAAATATAATTTATATGAAAATCACTGATTATTATATCTTGTCGGTAAAAATATTTTTAGTACCATTATATAACTTTATATTAATATATATTATTGTTTTTGTGCATAAAATTATATATTGTTTCCATAAAAATTTAATTATGTATATTTTTTTCGTGTATAAATATTAATTATTAAAATATTTTATATTTTTAAATTAAAATTACTTTATCTCAATTGTGTTTTATTTTATTCATATTATATTTTCAATAATCTAAATTTAATTTTATATAATATTATAAATGATGAAAATATTTATTTATTTTTTTCATTTTTATATAATCTAATTATAACTCATTTTACATAATATCAGCATAGATTTATTTTAACTTAGGACAAGTTCTAAGAGGAATTAAATTTGTGGAGGTTCAATTTTTTTTTTAAGTGTAAACATTCAAGAAAATTTTGCACCTCTAAAGATTTGATTATTCTAGACTCTAACTCATCTAAAATTAAGATATGTCTCTGCTAGTTTTAAGTAAAATTTTAATAAATATTTTAACGATAATATTTTTTTTCCTGTAATTATATATAATATATACATAGTTGACATTGAAATTATCTCTCTCTATGTATATATATGGATGTGATGTTAAAATGTTAACTCAACATGTGCACTAAATTTTATTATTATTATATTGTATATCAATTGCATATCAAGATTCCAATAAATTACACATCTCCATCACAAAGAAAGTAAAATTATGATAAAATGTTTAATTTAAAGTATTTCTTTTTTTTAATATAAAGTTGATTTAAATTATTAGGCCGTGCTAGAATATAACTCTTAGAATCTATTTCCCTATTGGCCACTATCAATTTAGCATTCACCACTGCAAGTTATAATGTTTGAATTTGAAAAATAAATATTTATTTCAAAATATTATTAAAAACTATTTTTAAAACATTTGATTGGACTATATCTTGAAGGTTTCATTAGAACCATTGCACAGTATAATGACATGTGGATATTTGCCTCACATATTTTAGGCCATAATTTATGGATATTATTGTAATATTTATGCATGATTTTTAGATAGTTGTGTAGTGATTTTTCTTTATTAATCTTTGCAAGAAAACCATTCAAAAAAAAAACCTTAAAAATAACTAGTACTAAGGTAAATCAATATTTATCATCAATTACCACCATTATTTATATTTTCATCATCACTTATATATGAGGAAAACTATAAATTTGTAGACTTACTAGTGGTTACTACCAAGAAATTCATTTATCCACTTAACATCTTAATTCATTATTTCATGCTAAAGCAAGACTATAGAATTTGTTTAGCAAGACTATATAATCTGATTTTCCTATTGAGCATTATTAATTGAGCATTAAGCAATGTAGGCTATACAAATTGAATATGCATAGTGGTTAAGAGCATTTTTTTTCCTCCTAAGAAGTCACAGGTTCAAAACTAGAGGGGGGTAGAGTATGTATGCCTTCTTAGACATAGTAGTGGGTCCCTTGTCCCACAAAGAAAGGGGTCTCATCCACCAATTTGGGGTCCCTTGTCCCAGAAACAAGGGGGTCTCATAGAAAAATTTGGTGTGTGGCTTGGCCGTGACCTTAAAATTAGATAATAATAATAGTTAGTTATGAATTTTTTCCCAAAACATAATTTCTAACTTGAGTGACCCAGCTTGTCCTGCAAACAAGGAGAACTCATACACCAACCTTAAAATTGGATAATAATAATTATTATTTATGAAATTTTTCCAAAACATAATTTCTATCTTGAGTGACCCACCTTGTCCCATAAACAAGGGGGGTCTCATACATGAATTTGGTTTCTGACTTCGCCGTGATCTTAAAATTGGATAATAATAATAATAATAATTTATGCAATTTTTCCAAAAACATAATTTCTAACTTGAGTGGTAGGGATATGAAAAATTTCCCAAAAAATAATTTCTAAATTGAGCGACCGAACCACTTTCGCCTGGTGTGTCCTACTAAATGAAGAACTCTCTTCGTGCTCCACTCCCGACACCTGTAGTATGAAGCAGGGATAATTTTAAGAACCCCCCTAAATTTATATATATAATAAATGGGCGAATCCCCATGATACATAGGAAAAATGGAAGGCGATTTTATTAATAATATAATATGTATATATAATTTTTTGGCGAATCTCTCATGAGATTATATTATCTTGTAAAATCATGGCGAATCATCAATACAAATGGTGAATCACTACTACAAAATGGTGAATCGTTGTCTAGTGGAGTTCGGGGTGTTGGTTCCAATGAAGATATGGTAGTTGAACCAAGATTAGAAGGAAGAGAACCACCGAGACCAAACATGGAAAATGGTGACACTGCCCGCGTGTTCACGACTCCTTCACGCCTTTGCTTCTTTGGTTTTGGTTCGAGTGCACATGTGATGATGAATCCTCATTGAGCTTGTGGTTATCCTTTCGAACATATTACAAGTCTTCTTGAAATTTTAACAACTATTCCTCAATAACCTTGAAGTGCTCGAGACCTCTCTTGACTTTTAGCTTAGTCAAATTAGATCACAACAGTGTCCATGATAAGTAAGGAAATTTACTCAACTATACTAATGAAAATCCGTACCTCTGGGGTCAGGAGGCCAACCTTCAAACATGTGATCATAACAGATGGGCAAAGGACCACATGGCTGGCTCAGGTGGCGGAGATAATGGCACATCGAGCTATATGGTGGCTACTAGGGTCTACTGGCTGTCGGCTAAGGACCATCTAGGAGAAAAATTTTCTCCTATTCATACTACCCACAGGTGGTGGATAACAATTCCTTAAGAGGCCCATTTTAGACCTCAAAATTTCTCTAATGTTTGTATGTGGTGCCGCAATATCTCGTAGTTCACATGTTGGATGATGATTGTTGTTCTTAAGTGAATGAACGTCATCTCTCCCCTTAAGAGTTTTATATGGGGCATTAATTGACCTTTTGGTGACGATGTCATAAGTCACTGTGCCCTTAGCAACATTGTGCTTCCTTGAATGGGGTTTTTGTTCATTTTGGAAGGATATAACAAGGACAAATCATTTGAGTGTGTCTTTTCCCCTAATTCAACTTCTCTTGTACTTTGATTTTTTGTCTTGAGCTTACCATCCATATCACCTAATATGTCTTTCTTGCAACTAGCCCAAAAATCATTCCAATTCCTTATCCCTGCATTCTGCCGCGCACTATTACCGTCAGGTTCAAGAGATTGATCTCTTTTATTTTTCTCAGGAGGGTATATCCATGACAAGTCAATTGGATGTGCCTTCACCCATGCTTCAAATTGTTTTGTTTTTTTCTAGGTTTTTGTGACATTCTTCATTTTTCTACCAAAAGTCTATGTACTCCTTCCCAAAAACCGATTCCGTCGGATCCATTTTTCCAATAACACCGCCAGGTTGGCACATTGGATCAGCTATTTACTTCTTCATGTGCCATGGCTCAATAGAATAACGCTATCTTTCTGGAGTTACTTATTTTAGGAATATCATTTTTAAGCCTTTTTATGAGAAGGATTCATGATGAAGTGTAACAGCTTGCACAATTTTTATGAAAGTAGCTTAACACATTAACCAAAAACTAGCTTGTATCAGAAGAAATTACATTCTACATGTTAAGTGTTTGATAAAAGTTCACGTGGATAATAATTTAGAAAAAATATTTTAAGCCTACAAATGTTGTAGTAATGGATTAAAATTTTATGTAGAGTAATGAGAAAATGGTTGTAAAAGAATGGATGAGTGAATTGGTTTGATGTAGAGAGAGTTCTATGGAAATTGGAAAAATCCAATCAACAAGCCATATATTATTTGTAAACAAGGGATTACAGCCCATTCATTCAACCAACATGGATCCTTCGCAAAAATTAAAGTATGGCCTCCCTTCCTAGTCTTGTACAAAAATCACTATTTTTGGAATGGATACAAGGACTTTGTTCTCATTG